>OZ018323.1:160617275-160989775 GCA_963969495.1 Ceratothoa steindachneri | reverse complement strand
ATATCATCCTCAGAGGTGAAGACCAAGTCGAGGATATTGTCTCCTCTCCTCGGTTCTCTGACCCATTGAGTGAGGAACTCGTTGTTGGCGAACTCCAGGAGTAGCGCGCTCTCGCCACAGGCTGCTCTGGTTTCCCAGTCTACTTGTCTGTTGAAGTCGCCCATATCGATGCACACTCTGCCTTGAACAAGCTCACCCAGCAGCTGGTACAGTTCCTTGTCCTTCTTAACGGGTTGGGAAGGGGGTTTGTAAAGCACCAGGGTCCTGTATCTGACAGGACCTATCTCTAGGTCAACGCCTATGAGCTCGTGATCGGATATAATGTTGGAGTTCGTAGATTTGATTGTATCCTAGACATACAACATAACACCGCCACCCTCTCTGTCTGGCCTATCTTTGTGGAAGAGTTGGTAGCCAGGAACCATGAATTCGCCTTCAAAGTCTCGGTTTGAGGTTTTTATCCACGATGTTGTTATGGCTACTATTTGGGGTTCTTCCGTCGCTACGAGGCCACGGAGCTCAGGAAACTTGTTCCTGATTGACCTCGCATTAAACAGAAGAACTTTCAGGGAGTCCCTGACTGTAGGACTCCCTACGCTCTTCCGTTTCCCGGCTTCTTTGTTGGCGAGGCACCCCTTTTTGCGACCTCTGAGAAGGTCGTTCCTGGAGTAACACGGGCGTACTGGCGTACGTCCGCCCTCACTCTGGGCCGGATACTCCTTTCGGTCCTCTCTACGACATCCTGGATCATGTTCGACAGAAAGGCCTTTCTTTTAAAGGAAAGATGTACCCCATCCCTTTGGTAGAGATCATTTCTACCATAAAAGGTGCAGTACGGGTCCACAAAAAAGACCTCCCTGCCGTACACAAATCTGCCAGGCACCGGTTTAAAGAGACATTCATCGAGTGAGCGGTCCGTGTTGAACCTCTCCTCGGGAGCATCTCGACTACCACGCGCTTGCGGGTTTTCAGCCCACAGTCGTCCACGGCACCCATGACCGTGTGGAGGATTTTATCTTTAGGGCCTACCCTACCTCCTCTCAGGTATAGGTCGTTTTCACTGACCATCAGAGCAACGACTGAGCTCTCAGAAATCTGTGATTTCTCAGCCTCAACTCTGATGTGGTGGTTACCACATCCTGGCAGGCAGCTTACCTTAACGCTTGTGCGAAGGTGGGCCGCTAGCAGAGGCTGCAGGTCCCGTGCCTGGGAATCACCCACAAGGATGACTCTGGCACATTTGCCTGCTGAGCTCGGATTCTTTATTTTCGGAGGCAAGCTCTCCGATTCCTCTCTCTTCCCCGTCATGGTCTTTTCGGGCTTTTCTTTTTTCTTCTTCCTATTATTATTCTTCTTCTTCTCTATCATCTTTTCCCCCTTGTCATCCTTTTCATTAACTTCTCCTACCTTTTCTTCTTCTATTTCTCTCTCTTCCTCTTTCTTCTTTCCCTTTTTCCTCTTTTTTTTCTTTTTTCCTTTTGGCGTCTCTGCCACATTTGGGCCCGGGCTCTCTGCAGAGGTGGTGTTTGCCACAGAACTCGAGAGCTCGTTTAACTTCTCTTCGAGCCTGCGGATCTGGTGGGAGTGCTCCTCCTTGAGCCTCTCGATTTTCTGTTCGAGGTCTGTGGTTCTTTCCTTGTAGTAGGCGACTACTTCCTCCCCTTCCTTCTTTAAAATGCAAGTGGTGCATACACTGCCTGGGTGGCATTTCGCATAGCAGCCTTCCGGGAAGTCAACGCACCACTTGTCCTTTTTACATGTGGCACACGTGAATTTTAGCGCTGCTGGACCTTTCTTTCCCGCCATTTTAAACACTCTATTTCTTAAGCTTGTGACCAATCAATATATAAAAAGGGGTTGGTGAGTTCTCCCCGCGTGAGTCGCTCCCGCCTATTGATCGGAGTCGTTTTGGAGTCTTCCAGTAGGCACGCTCCATGTGCTGCTGTTCGTCCGACCGAGTCGTCAAGCCTCGGCGTGCCGTGGCTCCCAACCAAGCAGCACAGACGGTCCCCGAAGGGGCCATCGATTTGTCACCAGGTGACCAACAACGAAGCACGCCCTTTACTAAACTCCTACTAGTGTCCTTCACAACGGCCAGGATCTCGGAGTAGCGTTCAATGGATATCCCGCCACACCAAGGAACTCAACCCAAGGCTTTTTATTGGCCTGGCAACCAACATGGGAACAAAGGGCCGTCACCTCGGACCAATGCTACCAGAAGCACCCGTCAACGGGCACTGGAAACGGTTAATAATTACGCGCCAGGGAAGGGGTTAACGGGGCACTACCCTCATCCCATTCATCGTACCCCAACGCCTAGACACATCTAGTCCTAGTCTCTCGCAACCAGTGAGCGTCGATTGGCGTTGTTTATAGAGGTTCCAAAGCCTCTCTTCTGACGCGTGAGGTAGCTGCCAGGTCCTTATATGTAGATAGAGGGAAAAAAGGGAAAGAGTGACATGATAGGGGTAGGCCTTTTTTTGTTTTTTTTTCTTTTTGTATAAGTGGGAAATAGAATAAAAGTAAAAAAAAAAGAAGAGAAGGATAGAGTAGAAAAAAAGGAAAGAATGACGCACTTAGTCTGGAACCTCGTTTCCGACCAAATCGACAAGGGAAGCCCTTCCAGGGGTACCCAGAAGAGGTACCCCCACCGACATAGCTCAAAAAGTCAAAGGTCCACACAAACTCTCTTCCCGCGACAAGGGGGCCTCACCTCTCCCTTTGGTTTTTTTTTGAGAGAGAGAGGGAGAGAGAGGGGAAAAGAGAAATAGAGAGCGAGAAATAAATAAATGACTGAACAGAATAATTACACAGAATGAGATATTTTCAAACTATTAAAAAATAGGCTTATCGAAGGCGCTTTAAAGAAAATGTAGAAATAGCCCGACGGGACAAAGTTTGTACAGCTCTTTGAATCAGTATATTTACATCGGTAATAATATTTTCTAAATAATAAAGTAGTTTTAGATAGTTTATAATCTAAAAAAAGTAAAACAAGTAACACTTACTTCAAGCAGAATGAAAGATTACTTTCATATCAACACATATTCGAAGCAGTCCGACAACAATACAAATCCATGACCTTCGTAAGGAAAATGAAATGTATTAAGTATTTCAAACCTGACTCATGGGAGTTAACTACGCCCACATTTAAATCAGCCAATAAGCAAGCACCATACCAAATGGGACAAATTTTGTGTTGCTCAGTGCTCTGTACATTACATGTTTATTAATGGGTGAGATTTTATCCCACCACGCAAAACAAGCCTTTAAAGAAGTGGGTTAAATAATGATCCGATGAACCTGAAAGAAAAAAAAGAATTAAGTTGGAATTATTTATAGAAATGAATCTAAAATCCATAGAAAGAAATCTTTTGAATCGAATCACACCACGATCTTCGGGGGTGTAATGTTGATCTGATGTGAGTAGGTGAGGGTGCGTGGTGATGTATGTTTTCGAGTCTGTTGTCCAGGATTTTTGTGGGCTTGTGGATGAGTTAGTGTGAGACAAAGGTTTAGAAATATTTAGCTTACGGGTTTTAAATGTCTGAACTCAAATAGCCATCTCTTTTTTCCCAATCTTGGTTCCTAATAGGTGCCATTTTATTTCCTTATTTCCCCTTTCTTTACTTCTAATTTCCTTCTTATTCTTTTCTCACTTTTCTTTACCTCTTATTTTCTTCTTATTTTTTTCTCCATTTTATGTTGAAGCCCATTGATAAACGCCAATCATCCTGGGAAACCTTTTTTCCGTCGTCGCTCTGCGCTGCTTCACCCTCGCATCTCTTCCGGATTCTTCTCTTCTTAGACTGTTTTCTTTGAAATGTAAAATGTGGAATTTTTTGTCCCAATTTAAATTGTGTTAATGTTAGAAATCCATTAAAATGCGCCCTTTGCCATGCTTGAATTTTAACCATTTAAGGGCGAGAGACTATAGGTTTGTGTGAGCTTTTAACCGAGATCTTTTTTGAATTTATCATCTTAATCCTCTTAATCCATTTGTAAGCCTTCTTTCCGCTCTGTTTCTTCACTGTCACGCATCCACCTGAAACAAAGTTTGTTTTCTTCTTAAAAATAATCATAAATTTGAATTATTTTGAGTTTATGACGAATTAAATGGCTAAATTCAATTTAGCTCAGGATAGTGGATACGTCCTAGAATGTTTGTACACGTACGTTTAACACATTCATATACATACACTAGCGCTCACAAAGAAGTATGGATAGTGTAGTAGAAGCAGAACCCCTGCTAGGCATGAAACCTAATGGTACACCTGTAGTGTACAATAACTGCACACACAAGTAAAGAGAGAGAGAGAGAGAGAGAGAGAGAGAGAGAGAGAGAGAGAGGGAGAGAAGGACAAGGACACCTTTTCCCAGGGCGAAGTATCAAAGATAGAATGGTAGGAGAAATAAAATAAGGTCGTTTGCAAACAGTTTGTGAATCAGTGGAATCTGATTAGAACGTCTGGTTTGAAACCCGACCACAATGTAAGGCTATCGCACCTAAGTGTCAAGAGCAGATAGGCAAACAGAGTAATTAGAGCTGTCTGGAATGGGAACAGAATTAGCGACAAAAGATGTTTCGCTTTAATGTAAAATTTGATAAGGTCATCTTAGCTTTAAGCAAGCGGATTTTATGTGATACCCTCGCAGGGGAAAGACCCCTAAAGTAAGATACGAAGTGGACAATTTCAGCCAATCACAGGCTCCGCTAGGGCTCACAGGTAACTAAGCACCGCCTCTGCGACCAAAGGAATGCGGAGCTACGCGTCGCCTCCAAAATGATTCCCGGTATAAATAAGAGAACATTTTCATTCCAAGATCCTTATCATAATTATTATTATTATTATTATTATTATTATTATTATAGATTATTATTGACTCATTCATTAAGTGATTATTAGACTCCTAATTTACCCCTCTGCGAATCTCCATTATTCTTGCTCTTGCCATTATAACCCGATTTAAAGTATTCCGTTGCGCAAATTAAATAAATCTTTACAGTAAGTGTAAACATTTCAAAGTGGTATAAAAATACAAGTGTTTAATTCCTTGTACAAAGGAACCTTTTACATATAAACCTTGATCAGTAAATACCACTCGTACCGTACGTGAAGAAACTTGTAAGCAAGCCACTCAATCAAACCCTCATAGGATCGCCTTGCAATCAAAACAAGGCCTACTTACCCCAAACCTATAACTGGCGAACCCATATTTGGTGACCTATACACCCTGCCAGCCGTGGTGTGTGTACCCTACAGTAGGTGTGTTAGGGATTAGCATTGGCCGCATGCTGCAGCTAGCATCTCAGGATTGTGTACCCCCCCAATGACTTTAGGAGGGACTGTGTCTATACATCTCCCACACATCCATACCACTATCTTTACAGATCTGTCTCCTTACAAAATGTGTGCAGAATTTGCCTTCATTGGTTTTGGCCTTCTTCTGGTGTTGTTTTTTATATATGCATACACTGACATTCTTAACTACGTACACATTTAACAAAATAAATGTAGTTAGATTTCAATTAAATGCGCACAACAAAGGAAATAAATGCAAAGTTAATACACGATGCCGTCACAATTACACACAAACTTGCCTTTTCCATTTTAGGCCGAATGTGGTGTATGTTCATAGCTGTGTATATCAATTCCTGGTACATGATGAGGAAGGTTTGGTAATTATTGAGTATGAAACACTTAAAATTTTTAGTCGTTGACAAAAAAGGCAAGTTCGTTATTATAGGGCAGAAATGGGACAATATTGTTGATATAGCATTTTTATATTTAATAATAGACATTTGTTAATTATTGGAAAAGAGGCAGAATAATTGAGGAGAAAGGGCAGATGTTTTAATTAATGTGGAAGCAAAGGGAAAATTTGTAAATTATTTAGAAAAGTGGAACTCATTAAATATTCAGAAGAAATTAATCAAATATAGTAATTATTCAAGAGGAAATGAGTAAAATTGATAAATAATGATTGAGGAAAGGTCATTTCGGAAGATTCTTAAGGAAAAAGGACAAAGAAGGTAGCTATTTGCAGGAAAAAACAAATTTGGTTATTATTGACCAGGATATATGCCAACATGTTCATTAATGAGGATCAAAATGGCAGTTTTTGAAATTACAAAAGAAGGCAAAAGGAGGGAAAAGAAGATCTGCCTCAGTCGTGGAGGTTAAGCATGTTATAAGAGAATTGCGCGTCTCTAGAGGTGGCCAGATAATCTCTTGTTACTCCTTTTTTCTCACCAATTACTTGTCGAACCCTCTTCACAAACATAATGGCAGAGATGAACAACTATATTTTATCCTTAGAGTTTTAAGCAATTAAAAATTAAACCCCTCTGCGGGGCTCTACGTGATAGGGCATAAAATATGGGGTGGTGAGGGGTATTGATTCGCTTCTACTTTGTAGGAGAACATTTACGTTTTAAATTTTGAATTCTTTATGAAAAGATGTTCTTCTCTGTCCACCACCTTTTCTACAACTAACCATCCACCTTGTGGGGGTCGAACCAAGTAAATATTCGTTTGAAAAATTTAAACGGTTCGCACAAAATCTTTGGGGGAACGTTCATAATTTTTCTGCTTGACTTTACCTGCTTTTGCAAATACAATGTACGAGAGAAATAATCATAACGCGAAAATTTTAGCAGTCATTCATGGATTTCAGCCGTGATTATGTGCAAACGGTTTGAGCGTTATTAACTTTTTAAATCTATCGTGGCACTAATTGGGCAATTATTGCAGTGCTTCTGTCTAAAAGCTGACTGGTCAATTTGTTAACGCTAAGGTCTGTTATTCCAAAAATGAACATAAGTATGACGATTAAATGTATTTGTCGAGGGTTTACTGAGTGGATAATCCCAGTCCCACTTCCTGGACATATATTTTATTACCGCACCGAGGTGAAGCGGAGGTGAAGCGTATCCAATACACCTACCTTAGCCACTTTTGGTAAATAAGAATAACCCCAGTGCGTACCCTTTTGATCAAAACTAAGATGATGCTCCCCTGAGTGTGTTCCGCACTCATTAAAAGCCAACCATGGGTAGGTCGGTGGAATATTGAGATTTAAGCCGTGTGGATTGATTAATAATTGCCAAAGGATCGTCTAAATTTTTTCAATACACAGATACAAAAATAATCTTTAATGTACATGAATTTGAAATAAGCAAAACCGTATATAAATATAAATAAGATTAATCTTGCACTGAATAAATAAGTCTACAAAATGTCGTGAGGATTACTTGCAGATTACTCACTGGGATGTTTGCGTCTTAATGACACCAGACAGAACGAAGGGAATATTATTATTGAGTTAAACACTGAATTAAGTAAGTACTTCTAATATTCGAGGGTATGGGCTCGGGATGAGGATTCTAGTTCACAAATAAACTGGTGAAGTTAGGGGAGGAGATAATTCAATTAACGATATCTTTGAGTTCGTAAGTCTTTTTGAAGGGGGGCGGTGAAGATCTTCTTCTGGTGACAATGATCGCACCTAGTCGGGCCGGCCGAGGTTACCAAATGAGAGGGTAATCCTAGACCGGTGATATGCTGATCCTTTGCCGGATCACGAAGATGAGCCACACGGTGACTCAATCAGACTTCTTCCTTGAAGTACCTGTCCGATTATTCGGCTCCTGGAGTAGCTAGCCAAAACAGATTACCTAGCTACGTCTAGGGTAATCCGCAGAGGGAGGTCCTGTGTAACCTCAGGCTCTAAAGAGGGGGGGGGGGTGCTGCGAAAAGTTTGGCACCTACAAGTACCGTGACGGCAACAACCAATTCCCCGTGAAGTTCCTTCCTTGCAGCGGGCTAACGGTTTGTTATGTGGATCGAGTTTCACACAAACTCGATGTATCGATGTAGGTACAAGAGCTTCTGCCTGATTCCAGGAAGAATTATTCCTTTTTATTTTTTCTCACGAGCAGAATCGAGAGAGTGAATCGAATTCTCGTAAAATCCGTATCGTCGCGCGAAAGACCTTTTTTCATCTTTGGGCCGACGATATTTCTTTGACGCCTTCGAGCCATCTCGGCGTTTACGGCCGTGCAAAAAAAGGCGACGGAGAATTCGAGGCGAGAGGTGCTTTTAAAAAAACGAGAGGGCACGCAGCTGGTGTCGGAGTATTTCTGCGTACACTTATGTACGCGGTATTTAGAATTCTACAGCATTTCAATCCTGATTGGAGGAATTTTGTAGTATTATGAGTAGATAAAATGACTATTTTTATAGGTGTACCTTTGTGGAAAAGTGAGTACAGAGAAAATATAGAAAGAGTTATTATCATTATTCAAGAAGAAAAGTCATTACTGTTCGCCATTTCGACGCTTATTCCTGCTATTTACCAAAGAATAAAGAATCCAGCTATATGTATATATTTTCCTTTATCCTAAGGAAGCTCGCTGATCACATAAACCAGCCTACGAAACTAAAAGAGAAAATTCTTTACCGAGACCCTATAACTGGCTGCTCATTTTCTACACCATAAGGTAGAGCGTGCCAACTCAATCACAATCAGACCTCCTGTCTTCAATGAAGCAGCGGTGGCGAGATTCAAAATTGGGGAAGCACAATTCCACATCTCAAGGATAATTCGGGAGGACACAAAATTCTACGATATAGAGAATTCGTTAGCGAGACCCTATAACCTCCCCTTACAAGTACTAAACTTTTTATTTTACGCAACCTTATATGGCCGCGAGTTCTACACTCACCTCCATTTAACGACTCTCGACTCGGAGAGTCATCGCGGGAGTCGGAACGAAAGCAGATCATCACCAGCCGTCTCTTTAAGCTCACGTTTGACTGTAGTCTCTGTCTGTCTGTCTTTCTCACTCGTCTGCCTTTCTCACTCGTCTGCCTAAGCCAGCCGTAGCCATCAATCACGCGTGGTATAAATAAAACTTCAATGGCGCCGTGTAAACAATCCATTCTGGTGGAAACCACGTCAACTCCTTCATACGCCTCCGTTTTGCCACCAAAACATAGAACCACCACCACTGTATACTCTAACTCCTAAGCGTAGATGACTGATTAAATATCGCTGATAAGTTTTAAAAGGGAGACATATTCCGATGGAAAGGCCACGATTGAGTCAGGAGTACTCACGAAACGATGTTTATGGCCACATTGCCTAAAGGAAAAAATGGATGGAGCGAGATTACATGAAGCACTTTTCTCAAGTAATCGGTGTAATCTTAGCATGAATAACGCATAACAATTTTTTATATTACCTGTTAAAAAGTCTAATTATAATATTTCTGAGATCGAGCCTCCGATAATCCTACTCGATAATATACAAAGGTTCTTCTCAAGTTCGCTGAAAATACGAATCAACAATAAACTAAGCATCAAATTTCAATTGATTTTCCTGGGAAATCAACTTCTCTGATCAACCTTACAATGTGTGTAAAGATGAAGTAATCCGATGAATTACCAAGGGAGAAATAGAGGTTTAAATAGAACCCTTATTTAAGTAACAACACTTCTGTTAAAATTTACAAAGAACAAACATTGAATTCGTTGTGTAAGAGTGGAAGCTTTGGTGCAGTGACCAATATACTTTACACCAAGCACTGTGATTACACTGTACCAATTACCTCCCCCCGCCCTCCGCTTCTCCGTTTCTCTTATTTACTTTGGTAAAATTCTTCCAAATTTCCCTTCAAGAATTGTATCTAAATTCATACCTTTGAGTAGCCCGTGAGGAAGGGAACTCATTCCTTACCCGCGTCATAATAACCACACAACATTGCTGTCTTTTCCCATCTCGCCTCCAGACACATATCCATTCCTGCGTCCATCACGGTTCACGGTTTATTAAGAATGAATTACAAAGAGAGATTACATCAATGTAAATATATAGCGGACAGTGTGGAAAATTTGAATTTAGCAGAGAAGAGATAGTTATAAATATAAGTAGGAAGATAAAGGTTCCCGGAGAACTGCAAATCAATTTTGTTTGCTCTACACAATACAAATTTCACATTTACTCCTAAGAACTAATAGTTTTTAGTTAGAAAAAAATTATTCCTAAATATTTATATATATATTTACACATTATTATATATTTCTAACGTTAACTACACATTATTTTAATTACTTTACATTATTTTTAGGCGTTTGTTGTAAGAACTTGTTTTAGTATTCTATTTCAGTCCAGCTGATGATTTTAATCTAATTTTAAATCACTTCTTTGATTACTTTACCATAGATAATTTGATACTAGATATATTTCGTAAATTAATTAACACACACTTTCTATGTACACTTTTCCAAATCACTGACATTATCAATTGTTTTATGATTATTTATTTAATTCACTTTTGGACTTATCGTTATATTTTATACATTTGTATTTTTCACTTGTACTTTATTTTGGACGTTCTTTTGGCCACTTTTTATGGCTTTGAATGTTGTCATGTTCACGGCGTGCACGTCCGATGGTGGGATGAACACCGTTCTCTTTAACATCAATGCTGCAATTTCGTCCGGTGAAAAAGGGCCTTCGAAGGTCCACTTGAATTCCCCCTTGGCAATGCCAAGTAGGAGAAATTCTGGATCGTCTCTTGGGGGCGGGCACAGGGGAGAGCCAAATACCTTGAGGCCCACGTCCTTGCCGTCGAAGAAGTAACCACTCTCGAGGACTTCCTTCTTGTCGGTTAGGGGGACCTCAGTGTATTCCTCTTCGTGTGCTAATTCTTTGTTCGACGAATTTTGTTCGTTTGTCTTTTGCTCTCTTTTTTGTCTTGTTCTTCTTCTTCCCTTTTTCCTTTTCTTTTTTGCACCTTTCTTCCTTTCTCCCTCTCCTTCCGAAGTTTCTTCCGTTATTTTCAGTTTTTCGGTAGGGGACTACATCGGCTCCTCATTTGGTTGATGTTTCCGGTGGGATTCGTCGGTAAACTAGATATTAAGTATTCCCGCCGAGTCTGGATTTTCGGGGAACCAGTTTTTTGGTAACTCCGTTCTTCTCCAGAAGACAGTTAAGTTCTTCGGAAAAGGAGCCGGGGTTAGCCAGGTTAGCCATGTGAGCAAAGATGATCATTGTCATGATATCTTTACCCGCCTCTGGCATCACCAGCTTCGGGGCACTTGTTGTGACGAAGTTCTTCGGGGCCGCCGCTTGAACGCATTTGGTCTTGGTTCTTGCCTCTTTTTTTCTTTTTATATTCTCCCGTTTTATACGGATGGCTTCTTTGTGGATGGGGCATCTCATGACCAAGGCCCTATGGTACTCACCACAGTTGACGCACTTTTGCTTCCATCCTAAGCTTTTATAAGAGTAATTTCTAAAATTTATAATTTTTACGCACCTTATACTTTTTATTCACTGAATCTAAGAATGAAAAAATAAATTAAAAATCATGTTCATAAAATGAGTTAAAATTAAGGCATCGCGGTTTTGGGGGTTCTTTCTTTTTTTTTTAGTATATAAAAGCAAATTTAGATGAGGAAAAAAGAGCTCTGAGGATTGTTTTTACAGTATATAAAAGAAATCAAGCCAATTTTTTTTTATTGAATTTAGACCTGGAAAATTAGTATGAATATGAAAAAATAAATCAACAGTAAATTTTTAAAGAATGTGTAATGGAAATATTTGATTTTTTTTACCAAAACCCTGTTGCTAGAGCGAGATAGGCGGTAGGCCACAGACCAAAGGTCTGCCTGCGAAGCGAAAGCTCCTCTTTTAAGGAGTAGTGAAACCGCTCCTCTTCTATCCTTGATAATTTTAAGAAGCTTTAATTTCTTGTTTATTTTCGTTGATTTTTTGAGCCAAGATATGAAAGTTCTACCAAATAAATCCTCTTTGTTTTGAATTCTTTAATAAAAGAGTTCTGGAGTGTGAGAGTATGCCCACGAAGGACCACCGTGAGAGGAAGCCTCTTGGCGATACCTCTCTATTCTTTCAAGACCACGTGAGCCAGCGTGAGAATTTTAGAAAGTCGAGGAAGAATCTGTCACTCGCTTAATCACCCGTCCCCAGCTGTGTTTGTGTTCAGACGTCGATCGTCCCACCCTCCCCTGCGATAACGCCGTGCGCTGCCATTTTAACCCTACCTCCATATCGTGAGGCAAGTTTGATCGTCTGGAACGACGCCTTATCAACCACGATGAGCTCGAATGATAATAGTTAGACTGGTTTGTTGCAAGAGTGTACAACCTGCAGCCGCATGGGCCTTCTTGGCCATTAAATCCGGCATTCTGCATAAATTAAAATTTTATTTTCGTACAAAAAGTACAAAAGAATTCATTATAAAGGTTATTTAACTTTAGAATTGATTTTTTTTAAACTGATAGTCATAGTAGTTAGTAATATATAAATAATGTACAACTTGCAGTGTATCTAGTTAAAATTTTAGGCATGCAGCCCCAAGGTAACTTAATGCGGCCTCCAACACAGAAAAAGGTCCCCACTCCTGTTTTATTGGATACAGCCACTCGCTCAGCGTAGATAAGGTGGATCATGCAGGATGCCCGGTTTAGTGTTAAATAATTGCATACCCTGATTGCTTTCATTACAATTTGAGCGAGAGTTTAATGACTAATCATTAAAATACCTTTCAAGCCATTCCAAAAATGTACGAATCATTGCTGATTAGATTTCACCACTTGCAACATATTAAAATGATTGGATGGGATGAATTCGCTTCGAGAACTTCCATCATCATAAAAACATAAAACATTTTGATGACGAAGTCTTGAGACTGCTATTCATGCCTTCTTCACCTCAAGCTTAAACTACTGCAATTCTCTTCTAGTGAATCTCCCTTCTTTGTCACTTCGCCCCCTACAACTAGTTCAAAACTATGCTGCCCGGCTCCTCCTTCGCTACCCCCGTTTCTCTTCTTCGATGCCTCTGTTACGGGAGCTACACTGGTTACCTATTCGCTTCCGTACCCACTGTAAAATTCTTCTCATCACCTACAAGGGCCTAAACCTCGAGGCTCCACCTTATCTTTCGTCTGCCCTATCCCGTCGTCAAACTTTTCAGGCACTCCGGTTTAACCTCGCTCCCATCCTGAACACTCCTCATTCTGTCCTTGCTCGATGAGCGACTGTTCCTTATTATTATTAAAGAGAATAATAAAAAAGACAACGTTTTATGTTCAAAATCTTCAATTTTGAAGTAATAATATATTCATATTATATTATAATACCATGCAATGGTATGAAAGAATTATTAGAAATGACTTTGATTAAAAAAACTTTAGTCATAACCAAACAAATACTAAAATAAATCTCCTTATTTTTTTATGTAAGGGTACTAAATGTAATTAGGCTCACTGTAGAAGGATAACCCTTTTTTCCCTTCTTTACAATGCTTAGTACGTTGCAGGAAGCCACGTAGTTAGCCAGACCCCACGCAGGGCCGAGAGTCAGATGGCGAAGCAAGCCCAGATGACCCCCCGCCCATCGTACGACCCAAGTAAAGTGTGGAGAACATCCCCTGTGCGGTCGTATATTCCAGCAGTTTCCCCCGCGGAGATAGAGAGATGGGGTAAAAGAACTGTATATCGCTGACAGTTTAAAGCCTCAGCTGCCTCTGGGAATTCCTCAAAGTGGGAGTTATTCCCCATCTCCTGCATGAGGAGACTCTCCATATTTAAACCCCTTAGCCGCCTTGTAACAACAGTAAGACCAAGGCTTGCTCGCAAGTCGGTGTGTACCCAACCTAGAGCTGGACACTGTCTTCCCGGTAAACCATCCACGATCAAATGGAAGCCTCTGCCCCGACGTCTTCTGAAGCAGTTGCGCCGGATTACTCCTTCAAATCCTCGAAGCACCCAGACCCGTCGAAGTTACCCTGAGGTGGACATACCTCTTCCGAGATTCCCCAAGGATTCCAGCTCCCCCCTCGAGCCCCTGCTAAGGTTAAAACTTACGCCTTCACAGCCCGGGAAGTAAGGTGCCGACCATATCCTTCCTTCCCACTTTTCTCCTGACGAAGATCCCTCCTTTGAAGACGCCGACAAGATCGTCTCACCGAGCCCCTACTTTCCTTCAGGCCTTCTTGAAGTCGCTGTCGCCCTCCGATTCGTAAGCCCCCCCCTTTTCTCCCTTTAATCTTGTGAGCTCATTTGAATCTGACCAGATAGCTATAAACTAATTAATAGAAATTAGACTTTCCAACTGGTAACGATGAATCATTATCCAACATTTAGTTTTCCTCTATATCATTTTGATCATTTTTAATTTGTAAATAAAATGTATATTTTCTTGTTTATCTTCAATTAACCTGAACGTCACTCTCGGCTTGGTTATTCAAATCTCACCAACCTCCAACTCGACCTGATTAGTTAAGCGTATTGACCCCGCGCCTCAACCTGACCTTTCTAATCTGCGCATCAACGTAGCGTTCAG
This sequence comes from Ceratothoa steindachneri, assembly GCA_963969495.1. Classification (NCBI taxonomy): domain Eukaryota; kingdom Metazoa; phylum Arthropoda; class Malacostraca; order Isopoda; family Cymothoidae; genus Ceratothoa; species Ceratothoa steindachneri. Next base: position 160,975,400 of record OZ018323.1, on the reverse strand, counting down.
TTATTGGACGGTTCGCTTCAATAACCTGAGCTCTCCCCCTTCATACTATTAATATATATTATATTATATAGTCGGCTATACCACAACACTAACCCACAACTATTCTAAGATTGCTTTTCGAATTTTCATTTTCAGAAAGATGGCATTTAGATAATTCTTTCCCCAACCCCTTCCCAAAAAATAATTTCGAAAAATAATCCCACAGAAATTCATTTCCAATAACCACAATTCTTGTCATTTTTTTATCGGACGTTTTATCGAGTTTATAGTGGTAAGGATAATTTCTACAATCTCGTTCTAACTAAATAATGGGGCCTCCTTTGGTTATGATATGGAGTAGGTAATATTTGAGGGAGTTGCATGCCCAACAATCCCCGTTAAGTGTAAGCTCTCATTTTTGCTTAGTTAGGCTATTTTTCTGAAAGTATTTTCAATAATTAAGTTGTGTCTTCCCTGCAGAAGTAACTAGCAGAAGTAGATGGCACTGAGTCGAGTAAATTCTTTCCTATTCCAAGAATTGGCCCTAAAATCGGACTCGTAGTTGGGAATGAATATTTTAGTCAAAGGGCTTGTTTCTATTTCTCAGTATTCTATGCGGCTCAAATATTCGCATGGGGCTCTAAATTACTCATTGAAATAGTCGCTACCTAAATAAGAGTGTGTGGTATTGTTTTGCTGTAGATGTTCCTCTTTTTCGGCTACTCCCTTCAATATACAAAAAAAATATTGGCATTACTTCACAATTCCTAGTATTTTTTTCTTTTTAAATGGTAAGGTTTTTAACAACGATCTGCTCTCAATATACCTACTATGTATCGTATTAGGACTATTTAGTTTAGTCTTGTTCATTGGATTGACCTCACTGAGGAAAAATGAGCTAAGATATTTTATGAATATGACATAATATCATTAGTAAAAAACAAAAGAATTCGCGATGCAAAGGCGAAACTTTCATACAAAGTTCGATCTGATCAGTTAAATAATATTCCACATCTTTCATTTCTTACAGTTAGAAACTCAAGCACTTTATTCATTCATTCACTGCCATTGCACATAACCAACACAGCAGTTTTGAGGGCAACCTTTTAACTTACCGCGTGCTTCTTTTGCGCTGTGCGCAAAGGGAAGGGCCGTCATCTCGCTGCATAAAAGACTACAATATAACCCCATCCACCCTAAAACAAAATTCACCAAATCGAAGATCAATTAAACATGAAAAGTGCACAGCCCCTACACCCCTCTTCACTCCTACCTCAACCGAAAGACTCCTAGACCCCCACTTCCCACCACCTCACCACCCGCTACACCCAATTATTAGCTAACCAAACGAGGGCTGGGTTCTATGAAAGAAAGAGAGCCCAGAGGACGACAAAATAATCGAAATGTATGGGAGCTATTTTCCTTACATTTTCCAATTAGGATTGTTTTCAGCATTTTCTGGCATCCTGGGTTAGCATTACTGTACTGCCTTGGTCTTCATAAAGTAGGGATTAGTAAGTTCTAACACATCTTCATACGCCCACTCAAAACTCAATGCACTTTCTCACAGGCATCGAAAACGCATGCACACATACACATTGTATATGAGCTATTTGGTTATGGACCCATTATTTCCTTACATTTTCCCATATTTTTTACGCATTTTTAGTCGCGTGCGAGTTTAGTCGCGTGCAAGTTTAGTCGCGAGCAAATCTACATCTCAGTTTGTCGGTCGGTCGGTCGGTTGGTCCCCGTTTTGCTTTTTTTGTAATAACATTATGACTATTCAGTCGATTCTAACGAAATATAAAACCTTTACTGTTTTACATTCTCTTTTGAATGCTAAGTTATCCTATGTTTGCTAGACTTAGCTATATTAGGCTATAACAGGGTAGGTTATTCTATTCTATGCTTGGCTATGATATGCTATGCTATACTAAGCAAGTTTAGGCTAGGCTATACTAGGTTATGCTATGCTAGACAATACTACGCTATTCTAGGCTAGGCTATTCTCTACTATGCTATGCTAAAGTATGTGGCTTGTGGAAGAATAAGGAGAGAGAAAAGAAATTCTTTTTTCTCTTCTCACCTTCTCCGGTACCTCGGTTGTCTGGCATCCCCCTCCCCCCCGTCCCCTGACTTCCCCAGTTCGCCGTTGATCGTTTGCCCCAAGCAATTCGCGCGAGGGCGAAACACCATTGTTGCAGGCGAATTTAGTCGGCCTCACGTCCCGTTCGCAGCGCTGCATTTATCTGCCCTATATACTACGAAAATTAGAACAATGGAAGGACCATTAACGGGGCATCGCGACTTCCCGCTATGGACCCTTATCGCAACCCAAGGGAATTAAGGAAGTCTGTTGGCGATGAATCGCTCTTCCCGTCTAGATAATTTCAGAGTATATATTCGATACTTCGGAGTTCACAGGCAGATTGCGTATGAAGCCGCCGTCCAGTACGTTAGCCGTTAACAGCTTCGTTAGTCGAGATGGAATTGACTATATTCTCGTTCAGAGAAGAATTGAGTGATTCTTCGAAGAGCCAATGAGAGCTAGTCGTCACTCAGGTTGTTCGTGGCGATAGTTTTAGGCGCGCTTCAGCCGTTCTCACTACGTCTTCGGATTTTAGGATTGGAAAAGCCAATTCCTGAAGGATCTCCCTTTGCCTTTTAAGGATAAGAGGCCACATCTTCAATCTTCCCAAGTTGGATTGAGTGTCTCGTGAGACGCCCACAAGTTTTAGGTCGAACTTACTTTCCTGGTCCTACTCACTGCACATCAAGGTACGAGGACTGGTTGATAAGCTTTGCGAATCGGTAGGGCAGAACAGAGGAAGGGGGATGGCTGTTTGTGGGGGTGTTATGACAAGTTATGACAAGTTATGACAAATCAGGACCTGCAGCCGAACGCTCCTGCCTCGTCTATTTTAGAACCAGTAGCTGATCGCAGATCGTCAGTCACATATTTTTCAACATCATGACTACAGTGTACACCGACACCGCCCCTTCCTATGCAACCATTGCTCGCTGGAATAGGGAGTTCCTCCATGGTCGCTTTTCCCTTGAAGATGAACCCTGTCCAGGATGCCCGTCACACGTGACCAACGAAAACAATGTGGCCCGTTTGGAGAGGATGATCCTCGAAAATCGATCGGTGAAGGTCGAAGAAATCGAGCGAGAACTTGGAATATCACATGGAAGTGTTATGAACATCATCCACGACAATTTGGCCATGACGAAGGTCTCTGCCCGTTGGTTCCTTGGAAACCTCACGCCCCATGATCGACTTCAACGTCGTCAAAGTCCACAAGGCCAGAGTTGCGCAAGCTGCCTTGAAAGAGTGCGGATTCGAAGAGCTCAACTATCCCCCCCTACAGTCCAGATCTGGCCCCTAGCGACTACTTTTTATTCCGCCAGCTCAAGGTTGCACTGTGTGGACGCCGGTTTGGGGAAGATGAAGATGTCCAGCTCGCCGTCCAGAAGTGGATTGGACAGTAGTCAGGAGATTTCTGGTTGTCGGGAATTCGAAGCCTCAGGGACAAGTGGCGCAAGTGCATTGAAGTCGAAGGTAGTTATATTGAAAAATAATAAAACACTTTTCCTCATATCTCTTTTCCTTATATCCGAATTGCAAAACTTATTGACCGCCCCTCGTAAAAGGCATTTAACCCCCGCTTCGTCGCGCTCCTCCCACCTTTACCGCGTCGAACCTCAAGGATCCTGTTTGCTCTACAACTTGCTTAATTTTAAAATTATTTTCTAATTACTTATCCCTCGGCTCAAACTTAATTGATAGTGTCGCTCATATTAGCCGTGAACCGTCAATATTTAATTGCATTGCCATTTACCTTGCCATATATATGTATGTAATCTTTAGTCTTATTAAAGAATATTTTTGTAGCCGTGTTTGAATCTTCTTTGGCTCAGCAACTGTGTATTTAAAGCACTCTTAGAGCCATCCCCAGATGAGGCCTTAATTTTGGTCGGCCACTAGGCCAGTGTGCGTATAACAGCGTAAACCTGGTCATACCACCACATGGCTATACTATTTATTCTATTTTAGGCTAGGCTAAACTATGCTATGCTATACTATTCTGTGCTATGCTATGCTATACTAGGCTATGATATACTATGTTATACTATGCTGTGTTATATTATGCAATGCCGTGCTATGCTATACTATGATATGCAATAATATTCTATACAGTGAGGGCACGTGACTTTTTGGTCAGCAGACTCTGTATCTGTCACCCTCGATTAGCACATCACTAAGATCCGTCGTCTTAAACAGCAGGGATCAATAAGTTTCAACTCATCAATCATACGCACACTCAAAATTCAAAGCACTTTCTCACACACATCGAAAAACGCATCCACACATAAACATTTACTTCACTTACACTAATTGTTTACATAAATGACTATTTTTTTTAAATAAAACAGTTTTAAGTTATTTATCTAGGTTAACTTGAGTATAGGACCTTAAGTATCATTGCTGCTTAACATTTCTGCACCTACTTCTTCTTTATTACTTATTCCTAGCTTCAACGTTTCCCTTTATCACATTTCTAATATATAAATGTAAAATTCTTCTGGAATATTTAAGAAATGTAAAAATGATATCATTATCATTACATTTGTTTATATAATTCCTATAACTTTTTCAGCTATTTTTATTTACATTCTTGTCCCAATAATAAACTTCGAGACCCTAAGAAGGTCAATAGACCAAAGTCGCGTGTTCTCAATTATTTCAATAATTAAAAAAAAATAATTAGCAAGGTATTATCAATTAACAACATATCATCTGACCTTTTGACCTTCAAAACTTTTAAAAAGGCATTGAAAAGTAAAATGGCTACCATCCGACCGACCTACATAGTAGCTTATCGAGTCGCATGCAGGCGACTAAACACAATCTTCGAAAACCAATTCATTTTCAATATTCCAAATATTTTGGTTGAAAATAAACATAAAAATCGAATATGTATATATAAAAATTTATAAAAAAAATGCTTGTCCCTAAAATTAAACAGGAAATGAAAAGCAAAGTAAAACTATTCGATTTCATCATCATTGTTTACTCATTCTAGGAATATTCCAAATATGGATTTGGACCTAAATAGAAAATCTTCCCTCATGTCTTACTTAGCTGTCTAATAATTATTCATCCCTCATTAGTAAGGTGTGATGCACTTCAATAAACATTCATAATTATCTAGTAATGTATCATACCGAGGAATCAAGTAGCTCAAACTTACAACTACAATCTACCTAACACAAACACCATAGTGTTTTAATGTACAACATGTCTTTATTTTTGGATGGATTCCCGATTCGGGACAACATTATACTCTATGACCCCATTGAGAAACCAAAGATCTCAGAGCAGCTGCTGATCGGTGGTAAACCCCAACCCTATTTTTTAAACTCCTAAATACATCAATAAATCATTATCGACTCGCGCATCTCGAGGTGTAATAAAGTCTTCATTCAGAGGTATAATGGACAGGAGTGGAAGTTCGAGGCTTCGAAATCTTCAGCCTGGGCTCAAAGAAGAGGAAAAAGACAAAAGTTCTGTATACACCCACGATAAATAAACGTGTTTAAAAAATAGGTTGAGCCAAATTATACGTACACTATCGCTTTAGAACTTTACCGTAACGATATTGAGACAACTCGTATGTAAGGAAATGGGTAAACAACCATAAAAATCTCTTCGAGTGTGACCTAAGGCTTATGAGGTTTCCCTACTTCCTTGAAACTCCTTGTAAATAACGTTATGCGATTAAGTAATTAATGAAGTACTCAGTTTACTAATAGAAAAAGGAAACTGAAGCTAAATCATAGAATTTAAAAAAAAATAATGAAGGCTGAAAAATAAAATAACGGACATAAAAGGAAAAACATGGAAAAATAATCATATGGAGAATCGTTAAAGTGAATATAAGAACATAAGAAAAGAAGGAAACTGCAAAAGACCATTCATGGCCTACACTTGGCAACGGGATGGAAATAACGATATAGATGGGAGAGATAACTCATTGGGGAAAGGAAAGAATGCTTGGGGGATGAGGAAGGATAATAAGAAAAATGATAATAATATATAACTGAACACCAACGTGTACATCTCCACACAAAATTTTATGAGATTTATTCAAGTCCTAACCTTAGGGGAAGTATAAATTTACGGAAGTCACGTAGATACCGTAAAAGAGAGACTACCTATGATTTTTTTGACTTGCGAGCGCTCGAAATATTTACTTTTGAGCCTGCTCACCCTCCACAATTGAACTAGATCACCATGCAGAATAAAGAAAAGAAGGTGAGGGATGCCGGCTTCCAGCTATTCCTTCCGATTGGCATTCGCACGGGCCTTCCCGTGCGACCAATGGAACCTTCCGGCCGAGCTTCTGGAGAGGGAGTGGGACCGAGAGTACTGAGCCTTCCTCGGTGCTTCGCCAGATAAGAGCATTCTAAGCTCCTTTCTTTTTCCGCCGTAAGCAAGTTCAGTGGGAACTCACCCTTCTCCGAGCATGGGACTCGCCTTACTACCCCAATTTGGGAAGAAATAAAACTCGCTCGTCGAGAAGCAATCCAGATCACTCACTTGAATCAAGTCAAGGTTCATCCATTTCTCTACACGCCGATAAGACTCGAGGTAACGCTTGCCTAAATTTGAGATCCTTTCATCTCCCAGTTTTATCCATGGTAACGGGCTATCTTAACCGTTTCTCGCAACATTTTATGGTTGAAGGTAGCCGCTAATCATTTTATTCGTCATCGTCGAGCAACTGCAAATGTAAATCATCGTTCCTCCATTGCTCTGCAAGGTTTAATCATGCGTTTTTGTTTAACTTCACGAACTCAAAGGACCTATAATTAACTCTGCGCGAATCTTTAATATTAACATAAGGTGAAAAGCCTAATTATAAATCTTATTAAATTACAGTATTTTCGCAGTAAACCGAATAAATTCAGTGCAATAATAGCGATTTAATTCTCATTAGCAATTTTCATTGAAGTGAAAATTCTATCTTTTATGTTATTCTATTATTTCGCATATTTAATTATTATCGTTAAATTAATTATTTACTGTAATAAAACACAAAATCCAATCGCTTTCTTAGCAACCTTCCAGAATAGAGTATACAATTAACGTCTTCCAAATCACTCTAAGCAGTCAATGCCCTTGTTCGTTTCAGAGGTGAATCAAAGCAAATACAAATTAGTCCTAGTGGTATACAGTTTATTGCCAATAGTTGCCTCAACAATAAGATAGGAAAATAGTGGACCTAATGAAGACAAAGACAGATAAATGAAGATTGATTAATAACAAGAATTAAAGTCGTGAGAAAAATGTTATCAAAACTACTCGATGCAATATCAAACCTTGTGTACTCTAAATTCAGGGCCCGAGGGAGGGCAGTGTGAAAGAACCGTAAGAAAAAAAAGGTGATCTAAGGGGCTTATAAACTACTGGAGCCTTTCTTCCAGGACTGTACAGCTTTTTACTTCTCCAAAAACAAATTCGTACAAAGCAACAACGGAACTCAAATATGTTATAAACACCCTCGAACGAATCAAAGCATTTATTTTTTTAACCGTATCGTCAAGTTATGGAATGGTCTTCCTCGTCACTTAATGGACTACGAAGGATTCAGGTTGCTTTCTGTCGTCTCCGAATTGGACACACTCGCGAGACGCACCGCCATTTGATGGAGCGCTCACCAGCGCCTTACTGTGAAGACTGCATTGTCCCCCAGACTATTCAGCACATTCTTGTTGAATGCCCCAGTCTGGGCGATCTCCGCGCACGTTAACTGTCCTATTACCGGGATGTTTTCTTTGTAGGTCCCACGCTCCTGCGCCGGGGGAAGGCTGACCCCCCCACCCCCGACGCCGGAGCTTGCTTCCTAATTGTTGCCATTTTCCCTTTTTATTGTTGTTGTTTTATCATATTCTTATTTTAAAGTAGCCTAGTGCTAGGTTGTCGTGATTGTGGTGACTTATGCCCAAGTGGGTAGTTGCCAGATAGGCTCTAATATAATATGCTAGGTGAGACTAGGGTCTACTAAGCTAGACTAGGCTATACTAGGATATGATATGCTAGGCTGTACTAAGCTAAGGTAGGATAAAGCAGCTACACTATGCTAGGTTATACTAGGCTAGCTAGATTATACTAAGCTAGGCTAAGTTAGGCCCGGCACAGCTAGGCTATTATATTTTAGGCTAGGTTAGGCCTAGCACAGCTAGGCTCTTCTATTTTAGGTTAGGCTATCGTATGTTTGGCTAGGCTATACTAGGCTAAAACAGTGTAGGTTATAGTAACTTATGCTTGGCTATGATATGCTATCCTATGCAATACTAGCCAAGTTTAGGCTAGGCTATTCTAGGCTATACTAACCCATGCTATGCGAGACAATACTACGCTATTTTAGGCTAGACTAGACTATGCTATGCTATACTATGTTATGTTATACTATATTATTTTAAACTATGCTGTGCTATATTTTGCAATGCTGTGCTATGTTCTACTATGATATGCAATAATATTATATAATATACTATGCTCTAATCTGCTATGGTATATTATGCTATATTATGGAATACTGTGGTATTTGTGTGTGTCAATCTTTTCAACGTTCTAATTACATAAATGAGGGGTGCTCAAAATTTGCAGTCCTACTTATGAATTGTTATGTTATTTTTTTATTTTAATATAATTTTACTTCTACTTGGTTAGATACTTAAAAGTTTTGACTTATCCTTGTCATCCTGGGAAATTAAATGACTATTATTATATTAATAATTATATCTATTTCACTTTTTTTCTTATTCCACCATTTGAAACATATTCATCATTGTGCTGAACATTACGTGGCCTTTAATACTATCATCCTACCATTGGGATTTCTACAGTTGCTTGTAAAATTAGAACAAGACTGGCGACATTCACACATTTGGACACCCAAATTGAGAATAGCAGAGTTGTTGCCATCTTAATTCCAAACTCTGGTTAACGTTCTGAAATGTGGGTGTGAGAAACTACCCAGCAGCCAATCTTACAAAGAATATTTACCCTAAAGTGCTTGAAAAGTGTGAACAGGTCTTTTCTAGCTCCCGTTGTAAATTCAAGAGTCACAATCTTAAACCGATCCAAAAGAACTGGGAACAGGCCAAAGACTGATCCCTTAAGAGAGGAGAACTACAGACCTAAGATACTTTATTACAAAACTAGACAACCTGTTGATATCCTCGGGCGCAAGTGTAAAATTGTTTTTTGCTGTGAATTTGGCTGCTCTGGTTGCAAAAACGAAACTCAAATTAATTTAAATCCCCTATGAAGATGAAGATCTCTGTGAAGTAACTTGCTTTCATTAAAGGTCAGAGAGAGTTGATTAATTCTTTTGGACCACATCCGGTTTGCTTTCGAGATTAAGTTGAGTAAAATAGACAAGTCATTAAATATAAGCGACAAGAAGGCGAAGGAAGAAGAGTTGCTTACTATAAGTAGGCCAATGTTTTACTGCCATCAGGTTAAATAATTCTCTCTCCTGTAGAAAATGGGTAACAAAGAGCTGATGTTCAAGATGGAAAGGATTGAATTTATGAAGTGACATTAAAAAAACCAACCAGATCTTCAAATTCCATTAAAAAGCAACCAGGGAATTTTTTGAGAAGGGTTTTGGCAATACCATCATAACTATTCGGCAGATTCTAACGAAATTTTAAAAAATTATGTTGTTTAACATTCTCTTTCAAATAATATAATTACCAAACTACTCCCAAGGTTAGCTCGGGAATTATCTTGCCACGGTCCTCCCAAGGGTACTCCGGGAATTTTTTAAAGTTTTGAAGGTCGTAAGGTCATAAATCAGAATACGAGAGGGCACGCGACTTTTTGGTCAGCAGACCTTGTTCTTGCCCGTCATCCTTATCCCAGGTCACCGCAACCTGTATATCTATAAACGTCTATGTACCTCCTCCCTTTGTTTTCATTTGGTCTCTATTGGTTAAATTATGTCATAAAGTATTTACAAGAGTAGAATTATACTGTATTAAAGATGTTTTTCGTGCATCATTCGAATCGAAGTATAGCTTGAGGAAACCATCAATTGCGTTTAATTACACACTATGGTCAGGATAATATGCTTAATTTAAAGCCATAAATAATAATTAAAATGCCACCTTTACTTATTTTCACTAAAAATCGTGATCATAATCCCTAGTTTTTTATTATTTTTACTAGAGAGAATATACATTAATAAATTAAAATAAACATAATCTCACCGAAAGAAAGATATTACCGAAATGCAAGAGGTGTATGATTAAAATGTATACTTTTGATACGTTCCAAGTTGTACTATCCTTCCTTCACAACGAGGATGAGATACTTTGGACGGATAATGAAATACACATACAAATCAGAATGACAATTGCTGGCAAAACAAAAGCCTACCAGGAGCAGCTCGTCGTTAAGTGGGAGGGAGCTATTTTGTAGTATTATAGTATTCGACGTCGAGGTATGTGAGTATTTCTATCACCATAGCAAATACTAGTACTCCCTCGACAGGGTTCCGGAACAGACATGATAGTGAGTATGTTGCGCTGTGATTGGCTAGGCACGTTATGATGCCTGTAGAGTACTCACCCCCGGAGGTGAGTATGAGCTTATCCGCCAATGAGCTGTTAGCTTTTGACGTCACTGGATGTTTTGTGTCCGTGCTCGCTGGGATAGAATTCCCTCCTTGACGCTAGAAATCCAACGAGGTCTCAACTAGGCTTCCGAGAGTTCTGATGCGTATTTTTATGTTTAGATGTTTATCGCTCGCTGACATCAAACCCCTTCCTTGACGATAGAAGTCTAACGCTATATCCAGTAGGCTATCGAGAGTTCTGATACGTTCCTAATGTCTAAATGTTCCTTGTTCGAGATTTTCTTCTGCGATGTTTGTATAAAAAATCCAAAGCCTCTAAATCCTTTCTAATCTGGAAATATTTTTGTTCACGACCGAAGTCACAAAAAATAGGCCTCAATTTATAGGATTATGTCATGGTTTAAAAGAAGAGTAAATAGAGAAATACGCTTCCGAGTTGAGCGGAGTTAAGCTACACTGGCTATGGATAACGGATGATGAAATACAATTTCGAGTTGACCTTTCGTCGGTTGCTAGGTTCTAGTGATACGTGGTTTGGGTACCACATTAAACAAGTCTGAATCGGTGGAAAAACAATATCAAAACAAAATAAAACCGAAATGTGAAACACAAAAGAATAAAAATTGATAACAGAATAAAAAAAAAAAAACTGAAATGTAAAACCCAAAAGAATAGAAAATGATAACAAAATCAAAGCAAAATGAAACCGAAATGTAAACCCAACATGAAAAGAAATTGATGACAAAATAAACCGAAATGTAAAACCGACAAGAATAAGAATTTATGACCCCATCAGGAGCTTTAAAATACAAATGAATTCAATTTTTAAAAGACTGTTATTGGTGGATTTTATGGAATTTAACAATTTTTTTAATGTATTTTTATTGGTACCAGATGAGTGGTACTCGCATAAGACATTTTAAACTCATTTCTTCAAGAAAACCAACATTATATTGTCAAAAAGGTTGACTACGATTTGTTATTATTCTTCATTTTAATTTTATGCTTACATTGTGCAGATAAGGTACTATAATAGTCTTTTAAAATATAATTTTATGCCTCAATTTGTACAATCTAAGCTTTTAAGGTGCTAACATTCGACTCCCGAGTATATTCAGGCAAATTTGTTGTGGTCAAAACTAAATCTTGAACTTTTGTTACCTTATTTTCTTCGAGTTAATTTCGATTCCTTTGTAAGTATAACTCTCAGCACAGATTTCGGGTGACTTTGACCTTGAAATTTATTTCTTTGGAATGTTATTTTTTTAGTGTTATTTTTTTAATATTTTTCATACTTTTGCGTCCGGCCAAGGTTCCCGGTTGTCTTAAATGAGATTGAGTCTACCTGGGCTTTATTCATTCTTTTCATTTTCAAATTGGCCTTTCGTTGCATGTCTATCCTGGTCCATTTTCGTGGCCGAGGGCTAATATCGTAGAGTAGTCGCCAACCAATTTTCGTCCAATCCTTCCTGGCCTGTGTCTAATGGGAGGGGATTTAGTCCACCCCTTCCTCTTGGCTCCAGCTAGGGAGAGTTAACATGTCTGCATTCTCCCCCCTTTTCTCCCTTCACTGCCAACCACCGCCCTTCCTCATATATCCTTTTACGTCTCCTCAATAAGACGCCACGTGACACCTGGAGGTTATTAGCCCTACAGGCCCTAACAGGCAGTTTGCTCACCAGGACCCAATTCACGCAGGAGACTGCGGCTATATATCTTCTATAACTTTTCACTTCCTCTAACTACACCAATTTCTTCACATTTCTTTCCTTTAATGAAAAACGAAAACTAATGAGGATATTTCCCCGCAAAAGATGCCCTCGTTAGTTTTCACTTTTAATTCTAGGGGGGTGTAATGTGTTCTAACCTGAATATAGACCAGAGGGGTAATTTTGGGGGGTGCGATGCATTACCCTTGATGGTTGCCTACTTGAGACTATCTTGCAAGATGAGTCAGATACCTTATGGGAAACCATGCTGTCACTGACATCTAAAGAGTTGCGTGCCCCCTTATCCAAACGTTCGAATGGAAAGCTGCGAAAGATGCCTGACCTCCATGCCTTAAGTGCTTCGAATAGTCTCCTCTTTAAACCATTCGGGAGATATCCGGAACATACTTGTTTTATTTTTCATGTTCTCTCTATTTCCGATCCTCTTCCTCTACAATTCGTAGCAGGGTGGCCCTTGTTGGTTTTTGCTTTTTCGTCCAGGACAAGTAAAAGCTCGAGTCGAAAAACTCCTCTTGATTGAGGAATGGATAAAGAATATCCGAGACCATTTTCAATTCCCTCGTTAATCATTTTCTCCCCTCTTTGTTTCCTTTCTATTCTCTTAAACATCATTCGTTCTTTTCCCACTATTACATCTCTCTGATGACAGCTAAATAAAGAAATTAATAAATAACTTTATAAAGAACTTAATAAAGAACTTTATAAAGAACTTAATGAAGAACTCAATAAAGAACTTTATAAAGAACTTAATGAAGAACTCAATAAAGAACTTGATAAAGAACTCGATAAAGAACCCAAAAGGAAAGTGGGCTTCGGACCATGTTAGTGGGTGTAGGTGTAGCATGAGAACTATGCTGCAACTGTCATCTCGAGGATTGCGTGCCTTCCCGGCCCCAAGGTCGCCAGCTGAATTTGCATCTATATATCTTTCATACAGTTTCAATTTCTACATTTTTGCCACCTTCTTTACAAATCTTTCATCTTAATTTTACTCCATTCCTTCGTTGGTTTTCTCTTCTTAGTTTTAAGTAACAACAACAACTTTCGTACATTAGGGAGTTCGGAAAGTAATTACGTACTGTACTGCTCTAAAGTATAGAACAACCAAGAGAGGTATGGTTATGCATGTGGTAGAACTAGAGGGACATGATCTAGTGAACCTGTGGCTAAAATTGCTAATTTAGCAACTATAGCTACTAGGTAGCACCACCTGGTGGTTAACCTATATCATATTTGAATTCATGGACCTTATTTACCTTTGGTAGCATTGGTTTTAGCTGGCTACAGTGATCCAGCGACTCGTTGCGGGCAGAAGATGAACACAACACGAGATTTGCATGACTCATCGACCTGCTTGCTTCGTCGCTACTATCCAACAGACTTTTAAAGAGCAACATATTCACCTTTGGGTATTTTATTTGTTTCGAAAGGAAGGTAGTGTTTTGAGGGGAATAAAATATTTGCTCGTAAATGCCAGTTTGGGTTTAAAATGTTTACAAACAGTGATTAAGATCTCTCCGATACGTTTCGTTCTTGACGACAATTGGAATGACGATCTTCTAAAAGAAACTTGAATCCGATCCGCGTCGAAGCACAAGAGATTGAACACAAAAAGAATGAGTGTGTCGTTTTCTTCTCTCATCACACATCGTACACGACTTGAAAGTTCAAAGAGGAATTTGTCTTCTTTATAAACTCACACTTAAGAACTGAATTCAATATCATCCACCTGCAACTCTCTTTACCAGAAATAATGATATCTTGTTTCTGTCCTGCATTGCTCCAGGTGGCGAAAAATGGATGTTGCATGCAAACAGAAAACGAAACCGGTGGTTATCGATAAATGAAAACCAATAAAACCAGAACTTCATCCACAGAAGTTTTGCTATGCGTTTGGTGAAGCGTAAAGGAGATTTAGTGCAGACGCGTATTGCCATCAACTTGTAAACGAAGCATTATACCGACAATGGGTAGGTTTGGTAAAGAGTAAAAGTGTTTTTCTCCACACTCACCTGATTAGGTCAGGATTATCACTTATTTCAAACACTAGAGAACACTTCATAAGTAGTAGAACATTTAGAAACAAAGATGTTGAGTAAAATCTCTTCTAAACATTGTTGTTGGAATAAAACGCCGGTTTTTTAAAAACGAGGAATCGAAAATTTGCCTTCCCCCTGGGCTGTAATTATTGATAATAATGGTTATTATATTATTGATATCTACGTTAATTAAATATTGGTGACGTGAAACTTTGTTGAAAATACGTAATTACTTTCCGAACAACCAATTATAAGAAAGAGGGACATCATCCTTTGCCATTTTCATATTTGTATGGGCTGTAAAATCTCCCTCTACCTAAACACTTTGGCATGCGTGTGTGTGTGTGTGTGTATACCTGCTTCTCCACTCACTATCTAGTCTATCGTGTATAGAGTGCATATGTTGATGTAAGCATACGTGTATTAATGGTTGGCAGGTATTTCGTGATGGGTTTTTAACGTGAGTATATTAGTATGTAAATTATGCAGGTAAAATATAAGTGAAATTCCTGGGGTGTTTTTTTAATCTCCGAGGGTAATTCTTATTCTTAGTTTTATGTTTAGCATTATTTTAAAGAGAAAGACTTGAACAAATAATTCCGGTTTTTGCAATCATTTGATTTAATTATCCCTTGTCCGTTGTTTTATTTATCCGGTTTAATTACTACTATGTATTTGCTATTTAATTGGGCTTTTTTTTTCAAAGGAGAAATAATATGTGTACGTATAAATGAGCAAGCATGTAAACAAATATAGATCATGTACCTTCCGTTAAGTAAAAAAATCCTAATAAATCCCAGTTATTCTTTTTTGTTCTTTTTCGTATTTCGATAAAGCTTTGTACATTTTATAATTTTATTTCTAAGTTGCGATTATATATATATATATATATATATATATATATATATATATATATATATATATATATATATATATATATAAAAGCAGGGGTCAAGCACGGAACATTGAAAGAAAACAAGAATAAACGAAAACTCCGATGGGGCTTTTTTTTTAATTTCACGTTTTACCTCTGTATTTACACTCTCACTCCTATTAAAAGAGCTCAAGTGTTTTGTTGGCTACTCTCAAAGCAAAATTATTTAATTCTTTATGTTTTAATGTGGACGGGTTTAAGAGTCTTTACCGTGTATAATTACTCTTTCTGCTTAGCTTTGAATATTGAAAGAGTAGCAAAATTCATTGTTCGTTTAGCAAGAGAGTCTGAATCCATTGCGGCTAGCTTTTCAAACACTGGTCTCCATGGCTATAATTACTTTAACCAAACAAGGATAGATAGCTTGGTCCATGAAAAGAGCTACTCAAAGGGTATATAAAAGTTCCGTCCAACGCTATAAGTTTTGTCTCTAAACAATACAGAACTACTGCATCGAAAATCACGCCAAAATTCGGTCACTTATTTAGAGCCCCTTTTCTAAATAAAATGTCCTCAGAGAATTTATGACTAACATTCATGAAATAACTGCCGTTATTAAAAATATTATCACAGAAACTACGAGTAAAATCCTGAAAAATGGTGCATTGAACCTAAAAACTGTTGTTTTGAAATGTAAAAAAGATCTGCATTTGCCAAATGTGCTGAAATAATAATATTCTAACACTGCACTGCAGAATATATCAATACTATAAATTTGTTTTAATAAAAATTACGAGGTTTAGTTAGCCATAACTCTATCAACACAAAATGTAAAGGCAATTGCAGAGATTTTTAATAATTCTTGGAGGTTTTTTTATGTGTTGGAGTTGATGGCGAATTAATTTCTTGGAACAAGTCCAATTCTTCATTGAAGGAATTGGTAACTTATTTAAAACAATGCAATCGGTATTTATTCAATGGGGATAGAATAAATGAAAAATAAAAAAGAATAGAAGTAGCAATAGAAAAGCGTAGTTCATCAAAAATATAGAGGGGCGGTCAATAAGTTTTGCAATTCGGATATAAGGAAACGAGATATGACGAAAAGTGTTTTATTATTTTTCAATATAACTACCCTCGACTTCAATGCACTTGCGCCACTTGTCCCTGAGGCTTCGAATTCCCGACAACCAGAAATCTTCCGACTGCTGTTCATTCCACTCCTGGACAGCGAGCTGAACATCTTCATGATCCGCAAACCGGCATCCAGGAAGTGTAGCCTTGAGCTGGCGGAATAAAAAGTAGTCGCTAGGAGCCAGATCTGGAGTGTAGGGGGGATAGTTGAGCTCCTCGAATCCGCACTCGCGCAGGGCAGCTTGTGCAACTCTGGCCTTGTGGACTTTGACGACGTTGAAGTCGATCATGGGGCGTGAGGTTTCTAGGGACCCAACGGGCAGAAACCTTCGTCATGGCCAAATTGTCGTGGATGATGTTGATAACACTTCCATGTGATATTCTAAGTTCTCGCTCGATTTCTTCGACCTTCACCCATCGATTTTTTAATTCTAGCCCATGGTGGATGACTTATGCTGGAATGACCCTTGGTTCAGATCCTTCATTAAATTATTAGTCATTTTTCAGTGAACTTAGTATGTGACAGAAACCAATATCTGGAACATTTTATAATAAATTGAGGAGGTACGAATTCTCGTTCCAATGTACAGGCCCTATATCGAATGGCCAGTTTAAATGTGTACATATGTATTCGTGTAATTTTGTATACGTTTCTGTAGTTCTATTCAATCTGTCGTTTTAGAAGTCTCCAACTATAAATTCTCCTTGTTTTTCTGTTCACTGAAATTAATAGCTTGTGAGAGATTTATTAATGATATATATTGGTTCGAGATTCGAGGTTGTTGTAACAATATTCGCTTTGAGAAAACAGAATTTATATAGAAGGAACAAAACCAAAGGATAAATGTTATGTTCGAGATGCCGTGTTTGATAACATAAAGGATTATTAATAATACAGTTGCAATCGAGGTCTGTTTGTTTGTTTTCTTGAGACGCAGGAACTCAATGCATCCGTATCCTGTTTTGGATATTCAAGCGCTTATATGCCTCCTGTAATTGCTCAAGGATAAAAGAATTTGATGAAATAATCCAACGAGGGACTCGAATTTAATGCGTTCGAATGCTTTAAAGCACAGATGCATCTTGGATCGCGATCTGCAGGGCCTTGTTCGTAGGGGTTTGAGAGGATTTCAAGAAAGTGACAGAAAAAGTCTCTGCACTTAACTCTTTTTTGTAAAATTGCGTTAATAATGATACGAATATTTGGGTATTTTCACTACGCTCTCAGTCAATGGCTCACGCAGTTGGGATAACTTTAGGTTTATGAATAAATACAAATCCTTTTAGTTCCTCGTGAGGACTTCGAGATGACGAGAGGATAAAGCCATAAGACTTGTAATCTTCTTTCATACCCCTACCTAAATGGGTATACAAAGATATCGGTAAGTGAGGTCTTGCAGCAAAGATTGGGCTCCGTCTGGATAGACGGAGGGCATCAACGGTATCGTCCACATCGGGAAACAAAGTTTTGTAATCAACTAAAGAGCGTGAAAACTCTTCGTACCTCAAGGGAGATCTGCATATCCCTCTACAGAAGAATGGTCCCATAAGTGGGAGGATAGGATGGGAGATTTTGGTAAATTACGTATCGGTCTAATACTTAACTTTCCAAGTAATTTCTTAATTTTTTACTCGGGTTATTGTACCTTTCACACGTTTCCACTCTCCTTAACCTTTCAGGCCGAGACCCTTGGTTACTTATCACCTACCTCTTCTAAAAAAAAGAAGATTTTTACTATACAATTATAACTTTTGTTCGTACTTGTTATGCCCAATATCTTTGTCTCTTGTCCTTTTATTTTTCTTTTCTCACTCTTCCAATCTTTCTCCTTTGCACCTTTATAATTTAATATCTCCCTTTTTCCCTTTGCCGCCTTCGTCTAAAGAGAGCTATGCGCCCTATCTTGAGCACCTACTAAATTCTGCCTACCTAAAAGTCTCGTATTCATTCCCCCCACGAAAAGACACCTATTGAAAACCATCCATTAAATACCTCCTACTAAAAACCACCAGATAAAAACCAGTTATTAAAAATTACCTACTAAAAGCCACCTAATAAATCCGCCACGAAAAGCCACCTAGTAAAAGCTATGAATTAAGTTTAAAGGCCATCAAATGGGGTGCGATGAGCGTCTTGGTCATATAAGCAATGAGTGCTTGATGACACAGGTTTAAATCCAACCTCTTTATTTATTTTCATACAACGGTTAAATAGTTTGCCCTATCTTTCCGTTTTCTACATCTCCCATTTTCCTTCTTAAGCTTTCATTGGTTTACGTAATATTCTCCTTAGCATTTTCCCGGGTTGTGTTACCAATTTACATTTCTTTGGGCCTTTAAATACATATACATACATATGTTTTATTTGAAAGCCATCAAATAATTTTGTGTATTCAACAATATATACTAGTACAACATGCATTCGTTCACAACGACTTTTGAATCATTCCTCACAACTCGTCCACAACGACTAGCATTAACTCATTCCAACTCGTTGTCAATGATTCTCATTGACTCCTTCCAACTCATTCACAGCGACTCTCACTGAATCCTTCCAATTCGATTACGACTCTCATTAATTCCTTTCAACTCGTTCACAAGGACTTTAGTGGACTGCTTCCAATTCGTTTATATCAACTCTCTCTGACTCATTCCAACTCGTTCACAACGATTCTCATTGCATCTTTCCAATCTTTCATAAAAACTCTCATTAACTCTTTCTAACTCGTTAACAACGAGACTCATTGATTGCTTACAACCCGTCACAACGACTCTCAATGACTCCTAAGAACCCGTTTTCAACGACTCTCTTTGATTCTCATTGACTTCTTCCAACTCAACTTTAGAGAAGTACTGATTCACATCCTTATATATGTATAAGTAAATTCATGGTACTAACGAAAATATGTGTGTATATATTGAATGAAAAATGTAAAGTTGTTGCATCTTTGCTGCTATTTCATATAACTCATTAAGTTCCGTGAATAAGGTCAGGTCTAAATAAGAACTAAATGCTACGAATCTAATTTTGTTAAATTTAGAAACCTTGCGTTCTTATACAGTGTTGATTAACCACCAAAATTAAATTCAGGTGATTCCTAAGATTACTTACAAGTATTTAGTATTTTAGTTTGAATTTCTAACATTTTATTCATTTGCATGCATGACAAAAGTAAAAATTCTCCGCTGAACTAAATAGCTGAAAGGTTTCTTTCTCCCCTTTAAGACTTCATCGTTTAGATGCTAATATTCGCAAACCGTCTTGTACATTTTGTGTTCGTATTTTCAAATGTCTATTCTCAGTTGTACAGTCAACTTTCATGAGATTTTCTTGTGGTGTAACCATAGCCAGAGTGCATAATTATCGTAAAAATTACATGTAAAACATATATGCGACAAAATACCTACTAAGAGTGGGGATTAGTGATAAACCATTCCCATGAGTTCAAATCGGTGGTAAAGCAATAGAAAAATTGGTAGTAAAAGGACTACCAAATTTATGCCATGTATTTGCTCTTACACGGATAAAATAGAAGAGAAATTGATAACTGTGGATAAATTACTTTAAAACGATTAGGATTATTACTGGAAGTAATCCAGAAGAAACAACCATAATAACTAAACCAAAACTAAAATTGTTTTGCTATAAGCGCCCCCTCTCCAATAATTTATGATCAAAATTTGAATTCGAGAGTTAAGAAAACGCTCGTTAAGTTAGAAACACAAGAAAACGAGCGCAGAACTCAAGACGGTATGTCAAAACGGGTTTTTTAAATTAATAAAAATAACATTGTTTTGAGAAAGAGTAAGAAGATTTGAAATTTCTTATTTTGTTCGTGACTCAAAATCTTCCAATTAAGTGAAGCAAAAACTTGAAAATCTGATCTTCCCATGTTTGATTAATGAGACTAAAATTGCATCAGAGAAAACATTTTCTTCTTTATAAATAATAACAAGAAAATACAAGAAAAGAGTCAAAACTTATCTTCAAACTATTAAATAAAAATTCCAATATCGATTATTTATTTGTTAAAATAACTGGCTCTGATTTTGCGTATAATACATTTTTTCCAAAATACGGGAATGGGCTTGCTGCACAAGGGGTGAAGGACAAACTAGGCTCACAAATAAATATTATGCTCATATAAGTAATTTTATTAACGTTTAATTAACTCACTGAGTTCACATGTTACATATTTATGTATATTTGCATAGAAGCAAACGGGTTACCCATATGGTGATTCACTTTAAATGAAGGATGAATAACAAAACGAAGAAAGATACTTCCTTAGTTTAAGAATAAACGACGTTTTGGGTAACAACTCATCTTCAGCAGCTAGAAAGAATAACATATACAAGAAATCAGGATATCAGCAATATAAAACCAACTAAAAATTCTCAAAACGACAGGTATAGTGCAATTCCTAATTAGCATCCATGCTAACTAGGATTTGCGGTAAAAAAAACAGCAATGCAATCACGCATATTAAAGGTAAAGGTCTTAAAAAACGTGAACACTAGAAATTAGAATTTAGGTGAATTTCATAAAACGGAGAGGAAACCAGAGAAATGCTAATAGCAAAACATTAAAGTAAAGGAAATGATTAAAATGCAGAGAAATGCCATGGTGCGACATATACTATGTGAAAGCTTGTCGGGGAGGGAGTATGAACTAAAGATGTCAAACATTAAAAATTGTTAAAATGATAAAGTGAAGGAAAACAAGTGGAATAGGAATAAATTGACCAACAAAAGCAACTACACATCTCTTTGGTAAAGAACATGGCAGGACAATGACTAGATACAATGAGAGATGGAAAAGAAGTTAGTGGGAGTAAATAGATTTTCGGAGTAAAAGTATTGGATAGTGGGAGAAGTCAGAGTTGAATAGCAAAAGGACAGTTTCGTGAAAGAGGCAAGTGGTTGAGGAATTGGATAAAGTAGACATAAGTTCACAAGAATGTGTGTATGTATGAAACAACGTTTTAGGCTTGTATAATCTTATGGAGGTATAAATTCACTATTTTGGAAGAAATAAAAGATTTCCATTGTTTCTCTTGTCCCAACAGATGAATGAACTTCCAGGATGACTATGTAATTTTATGAATTTGCATAGAGAAATAAAGCTACTATAGTCAAAAAAATGTTTTCACTTGAATTACATATATCTCATACTTGACGTGGTTAAACTGAAATTATTCTCTTTTTTAAAAAATCAATGTCTTGATACATGGTAAACTAATAGACCTTTTTCATTTTCAAACAAGGGAAAACTGTTAGAGAGCCAATGGGGATACTTAGGCCAAGAAATTTGCTGAATTTTGACATAAATTTTGAGGAACTTTCTCTCGCGTAATGTTTGCATACTAATATCAAGTAAAAAAACGCTCTGAAAATCGCAAAAACTACTTGGCAGACGCTCGCTGGACCGGGATCAGGGAAAGCCTCTTTGGCTGGCCAGTACCCGGCAATGAAATGAAACGGGATAATGATAATAACTAAACACTCGTAAAATAGTATACGATCTCAATCATTGCTAAACTTCCAACGAGGCAAAAGATTGTTCACCTATATATGGACCTCTTGTCCCTTGAGAACTTGCATTCTTCTTATTTGGGTTGTTATATATTCTCTTTTAGAGTTTTAGAGATTTATATCATTCGAATGGCATATTTGAATAAATAATATATAGAGAACAAAACTATTAAAAAAATAAATGGTAATAGAATCTCGGAGAAATTGGTAATAATAGTATTAACTGGAGCAAAACCTTTCATCCAATAATATGGCGGACGATGTGTAAGCAGAAATGTAGAGTCGATTGTGATTATTTTATATTAGTTGTAAATACCATAGAAATTGTGAACATGGATTACATCGATCCTCATAAAAATATATAAAATACTCGATTTACTGTGATATTTAGAGCAGCACTCATCTTTTCCTCCTCACAACTAATTCTCTTTTTAGTCCCGTGACGGAAAATTAGCTCACTGGTCGACTTATTTTTCCCCCTTGATTAAGAATAAATGGAGTAGCCACCTCAACAACTAATTCATCGTCAGCATGGAGAGATACCAAATAAAATGCGAAGAATTGGCCTTTGTTACCTTCATTAACTTCTCCGCGTCTCCGAATTACCTCTTCCATCACAAATCAGATCTTGTGCCTAATTTCGCGCTCTCCCATATTCAATACATTGTGCATGGTGGCAGATTTACTGTCAATTTGACCAGAGCGTGAGCACGCAAATATACCACGCATACACTCGCTGAAAGACAAAGTTTGTGCTGCCTGGCTGTGATGAGCTAGAGGCCGGTGCGGATTCAAGGTAGGTGGGGATAGGGGGCTGAACCCCCCCAAATTTCAGACTCGTCTCTGTTTATATTTCTTTTGTAAGCTATACTTGTAATCTGCTATTCAAAAAGAGTTATGCAATATTATAGAATATATATAAAAAGTTTTCTAAACCGTTGTGATCGAATGTATCTTATATGATACATGTCTAAAATACAAGTAATGTGGAAATAATTATTAAAATCAATATTATACCTTAGCTGACGTCCAAAAACTACAATTCATAAATTTCTGATGTGTGGAAAAGAAATTCAGATCTGAGAGAGTTAGTGCTCACTCCTGTGTGAGCTAATGTTATTTATTATCAATAGTGTGTAATCCTCAATGCTCTTTTCTCAGACTACTCTGAGGGAGGAATTCAGGTTACCCCTCCCCTTCCCTAAATTTTTATCCTAGATTCATTACTAACTGGAAGAAAAAAGCATAGCTGGTAGGAAAGGATGTTACAACTATTTGGTACAAAGAACCTTGGGGAGATGACCAAAATTAGTACCAATATGATAGCAAACTGCTCTAGGAAATAGTGGCTTTAGGTAGAGGAAAATAAGGAGAATGAATCAATAGAGAAGGTTTGAAGATGAGCACCGGGGATTTAAAAGAGGAATCGCGAATCTTCTCCCAATAAACGTTACTGGGATGGTTTTACTGTGGAATCCGTTAATCGAACTCGATAAAAGGCTTCTTGTCCTGACACTTTTAATATGCATTTTACAAGGCTTAATATTATGTAAATAATGATGTATATGTAGTAGCTCTACCCTATAACATAGTGGGAAGTATAGCATGGGAGCCATGATGCAATTGACATTTGGAGAAGTGTGGATCCTCCAATCCCTTTACACCAGCAGATGCTTCTCCCTCCCGTCCCTAATGCTTGTAAGAGTGTCTGAAGTTAAATCTTCCACACCTTTTAACTTCCTCTATCACTGCTTTCTTTGCAGATCCCTTCTTACAAACCTTCAGGAGGAGATGCTCTCAATGGTTTTTAATTTTAATTTATTGGAAGACTCAGTCTTTTTAATAGTCTCTGACATGGTTATTATCAACCACACACAATTTAACCCTTTCCCTTCTCTCTTCTCTTCTTCATCTCACTAGACCTGCCTTTATTTAGTAACCTGTGAAGGTTGAAGAACGTTGATTTTCTCCCTCTTCCTAGTAGTCTCATCTTTTTACTAGTCGGCCTACGTACTTTTCTCAAACCCATCTCTCAAGAGAGTTGCCACTCCTCTAGTCCTAATTAGTCCAAACAGTATATATACCAATATTTTCACTACCATTAACGTTTTACTTTTCCATAGGAACTTCTCTCGCCAGAAGGTTTGAGAAAAAAAGGCTCTACTTTGCTTTTACAACCCTTTTTGTTTCATCACTATAAATAACATACTTTTTCAAACACTTTCTGCCTCATCAGTATAAAAACATACTTCTCTAACCCTTTTTCAATCATCACTATATAAACATACTTTTCCAAAACTTGCTGCCTCATCACTATAAAAACATACTTTTACAACCCTTTTTGTCTCATCACTATAAAAACATACTTTTCTAACACTTTTTGCCTCATCACTAATAAAAACATTGTAAAAGAACAACCTCTGACCACCACATCCAATTTTTGGGATACCACGTGCGGTGGTATCTCGCCGTGGACGAAGTTATTTCTTGTTCGAACATTCACGTGTTTTTTTTTTCTTCTGAGCGCATTAGGGAAATATTCCCCAATCCTGCGAACTCGTCCCAAGCCTCCTCCCCTCCTCCCCACCGGTGACGAGGCGAGAAAGAGCCGCTTTGTCTCGCCCCAAGCTGCTAAATTATGAATCAACTCCGCCTCCAGATTAAGATATCTGGTGCTTGTGACTCCTTTGTCCAAATTCTACCTTTCCCCTCAGAATCAAGTATACAAATACTCGGGTTATTCTGTAGTTCGAGGAGTCCAGCCCGCACCCCAAGGCGGTCTTCATCGTCTCAAGTCTTAAGTCCCGTGAGCATTCGTCAGACAGAAAGACCTTCTCCGCCGTGATTATACCCTAGTCAATTGGTAGCTTCTCTGATCGGCAAGCTTTTAAGTTTGCGCAACAGTCTCCCTTCCTTTAATCGAACCAAAGAAAATCCCCATCAATTACCTTGGAGGAAAAGAAGCTTCTTCTTCCAGTGGAATTACGAGTAATCCCACATTTCCCGTCAACGTCATCTTTAAAGATTGGCTATCTTCATCGGAAGGTCGGTTCGGATCGTGCCCCACTTGCCTCATCGGATCGTTCCCTACTCGACTCATCGAAAGAAGGACCTTCCTCGAAGTCATCGACCCGTAAGACTGAAACGCCCTCCATTATTAGTATTGTCAAGTTCCCCCTTTTGATCTGAGCCTAGTTACATTAATCAATTAATTCCATTTGAGAATCTCTCCTCATAATAATTATTCAGAGACTATTTTAATTTAAATAATTCCCTTTTGCCTATTATTATTCTTATTTTGATCTTTTTAAATAGAATTATATTTTATTGTTTCATCTTTAACTAACCTTGAACGATACTCTCGGCCTATTCAATTAAACCTCGCCAACCATTTATGCACTCTGTCTGATTATTAAGAAGTTGAAACCCAACGCCTCAAGTGTTCCCTCCTAGTCAGTCGTTGATACCTGCGAACAGTCCTTCAAAGGTTCGCGTTGCAGTAAGTGATTAAGTCACCTTCCCCCGCACATAATATAGGAGTAGTGTATGGTATAGAGTGGTTGTACCACGAGAAACTTACTTTTCCAACACTTTCTGCCTTATCACTATAAAATTAAACATAGTTTTTCATCACTTTCTGCCAGATATGCTTCCATTTGTGCAATTTTAAAATAAGCAAAGATTCCACTTTACTCTTCCTTATTTACCCTAAAAAAAACTTATCTTAAAACACTAATAGCATAATAGCATAGATGAATCGGGCTACTCAATATTCTAACGATGTGTTGGAGCATGATAATAAATTGGTATTCTTAATATCACATTTTTACAAGCGCGAATTGTGGCATATAAAATGTTCTTACATCTCTACCTTAAGACAAATAAATTGATTACATTTTCATAAAGAAATCTCTAAATCAATGTAATTTCAATAAAATTAGATTGGGAACGAATCACATATTCACAAGTTGGGGCTGTATTAATTAATTCATAATAACGAAATCAACATAGGACCACCCCATCTTGATAAATTAATCAAGATAACTCGGTAAACGGGTTCAATAAATCTCTCCTCACTTCTCTGACGGGAAAATGAAAGGGCGAA
Source organism: Ceratothoa steindachneri (assembly GCA_963969495.1). Lineage (NCBI taxonomy): Eukaryota > Metazoa > Arthropoda > Malacostraca > Isopoda > Cymothoidae > Ceratothoa > Ceratothoa steindachneri. The sequence goes on along the minus strand of OZ018323.1, from coordinate 160,949,346 downwards.
ATGACGCTCAGGATTTGTGACTTCTTTAAGAAATTCTTATAAAGTAAATAGCAGATTTCGCCGACGCGATTGGAAGTGGGTCAAGATTTATAACTTGTTAACTAGTGAAGGTCATTAAAAGTGACCATGGGTGATAGAGAAATGTAGTTTATATGATTGAGAGACTATTTTGGGAACATTCAGAATTGAGTGATTTATAAAATGAAGAAAGTAGCGATCACTGGCATGAGAATAGCAGCGACAGCATTGAATTCAGTGTGGAACGAACGAAAAAGGCAAAGATAATACGAGGATAATAGGAGGAATAGAATGTAAAAGGTAGAAAACGCCAGACTGGTCATACAAACATTTTTTTTATTATACAGGATGTCCTTAAATTTTGAACACAGGAAATATGCTTATTTTCTATAAAACAAATTAACATTTTATTGTATAGAAATAATAATAAATAACACATTTAGGTGCTACTAAATATGGTAGCAAAAAGAAAAGCACATGGACAAAAATATTATTCAATAGCGCCACCTTTTCCCTTTCAATCGTGGAGGAGGTCCTAACCGGATAATGAAATTCCTATAAAAATCAGAACGAGACTCGCGAGAAAGCCAAAGGGCACCAGAAGCCATGCAATTAGGTGACGGGAGGGACAGGAGAAGGATGATAGTTTGCTTTGACATCAAGACGGTTACCTTTCGAGGCCCAAGGGAGACCCAATCGATCTTCGTCAGGAAGGTGTGGATATAGGAACCCCTTCTACATGTTCAAAGGCGGAAGAGCGATGTGATGTGCTGGCTAAGAGAGGAAGGAGGAAGATACAGGGATTTTATAATTGGATATGTGTGAAGACGTGTGTTAAATGGAAATGATTGCGGTCAAGCTTCAAACTTGTGTGTCACTAATCAGAGACTACCTCCCTCTCTCCCGAAACTTTTTGTGTTCGATTTCCTCTGGCAACGAACCTGGCACCTAGTGGTAGACGTCAAACGCCTTATTCTATTCACTAGTCTTGCGAGAGCTCCGTTAATAAATATTTTATCAATTATTATTGATTAGTTATTCCTATAATTTATTGTATTAATATTATTATTATAATTGCACTATTTATGGTTGAGATCTTTGGCAAATGGCTAGTTATAGATTTAAGGAGGATGAAGGAAATGAAATTAAGAAATTAAAGGAGGAGTAAATCGCGCTGATGAAATGAATATATTTTCACATCGTGCTTGAATGTCAGGAGCGATTAGAGAAAATGTCAAGAAATTGAAATCTCGAAGCTTAAGTCAAAAAGACGTGATCGTTCCTACAACGAAGTCCTCACAAGGCAGTCGAAATTTGGACGTTCACTTGTATTCTGTATAAATTTGTATTTAGGTACTTTAAATATGGAAATTTGATTACTTGTATCATGTATAAATTTGTACTTTGGTGCTTCAATTATGGATGTTCGATTACTTGTTTTTTGTATAAATTTGTACTTTGAGGCTTCAAATGTTGGCATTAGATTACTTCTATTCTTTATAAATGTGTACTTCGGAGCTTTAAATAAAGAAGTTCGTTTTAGGGTGATTTTTTGTTTGCTGTGGCACTTCCTTTTTTCCTTTTATTTTGATTAGCCATATTTTCGGTTGTCTTTTCTCCCCCTATTCTTTTCAACCTCAGGATAAAGCAGACTGGGTGATATTTGGACCCTTTTATGATAATGCAAAAAAAACGTTAAACCACGGTTTCGCAGGACTTAATGATGAGAGCTAAGGAACCCCGGAAAGTATTGATGGAAATGAGTAAGAAAGAGCAGATAAAAGATATTGAGAACGGCAGACGTTAAACCACGGTTTCGGAAGGTATTTATGGACATGAGTAAGAAAGAGCAGATAAAAGATATTGAGAACGGTAGACGTTAAACCACGGTTTCGGAAGGTATTGATGGACATGAGTAAGAAAGAGCAGATAAAAGATATTGAGAACGACAGACGTTAAACCACGGTTTCGGAAGGTATTGATGGACATGAGTAAGAAAGATCAGATAAAAGATATTGAGAACGGCCAGACGTTAAACCACGGTTTCGGAAGGTATTGATGGACATGAGTAAGAAAGAGCAGATATAAGATATTGAGAACGGTAGACGTTAAACCACGGTTTCGGAAGGTATTGATGGACATGATTAAGAAAGATCAGATACAAGATATTGAGAACGGCAGACGTTAAACCACTATTTTGGAAGGTATTGATGGACATGAGTAAGAAAGAGCAGATAAAAGATATTGAGAACGGCCAGACGTTAAACCACGGTTTCGGAAGGTATTGATGGACATGAGTAAGAAAGAGCAGATAAAAGATATTGAGAACGGCAGACGTTAAACTACAGTTTCGGAAGGTATTTATGGACATGAGTAAGAAAGAGCAAATAAAAGATATTGAGAACGGTAGACGTTAAACTACGGTTTCGGAAGGTATTGATGGACATGATTAAGAAAGATCAGATACAAGATATTGAGAACGGCCAGAGATCAAGAGTTTGTAAGTAATAAGCATGATGCCAAGATCCATGTTGAAGTAAACAAGCAACCAGTACTGTGCTCAGTCCAATTTTTTTCATATTATTTTTGTGATGTGTTTTATTCTAATTACACATATATTTCTAGAAAAATACTTAAAACAAAACTTTTTTATGATTCTTATTCTTCTTTAGACAAGCTCTTACAAAAAGAAGGATAGGTTTTTAGTTAAAATTATTTTCTCATTATAATGGGAAAATATTATTTACTGTGTTTTTATACGTCTCATATCTGAAATTATTCATTTGATAAATAACCAGAAATTTAAGTCAATGTTTAAATTTTTAACCATTTAATTTGACAGAGATGAAAATCTGAGTTGGATAAACACAAGAAAAATATATATTTATGTATGAGTTTATGACTGGACCCAGTCTAGATAGTGACCGGCTTGTTAGGCAAAGGTCAATAAGGCAAGAAGCCAGAAAAGTAAAACACCAGGGAAACATTACAGTTTTATCGCCAATGCAACCCTATTATATCGCTCTTGAAATCCCATTTTAGCTCTTTTGAAACCACATTTTATCGCTCTAGCATCCCCATTCTACCTCTTTTGCAACATCAAGTTATCGCTATTACAACCCCATTTTATCGCTCTAGCACCCCCATTTTATCGATCCTGCCCCAATATAAACCCATTTGATTGTTATCGCAGCTCCATTTTTCCGTGGTCGTATAATTGATCGCTATTGCAACCCAATTCTATCGTTCTAGTAGCCTGATTTTATTCTTCTTGCAGCACCATTTTAACGCTCTTTCAACCCTATTTAATCGCTCTCGCAACCCCATTTTATCATTCTTGCAAACCCCATTTAATCGCTCTACCAACCCCATTTAATCCCTCTTGCAACCTCATTTTATCGTTCATACACGCCCATTTTAACGCTATTGAACCTTCATTTCACCCCTCTCGTAACCCCTTTTTTTGTAAGCCCATTTTATAGACGTTGCAATCTGATTTTACCGCTCTTGCAACCACATTTTATCGCTCTTGCAACTCCATTTAATCGTCCTTACCACCTCATTTTACCACTCAGGCAACCATATTTTATCGCTCTTGCAACTCCATTTAATCGTCCTTACCACCTCATTTTACCGCTCAGGCAACCAAATTTTGTCGCTCTTGCAATCTTATTTTATCACTCTTGCACACCATTTTATTGCTCTTGCACCCCATTTTATCGTCTTGAACCCTTATTTGAGCGCTCTTGCAACCTCCTTTTACACCTGTTCTTCCACCTTCTTTCGTTTATTTACTTTAAATCAAATTACCCTATTTGGAATTGCTCTCGCTAATCTGCTCGGTACGGCGTTGGATTTCAAGCGTCGAGGCACTGTTTCAATCTTATAGAGCGCGGACAAAAATACAAAAACATTAGCTGTCGCTTAATCGATGATACCCTAAACTTATCCCTGAATGGGAGTAGGTAACTCCACCACCATCATTACTCACATAGCTAATCACAACACTACCATCACTCTCTTCTCGTCTTCCCAGAACAACCTTTCTACTCACTCTTCTGCTTCGGAGTTGTACCGATTGAGTAGTAATACTATATCTCCTATGGGATTACTTTTATCCACATACTTCCGACGTGGAGTACTATTGACCTCAATATGAGTACTTATTTCCACATAACCAAGTCGCCAAACGCTCCCTTCCCCTATATGAGGTGACTAAGGATTTCGTCATCCCGAGTTAGTCTCACCTACACACTCTACCACCTCCAACGAAGACCAGCACCTTGGTGGTTTCAACTTGCCAGCGAATGTTCTGATCTTTATGTACATTTTTTATCTGTTCAGATGGATTTCGTGTACGATGAAAAAGACGGATGACGTCACTTATTAAAAGAAGGCCAAGGATTTTTATGCAAGAACGTTTTGAAAAGACGTTCATATATGAAGTGATGACATAACTGTATATAACTGTCAGTTATGTACATATATGTTGTTAAACACAACATTCAATATATAATATGATTGATTCGGCTCTAGTCTTTGGCGTTAGCAAGCGTGTATATGTGTATGTGTGTGCGTGCGCGTGCCAATCACCCAGTGTCATCAGGTGCCATCGCCCGGTGCCAACATATGAGATAAAGTAGGAAGGGAATCAGCGAGAGACGTGGCAGAAAATAACCTGTAGTCTATAGTACTCTTTAGCAAAAATAGTACATCTGAACTATTTTTTTATTTGTTTCGGACGACTTTACCTGGGCGGGTTTTTTGGAGGGCCGCATTTAGGGTTATTTGTAATTTTCTTTCTTTTAGTTATTGTTTTTCTATACTTTTCTTTCCTAATTTTTTTGTATCACTTTGTTGTTGTTGTTGTTTTGTATGTTTTTGTTTGTTTTTTTGCTTCAAGTTCGTAAACTTGTTAGCTCGTGGAAAAATCTTTTCAAGAGGAACAAAATTATTTTAGGATGTTAACCTTTTCGATAAAAAAAAGTTTCGATCATTCTTTTGTCAAGTGAGGAATTGCATAGCAAAGAATTTCATCTTCCGTTACAAGAAAAGTTTTTTTCACTCTGTTTTGTTTCTGCCAATTAAATGAAGCGTGTAAGAGAGGCGTTCATTTTTACAAACTAACTAACCACTGGCCTAAATATGGCTTCTAGTGACCAATAGTGTGTATATCCCCCATAAACGTGTGCTTGCGGGATACTATGTGCTAAAAGCTTGTGTTTACGAATGAGATAATACTCGAATGATGTGTGATACTACCTACTCTATGTGCATGATGGTTTTGGAAAATCGGTGCAAGCATGTATAATGAGATCAGGGATTAACACTTTACCTACGATAAGAACTACATATGGATAGGAAATTAATATTATACTCATGAAGAATCACTCTGATGTGTTAAGCCCTTAAGGGCGATGATACCCACATATGGTATGCGCCGCTTTTTATCTACTACATTTCGGGGGTGCGTTTTTCTTAAGATTTCCTCTCTTTGCTTTTTGAATTAGGGCTATAAATGGGTATTTATCGTATTATTATCTACCCACGGACATTTCTATTCCCTTTGTGTTGTTTTAAATCACTATTTCATCCTTTGTATCTCAGAAAATCGTGTCTGTTAATTGTATCTGCTCTCTTTGTCTCATATTTATGAGAAAACTATTTTTGATAGGTGTTTAAATGCGGTCACCACGTGTGACACAAAAACGTATCATTCCTTGCAGATACACCCACAAAGGAAAGTGAAAACGACTCCGGGCGTTTTTGTCTTTATTCTTAAAGACGAAATCGCTTGGAATCGTTTTTCACTTTTCTTTTGTGGGTGTATCTGCATAACTTTGACTCACGTGCACTTTGTGAGCTTTTTTTTAGTATCATTCCTTATTGTGAATTAAGAACGAGCAGCAAAAGTCATAGCTTAAATGAACACGCACATTTGCCTTGTTTTAGTTCGGTCTTGGCTAGTAAATCCCTTGTCCCCATCTGCTAACAAGGCTTGAAAAAAGGAGAAAAATTTAGGCAAGTCTAATGCAAAAGTTTATGAATATTTTTATTAAATTTTCATAGTTTTATATACTTTTATTTATAAATAAAACTGATGCTAAGAAATGAATGGTCAGAGGAATTAGTGGAAGTATAAAATTATTGCTTTGAATGAAAATGATTTTCTTTACTGTTAAATCGCATTAGACTTAGAATAAATGCAGACACACAGATCAACAGAGAAGTATGATGAGCAAAACAAGTGCAGACTAAGTAGAAAGTCGGGTGGAAAGGAAGGTATTCGTGGGTAGCACGTGCTGCCATGCGAAAAAAAACAGGAATTATAAATTTTTAATTAAAGACTCTTATACGAAAGCACAGAGAAGTAACTACATCCCCAAAGATCACGTGAGCTCAACTTTCAAAACTATCCCAAATATAATTTGGAAGGATGCCTCATGATCCAATTGGACACACCAGCCTGTAAAAATCAATGAAAAAAATCCCTTCCAAAGATAAAAATATATCTGCTCAAGTTTGTATTCGGTATTTGGCCATGAATAACAACACAAAATTGAGTACGAAACTCGTCGAATACCCATTTGTAACATTCTCTTTCGGAATATCGAATGAATACTTTGCAAAAAGTAGTCGCTTGAGGTGATTATGGGTTTCGCGAGCATTTTTCACTCATCTTCCCCAAACTTATAACTTTAACTCGTGTTGTTCGTGTTTATGGTGATTTTATTGCTAGCTACTGTGTTTACCAACCAGACAGCCAAGGATGACTTGAGGATTGTTTATTATGGTGAGGATTTAATTTATTTTAAGAAAATTATAAATAAGAACACGAACTCGCTGCTTTTTATTTACTTTTTCTCTTGTGTGGTTCTTACTACCAACTTACATTTGACATCCGCACATATCACTCTTTGAGCTGGAGGGAGGCGAGCCTACTTCTGACGCCGGAGAATCGAAGTACAGGATCCTATGGAAGGAAAACATAAGTACCACGATGATTTCAAGTCCTCAGCGAAGAATAAATGTACCAATGATTGTGAGAGGAGCTGTAACCATTTCCTCGGCCTGGTAGGAAAGCCCAAGGGTGAACTCCTACTTGAGTAATACTCAAGAAGGCAAACTCCTGGTCACAGTACAACAAGTATCCCTTTGTAGAGTTTGGTTAAGTAAGAAAGATTATTCCAAGCACTTTTGTCTCCTTTCCTTAATGCTTGGTTCTCAGAAGAAATTCTCTTTACACAAGACAAAAGTTCCTGGAATCATCCTTTTAGAAAGCGGTCATATGTATGAGAGTTTCATTCTTTCCTTTTCGCTTTGTTTTAAAAACAGACGAAATCACTAATGAATCCTCTTTCCATTTGTTCTTATGGTTATTGAGAACTTTTGTTAGATTCATCTTGTTTGTTCTCAATTATTATAAAAAGATAGGAAACACTGATCCTGACTTGAATTTAAATCTTACCTCTAATGAGATCATTATAAGAGATCTGCACTCGCACAAGAGGTGATGGATGGCCATCACCGACATCATACCTCCTGATCGCGTTGGGTAATCGAATCTGACCTTTTCGCATTGACTTAAACTTCTCAAGTTTCATTAGGGTGTCGCAACGCCAATGCTATTCAGCTTCTCTTCCTGAGAGGACGATTAATCTTTCATACATATTGAATATTTGTATCAGATAATTGCTATCTTGTAGTGTAGTGCAAGGCTGAAGGAATAATACAGTGTTATAAATAAGTATAATAAACTATAGTGCATCTCCAATGGCGTAATATCAATCCACATTCTCGTCCTAACTTTGGTTAGGCTTCGAGTAATAATAATCAGTCGTATATGGAAAGTGTACCGTTACAGAAACCCAGGATCTTTTCCCCAGACTAAATTAACCCGAAGCAACACCTGACTTCTTGTCCTTGAGCAACACCATATACACTGTCTAGCACCTAAAATATCGCGCGCAGCCGTAAAAGTAATTTTGAAATCTATTCTTCTTGCGACTTATCTGCCAGCTGGGAGCTTCTTAGAAGGCAATCTGTGCATTTAATACCTACGTGTCAAACGATACTGTATCATAAAATATACATAGAAATATTGAATGACAACACTGCTGCAATTAAACGGATGCAAAGATGCTGCGATTAGTGGGGGGGAAAGAGAGTTGTTGTTTACTTTTGAAGTTAAGAGGCCTCCAGTGCTACAATTACTTATCGGAAACGTAAATGAACTTTCGGTCTACTTACTTTTAAGCCCAGAATCGTGAATTTAGCTTAGTCGAGATATATATTGGAGGAATAGTGAATTTATGATGTATCATGCAGTTAAGAATAGCATACCACATTACTACACTGCCAATAAAATAATTATGGACGTGGATTCCATTTAGAAGTTCAGAGAAGGAAGGGAGACCTGTAGTTAATAACAGATAGCTACGCATGAGGCCATTTTATGCGGGAAAGTGGTCGATGAGACAAGGCGACAGAGGAATTAGTTCCATTCGATTATTTTGGGTGAAGGAAAAACGATGCATAATATAGGATCTTTAGATGATATTACTAAGGCTATATTTTTGTTACATGGGAATCTTGATAAAGAGTAGAAAGGAAACTGCATTAGAAGCAATTTACTGGAACTATATAGGTGATTTGAAAAAAATGAGGAAAAGAGACAGCTTAAGTAAGACAAAAAATGGAGACGAGTGTATCGAGAATAAGTTGAGTATGAAGGACCATATATACTAGAAAATTAGACTAGAATACGCATTTGGGTTTCTAAAATATGAATGCGTATGAAATGGAAGAAAACTGTTATTTAGACCTGAAGTCCACAATGCTCTAGTCCCCCAAGTAAATTAATTAAACGAAATTTATTTAAGAAATTACAGGCTGAACTGACTGAGAGAAACGTGAAAAAGCACTCGCTTTGGATTAACTCTAAAAAACTGGTAACCACACATCGATTTACACATATAACATCTAAAATAGTACTGTAAAGTATCTAAGCTCATTAGGCACATGAACTTAAGAATAGGACATCAGAGAGATCGAGGAATACTAATCTATAGTCGTTGACAGTCCTGAACAAAATATTTGGCCTGAAACTAAAAGTTTTAGCATCGAAACGAGACATTGTCAGATTATTAAGAGAAAAAGGGGGAATTTGGGAGCACTTTATTAACCGAGTCTAGTTTTGGATATCTCAAAAACTATTTTTAGTTAAGTTTCAAAAAAGGGGGCTTTTCTCCAAGTATTGTGAAGTTCTTCAGAGAGGTATCGCTTATATATACGATTCTCTTTCTACAGTGACACATAAAGTACTAAAAAAGATATCTAAAAATTTAAAGTTTTTTAAAACACACAAAAAGAGACATTTCATAATTACAAATACCGGCTACAGGATTGCTTGAGGAGCGGCAGCAGCTACCGAGAATTGTGCACATCCTGGCCTATGTTCTCGTCATATGTACCTCGCTAATATTTTGACTTCCTTTACTTTAGCAAAACGTTTTTTTTAAATAAGATAGAATTTCACGAGTAACTAGAGATTTGTTACCCCAAAGTAGAACAAAATAAGGTTCTGCCATGGGTCAAAATACAAATAATATAACTCGTTCGACTTATTCACTTGAATAGGAGTGCAGAAGGAGAGTGAGAGCAGGTTTTCAACAGCTCAGAACTACAATACAAATACTAAATATGAAAAGAAATAATGATATATGAGATATGTAAAAGATTGGAAAAAGTATAACGCTAAAAGAATGGACATTCCAGAGGAAAATTAAGAAGGTGGCCTCATGGAGAAATATAATCTGTCCACTGAGACTCGAAATAAAGTTTAATAATTCGTAAAGATTTAATTGTGGAGCAAACAACGATTCATTAAAAAGAGGAACGTTTTAGAATCTCTAGGATTTATGTTTATGCTGCAACATGAATATGCAAAACGTGACGGAGATGAAGTGATAGCTACACTCAAAAATTGACCTGATCTGATGCCCTTTGATGCCATGTAAACCTGATAGTAAGTGGTTCTAGGCGTGTGTATATGTGTGTTTGTGTTGACACTTAAAAAGATCCTTACAAATTATTGAATTTTGGATGGGTTTAATATCCATCGGACAGATCTGGATCATAATGCCAAAAGCTGACGTCCATAAGCACCTAAATACCTCCTCTCACAACTAAAAAATCCCGACCTAACTTAGGTCTAGATTAGGGTTTTTCTGTATTGGAGGAATAGTGAATTTATGAGGTATCATGCAGTTAAGAATGAAATACCACATTACTACACTGCCAATAAAATAATTATGAATTGGTCCAGACAGGGGATTGCTCAGCAACACCTAGACTGTGCAAAAATTGAGTCGACTCTTTTTCAAGATATACCATCTGTTAGATAGAGATGTGTCTGGGCTTTGAGCAAATTCTCCCTGTAACATTCTTTAGAATTAAGGATGATTTTACACATTTTATTCCTATTCTTTATCACATCTCTTTTCTTTTATTTAAAAAAAACTCTATTCTCTGATTTGTTCTATCTTCCCACGGATGGGTAGTGATTGTAACGGGGGCATAACATAACATAAAATAACATAATTTCACGGACGACAAAAGCCACAAGGGCCTATCAACGGTCATCCGCACCTGTCAAAACCCACCCACAAAATGCATCCAAAGGATTGTGTCAGATCATGCATCTACAATATACAATTCGAACCATACACAAGAATATGTCAAAAACAAAAATCATTATCATCAAAACTCGTCAAACCAAATCAATCAAAATATGCAATAATAAAAAATCGCACCCACAGGAATGAGTCCAGAATACCCCCAAAAGTTATCCCTTCCTCGCCATATAATGATCTAATCTGCATTTGAATACATTCAAGTTTGGACTGTCTAACGTCTCAGATGGCAAACTATTCCAGTAATCTACCACTCTATTAGTGAAAAGATATTTTCTAACATCCAACCTGCACCTCTGTTTTTTTAATTTTAAAGTGGTGACGCCCTAGTCCTATTACTACCTTCCAACTCAAATAACTTGCTAAAATCCAACTTATCCATCCCAAAACAGATTTAAAAAAGCTCAATCATATCTCCCCTCACACATCTACTCTCAAATGAGAATATATTTAGTACGCTCAGTCTATCTTAATCGGAGGTAACTATTTTATCATTTTACCCTTTATGCTTCCCTCTTCCCTATACTGGTAAACTACATTTAATTCCTTGCAGGCATTCTGCAGTCGCATTGAGCACAACTACCAATATAGTCTAAGAGCAATATACTCTTTCGTTTGTTCTCTTTATCCTCACGTTTTTTAAGGGAAGCTAATTAGAGTTAGAAACGTACATCCCTACCTGAATCCTATACAGGAGTGGGAAAACGTAAAATAAATCAAATTTGCTCTTTTGGTTTTCTTTAATGCATGGAAGAATAATTTTAAACGTAATTTTTTTTAATGTTTTATCACTTTAACTTTATCTAATCTTGGGTTCGTAGACAAGAAATGCAGCGCTTTAATACCCACAACGGCAAAAGGAAATATATTTTGATTACCACGCCCCATAGTAAATATAAATAGTTCCCCTTGCGAATTCAAATTTAGTGACGTTTTCTTTGACTATTCTATTTTTGGAATTTGGTTAGAAAGAAAACGGAAGGGTCTTTGGCTCTCTGAATTATGCAAAAGGTATGTACGCATATATCTGACCCCTCCTCTTTAACCTCCTCTTTAAATGTGTAAGCCATAAAGAGGAGTGAGTAAATTTAAATAACAACGCTCAAAGGAAAGGGCAAAAGAGTTGGCTACAGAATACTAATTAAAGTTCAACTTGGTTTTCTGCTGATCAAAGAAACAGAGAAAACAGTAAATTGATAGTTTCCTCCTCATATTCTCTACCATATCACCTCATTCTCTCTCCCCCCTCCCCCCTCATTTTCTCTCTACATCCTCTCCTTATATTTTATATCCCTTCCCCCTCATTTTCTCTCTGCCTTCTCACCTAATGTTCTCTCTGCCCCCTCATTTTCTCTCTAGCTTCTCCCTTCATTTTCTCTCTACCTTCACCCTCACATTCTCTTTTATCTTCTCGCCCCTCATTTTTTTATTTACTTCCCCCTCATATTCTCTCTACCTTATCACCTAATTTTATCGCTAGTCCCTCATTTTATCTTTACCCTCTCTCCACATATTATATCTCCCTTCCCCCATTTTCTCTACATTCCATATATTATCTCTCCCTTCGCCCTCATTTCCTCTCACATTTCCCCTCCACATCCTCTCTACCTTCTCCCCTCAATTTATTTCTACTATTTTCTCTCTACCTTTCCCATTATCTCTATTTTACCTCCTCATTGTTCTTTACCTTCCCCTAATATTCTCTCTACAATCTCCCCTCATTTTCTCTCTACCATCTCCCCTTATTTCTCCCTACCTTCTCCCCTAATTTTCTCATTCCCATCTTCCCTTATTTCTCCCTACCTTCTCCCGTCATTTTCTCTTTAACATCTCCACATTTTCTCTCTAACTTTCCCACTACATTCTCTTTAGCTTCTCCCCTATTTTTTGTCTACCTTCTCCCTTAATATTTTCTTTGCCTTCCCCTTCATTCTCTCTCTCTACCGTCCTCTCTTAATTCCTTCTCTCTCCTGAAATCTAATGGACTGAAATTACCTTAAATTAAATGGATATTTTGGGGAGACAAAATTACCTACAGTTGACTGAAAAGTAAGACTAATGGAGGAAAATAAAGAGACAAACGACAGAACAGAATCATGAAATCCACATAGAGATTAGAATGCCAATCGCTGACAATGCAAAGGGTACCAGGGGCCATTCTTCGTTTTGAGTGACGGTGTTGTAGGAGCGTTACTACTGTGCCTTGTTAACAACCAGCGAGCAGTGATTTTTTCGTGGCCCGAGAGAGAACCACCCGTACCACTTCCAGGGAGTGTGGACATATAAACCTCTTTGGGTTTTCCGAAATGGAAGAGTGATGTGTTTCTGTGCGAAATAAGAAATATAGAAGAGGCAAAGGGTGATTTGTTATGTGTGTGATGACGTATGGAGCAGTCTGCGCCCACGCTTTGGGTTGGGCGCCTCATTAATAAGCGACTAGCTCCCTGCAAGCGCCGAGATTGGATTATGTCCTTTCTCGTCAGGAATTGAACCCGGTTTCAAGGCATGGAATTGAGAACCAGGGACGTCCTTCAAAGCATTAGCCATACCCCTAATTGGGTGCCAATGGCAGTATGGGTAACCATACAGCAGCTGACATCTAGAAGATTGCGTCCCTCCCTACCGGCCTCAACCCCCAGAGGGCTCTGTTGTTATATGTTATATATATTCCCAACGCTTTCACATCCCCTATCTTCACCACTTTTTTACAATTCTCTCTTTAGAAACCTTCTGGCGGAGGTGCCCTCGTTGGTTTTTGCTTTTTTTAAAGTAATTAATAATAAGCCTCAAATCCTGGGCTGAGGCCGCATTTCCGCCATCGCAAAACCGTGAATGGACGGTGACATACGAACGGAGTGCGAGTGCCTAATAGATGGGACCAAAAAGTCATATAAAGACAGGCATTAAAAAGTCGATATACAAACAAAACACGGGTAGACAGGCACCGAGGTAGGTAGAGCCAGTACTAATAATTAAAAAAAGACAGATAGACCAGCAGCGAAGTAAGTAGAGCCAGTGCTAATCATGAATAAACGTAAGAACAGGCACCGAGGTGGGTAGAGCCAAATCCAATCATGAAAAAAAACCGGATAGACGGGCACCGAGATGGGTAGAGCTAGTGCCAATAATTTTTCAAAGGTGAGTCGAGCTAGTGCCAATCATTAATAAACGGATAGACAGGCACCGAGGTAAATATAACTAGCGCCAATAATGAAAAACGGGTAGGCAGGCACTGAGGTGACTAGATACAGCGCCATATTGAAAAATACGGGTATACAGGCACTGAGGTGGGTAGAACCATTGCCAATCGTGAAAAAAAATGACTGAAATAAATAAGAAAAATTTCATCGTGTCTGTGACATCATCGACTGCTGGACTTTGTGCCATTTTTGAGCTGGGGTAATTTTGATAAAGGATGGGGGGAGTTAACTATTCTGATGTGTTTGTTGGCTGCAATTGATTTTTCAGAAAAGCGGATTTTTTTTCACTTGCATTTAATCGTTGCTGTAAAATCCACAATGCCCTGCCCCCATCCTCTATCCCATTTTAGGTCGTATCAAAATGAAAATACCCTTAAAGGCTCTGGCTTTTAGACCATAATTAGGAATAGAATTTAAAATACAAAATACCTTTGGGACAATGCTCAAAGCAATAATTATGTCCTCCCCTAAGATTTAGGGTGAGATTTCCATTTTCCATTTCTTTCAGATTTGCTTGTAATTAACCCCCCGATCAGCAATTGGGAGATACTGGTTCGATATCCTATCAGTCCTGTATTAAAATGTTAGAAAAGATATTCTTATCATCGAACGCATGGATTTCTTTCCTTATGCTGCCTCATGCTGTCCTATCTCTAAAGTTTCTTCATAAAGTTCCCGCTCTTGAATCGAGTTTCACTTGCTCATTCACAGTCAAACTTCTTCTTTTCACGTTATGTATATATATAGTCGTATATATATATATATATATATATATATATATATATATATATATATATATATATATATATATATATATATATAAATATATATATATATGGGTGTGGGTGTGAAAACAAGAGCAGCAAGGTTCATTTAATTGACGTTTCAAGCTAGAAACGGCCATCATTAAAAACTATATACACAAATGCTGCAAATGTTAGTGGTTAATTTGGGTATCTACTACTTATATTTGTGTGTATAGTTTCTGATGATGGGTGTATCCAGACTGAAACTTAAATTAATGAACCTTGCTGCCCTTGTTTACACTTGTATCCTCAACATTAAGATTTTATAGGAGCCCTCTTAAAATATATATATATATATATATATATATATATATATATATATATATATATATATATATATATAAAAAGCGAGAGAAGATGGGTTTTGGTTGGCAGGCACACAAGTTCATAAGAACAAGGGTCTTCTTTTGTGTACGAACGAATCCAGATTCGAGATTCAAGTTTCATTTCTGAGGTGCTTTCCAATTAAAATTGTATCTGGATTTATAAACCATTTAGTTAAAATAGATTTATTTGGAACTTGATTTAAGCGAGTGATCGATAAATTTAAGACAGTCGCGTATGAGTTCATAACTCGTGATTGTAAGATAAACTTCTTTCGAGGGATTGATGAAGAGCTTATTAGCTACAACATTGCCTTTTTAATTATAATTGCGCAATTGCAAATTATTCTCGATTTATACGGCCTTGCTAAAAAAGATAAGAAATGTTCCATTCTCTTATAAAGCAGGGATAACAATTAAAATAGCAGATTGATAGGCAAACTTTTGTTCGTTAGAAAGGCTGCCTTCTGCGATATACTTTCGTGACTGTAAGATGAGCTCCTTCCGAAGGCTTGATGAAGAGCTTAGTTAGGTACAACTTTGCCCCCTTTTAAGCGCATTACTGAACTTTGTACACTATTGATACCGATAATTATAAAATAAATTAGGACAAGACTCAATTACTTGTGCATCTCAGTAATAAAGTTGTGAGGAATATTTTCAAGCGTCTGCCGTACCTTCTTCCTAAACCTTAGAATAAGAGGATCCATGGGAATTGGAGCAAAAAGGAAAGCCTGAAACTTACAAGTTGTTTTATAAAAGCATACATACCATTCGAAATAAGACAATTCCAAGTTTATGTATAAACTCTCCTAGATTAGGCAGGTCTTCATTAGGCAGGTCTTCAAAATATAACAGAATTGAAGGCCCCATCACCAATGAGATACAGATCATAGCATTGCACACTCTTGATAAAGAGATGAAGAATTTTCATGTGAAAACACTGGAATAGTTAGAAAATAGTGGAGGCCATTTTAAAGGAATTTTTAATAAATGAATTTTGATAATATACTTCTAACTCTAGTCTTTTGAATGAGATCTAGTTTTTATGAAAGAAATAAAATATTGATAATATAGGGCTTTATTTATGGTTCGCATTTTCCTTCATCACCCAGGATAAACAATTGATTATTGCACCCTGACGCATTTTTTTTCCCCCCGAGATGAATTCGTAAAATATGTTATATGTTTATTTGGTCTTGTCCCTTTTATTTTGGTCCCCTTTATGAGATATTTATAAACTTGCTGCCATATCTTTATGACACATGAAAATCAGGGATAAAGGCTCTTTGAAAATAACATTTCTTTTTTTTCTATGGGTACTGTAAAGTACATCAACAGTCTTCCTAGATTATTCCATTTAGTTTCTCTCCCTCCACCTTAATTAAATATGTCTTATATGGAAGTGTTCAATAAGGCATACAGCGCCTTCTGAACGTTGAAAAATTTACCCCCAATCGGGATAAGAACCAACGAGATCTCATATGAGTGGTAACACGTGTATCATTCGAAAAATCATTACTTCGAATACCGCCCGTTATCCTGTTCATATGTACGTTAAGTTTGTGTGATCACATTCATCCTAATATTCAAAATATCACCGTTACATGTTTTGGAAACGCCAATACGTCCTTTACATAGAGCAAGCGCGAGGTGTCATCATCAAAGATAGGACGAGAACAAGAAAGAACAGTTTTGAACGGTGTGGCCAAGATAAGATCCATAATTGAAGAGGGACGTCGCGCGCTTCTATCTATCTCTCCCTGTATTACGTTAACGCGTCGACAGTCTAGAAATAACGGGTTTGTAATTAACAAGTGTTGCCTTTCGGATGCGATAGTTCCACTGATAGTGTAGTTAATAGTCCGTATTATTATAACTATTATTGTTATTATTATTATTATTATTATTATTATTATTATTATTATTATTATTATTATTATTATTATTATTATTATTATTATTATTATTCTATCATGGTTTGGAAGAGGAACAGTTTGCGTTAGTGAAAAAATAAGGACAGTTCTTTATGTTTTTGTAGGGAATTAATGGGAATTTTTCTTGGAATGGCAAATGGATTCGGTAAACGCGACGATAGCGTAGTGCGGAAAATAAGTATATAGAGATCAAAATTAAGAGAAATAAAAGTAAAGAAATTAGAATCACTGGAAATTAAAGTATGGAGAATCGGCGGCGGAAAATAAAAGTATGGAGACTCAGAATCGCTGAGATTCAGAATCATGGGAAGTAGAAGTATGGAGATTCAGTGAGGCGGTAAATAAAAGAAGGTAAATTGAAAATCACGAGGAATAAAACTATGGAAATATAATATCACAGCAAATAAAATATATAGAGAAACAAGGTCAACAGACACAAGTCACGTGCTCTCAATTATTCTGACTTATGACCCCTTATGACCTTATGACCTTCAAAACTTCCAAAAACTCATTGAAAGGTAAAATGGTTACCATCCGATTGACCTAAGGAGCTCCATAGTACCTTTATATAGTCGCATGACGCGACTAAAACCAATATGAGAAGGATTCGTCGACTCTACAGTAACTACAGGATTAATTTAGAGACCCGGCGCATTCATCTTTCAGATATACAATAATGTGAGAAGTCTCGAAACAGTTCTCCATTTAAACGAAACAAAATCTTCTCACAATCTTCTTTCTCTTGATTAATCATCGCGTCTCGTACGCTCTAGAGACTAAAAATATATAAATTAAGATCCTGAAAAAGAAAGTATATAAATTCAGAATCATGAAAAATACGAGTAAAAGTATAAAAAATTGGAATTATGAAGAATAAAAGTATAAATTATAAAATTATGAAAAATAAAATAATATAAATTTAGAATCATGATAATTAAGTGTAAATGAATTCAGAATCATGAGAAATAAAAGTATATAGATTATAAAGCACGAGAAATAAAAGTATATAAATACAGAATCATGAAAAATAAAATTATATAAATTTAGAATAATGAAAAATACGAGTAAAAGTATATAAATTCAGAATAAGGAAAAATAAAAGTAAATAAATTCAGAATCACAAGAAATAAAAGTATATAAATTCAGAATAGGACAAAATAAAAGTAAATAAATTCAAAATCACAAGAAATGAAAGTATATAAATTCAGAATAAGGAAAAAATAAAAGTAAATAAATTCAGAATCACAAGAAATGAAAGTATATAAATTCAGAATAAGGAGAAATAAAAGTAAATAAATTCAGAATCACAAGAAATGAAAGTCTATAAATTCAGAATAAGGAAAAAATAAAAGTAAATAAATTCAGAATCACAAGAAATGAAAGTATAAATTCAGAATAAGGAAAATAAAAGTAAATAAATTGATAATTACAAGAAATGAAAGTACATAAATTCAGAATAAGGAAAAAATAAAAGTAAATAAATTCAGAATCACAAGAAATGAAAGTATAAATTCAGAATAAGGAAAATAAAAGTAAATAAATTCAGAATCACAAGAAATAAAAGTATAAATTCACAATAAGGAAAATAAAAGTAAATATATTCAGAATCACAAGAAATGAAAGTATATAACTTCAGAATAAGGAAAAAATAAAAGTAAATAAATTCAGAATCACAAGAAATGAAAGTATAAATTCAGAATAAGGAAAATAAAAGTAAATAAATTCAGAATCACAAGAAATGAAAGTATAAATTCAGAATAAGGAAAAAATAAAAGTAAATAAGTTCAGAATCACAAGAAATGAAACTATATAAATTCAGAATAAGTAAAAATAAAAGTAAATAAATTCAAAATCACAAGAAATAAAAGTATATAAATTCAGAACTATGAGAATAAAAATATATAAATTCTGAATCTGGAGAAATTAAAGTTATATAAATTCTGAGGTTGCCATCTAAGAATTATGTGCCCTCCGAGCCCAAACGCCCTTAGTTTACTCTCCCGTCTCCAAATCTGCAAGAAGGTGTGTGGTTATATATCTTGCAATACATTTTCACTTCTTTTATCTTTCAATTTCTTTAAAGATCTGTCCTTCCAACTTTCTGCAGAAGATTCCCTCGTTTGTTTACCTTTGTATTTGACGGGAAATAATCTCTGTCCTGGAAGAGCCCTGACCACTTCCGCCATTCCTAGAATTTTAGTAATTTTCGGTTAGAACTAAGAAGCGAAAACCAACGAGGGTATCTCCTTCATAAAAGTTATAACAGCACATCTGTGAAAAAAGATATGAATATGGAGGAGTGTAAATGTGTTGAAAATATACTGAAGCCGATTCAACTGTAGACGTTTTGGTTTGGATAAAAGGATATCTTCCAGATGTCACCTGCATTCTGGTTACCCTTGGTGGGCTTGAGACCCGCCAGAGGGTGTGGGGCACAACAAACCTAGAGAAAAATCTACCATTATAAAGCCAGAGGTACCTTATGAGTATGTATGGTACAGAAACTCCACAACTGGAGACCAACTAATAATTTGAACTAATGAGTTCTGGGTTCTGTGAACCCATGTATAGGTTTCCGTCAGTTTTGTTCTCTCTAACTCTCTCAATTGTGCGTTAGGTGTAGCATGGCTCACCTTGTTGTAGCTGACATCTGAAAGATACTCTGTTCTCCAGACCCTATGTATTTAGGAATAAATGTCACTTATCTTAAGGCGATTTGCCTTCCTGCTGAAGAGGAAGAGAGAAATCATGTTGTTTTAATTTCTCTTCTGTCAGTTCTATCAGAACTGTATGATTAAAAAGACGAATAAAATTAATGAAAAATGCCTGAAAAATATAATTACAATTTTGTCCAGAGCAAAAGTATTTTAATAATTTTGTATAACCCTTGGTAATATTCCGATGTTCTTCCTTTTAGCGATACCACTGCACGAGCCTCGTTCTAGCTCTTATGACGTCTCCCTTCATCAACACTCGGTTCAATTTCATGCCTTCTCTCCCTATCGCCTAAATGCCTGTGCTACCTATTTTCCGCAAGCAAGTGCCAACCTGCGTTATCACTATCGAGGGCAGCTGCCATCCTAGGTGACATTTGGAATGACATATCGATCACGATTTTAATTTCCTGTCCTCTCACTGTTGGGGGTCGATATACCTCCAACCTTCTTCCCACCTGCTCCCTATCCCCCAGGTGTGGAGAGAGGGACTCGAGCGCTCGGAGCTCACACCTGGCTTTAGACGCTTGTTGGAGTGGTGCCGGCGCAGAGGTCTCGCGTGCCGCTTCGTCTCTCCTCTCTCTTCAGGATCTCGCCAGGCACGTTTTTTCCCTTCGCGCGTGCCAAGGCCGGCTCTGTGCGGGTGTTTAGCGTCGTGCTTTGAACGTGTTTGCTTCCCGCTGCGATCTAGATTAACGCGGGGATATATAAAGGACTTTAGTGTGGAAAGATACGAAATTATGACGAGTTGGAGAGGCATTAAAGGAAAATGAGTACTGAACGGGTTTTATGACTTCATTCCGATGCTTTGATTGGAATCCTACGCTTACAGGGGGGTCTGTCCTTGAGTTGCTACTGAGATAGTGAATTGTCGTGATCTTCCATCGTCGTAGAATGCGCTGTCCATGACGATGATTGAGGGCTCGGGGTCCCAAAAGAAAGCCAAAGATGTCCCTTCCACCAAGGGAGAAGGGCCCAGTATCAAGCCCCCGCTGTCCCTCTCCACTGCAGCCCTTGGCATCGAATTGTCGGATTTGGCTCGAGCTTTATGACGTATAGCTGCCTCCGATCAGGAGCACCCACCCTCGACTCATCCCAATGAAGTTGCTTCTGCAACGACGAGAAGATTTTCCGACAAACGGAGTTCCAGGGATGCTCTTAAGGATAGCTTCAGCTTGATGTCTCCACGATCAGGGGAGAAGAAAGGTTCAAGAGGGGGATCTCTGCGAGATGATGAGTCGTCACCCAAAGCGTCTTCAGGTCGGCGAAGCCCGAGGTTATCTCTCCGAGAGGAGATCGGGCGCACGTACAGCAGGAAGAGTCGGTGGACCTCACCAAACGAGGAAGACGAACGATCTCGGCGAAACCTCAAGTCTGGGAGCAGGAGCCCCAGGAATTCCGTTCGCAATGGCAAGGGTAGTAGAGGATATGACTCCGAGCATGGAACGTGTGACCACTCCCCCATGAAAGAGAGGAATTTCGTGCCCTCACCTCGGAGCTCTTTCCAAGAAGGCACCGGGAGTCTCCATTACACCAGACCCTCTTCTTCCCCTCGAAGTACTCGACATTCCTCCCTACAAGAGGGCTCCCTCTCTCCTCGGGCTTTCTCTCCCCAAAAGGGGGCTCCTTTGGAAACGTACATTTTCATCGCTCCCCAATACAGGCAGACCCTTCCCCTACCTCTGTCATGGGAAGTAGCAGGTCTGTCACCTCTAGTAACTCCACAGTCACTCGCTCCCACATCACCAAGCTTCTCAGGCCCTGTTACTCCTACGGTCCCAGTAACTCCGGTCACTCCAGCGACTCCTGTCTCCCCTTTAATCACAAGATTCATCTCAACGAATTGGGAGTCCCTGGGAGTTTACGATCCATTCAGGTATTTCTCGCATATTCTAGATCTCTGTCTTTCCCTGCCCATGACCTTCTTGGATCTCTTCCCAAATACTGCTTTGTAGGTCAATTACTGACCATTGGGCTAACCTTTGGTCCTGGGAGTTTCTGAGTCGGACCAACAGACTTCGTCTTCGTCACTACATATAGATTCATACCCTCTGTGTCCTTTCTTTCACAAAATTGTCTTGTATTTTGTACAGCTGTCTAATAAACTATTCAACTCTAAGCATAATTTGCCCCTCAGTTACGAGTTTACGGTCCTCCTAAGGTAGGAACCCTTCCCGCGTCTGAGCTTGCTTTTTCTTTCTTAGTATTTGTTTGAGTTTGGTTTTCGTGGGTGTGACTTGTCGGGTTGTAGCTGGGAGTTTTTTAGTGCTGGTCTTATTTTTATTATTTTTAGTGTAGCCGAAAAATAGGTTAATTTTTAATTTTGGCATGTATTCTCTTGTTAGCAGTTGTCAAAAGAGATCCCCAAATAATAAAAATATCTCCTAAGAGGGATTATGAAGAAAAAAATGAAAGGTTTCCTTTCGTATAAAACGAACACGTAAGCTCCGACCATCAGACAATTCTCGTGTCGCAATATTTTTCGTGGTTTTTACCAAATTTACACTCATTTTATCTTCGGTGTTTTCTTAAATTTTATTAAAAACCAAACAATGTCACTGGTGATTTTGCTATTTCTTCTTGTATACTTCAATGAAAACAACTATTTTGATGACCAATGATGTAGATAAATTTAATGACCCACGCTTGGTCATCCAATGGCATTAAGGCATGCTAACACGAATTCATTGAGTTGGATAATCATGGAGCTGGTGGCAGAAGTGATTTGAATTTTTATATAAAAAAATATTTTTTAACTTTAAAAAAATGTTATGCATCAGCCTGTTAAAAATGCTCTCTTGAGAGCGTCGTAATAATGTACTCCTAAATGGAAGAATGTTTCCTTCCTCTCCTCCCTCCTTCCGAACCGAATAATGGAACTTTTCAAAGATGTATTACTGCCTATATTGTAACTATGGTAACTGTCGGAACGCGAAAATTTTAAGAAAAGGGGGCTACCGGTGGGCTAAGGGCTAGGTAGCTATGAGGAATTCTGCTGGAGGCGATATTTAGGGATTCTTCGAGTCATAGTTATGTAAGAAAATGGCTTGTATTAATACGTGGTTAGGTGTGCCCAAAAGAATTGGCTATTATTCCTTAAACTAAGAGGCGACAACCAATGAAGGCATCGCTGCTTAAACGTTACTAAGGGAAGAATTTTAAGAAAAGTCTTGAAGGAGAAAGTGAAAAGGTGGGGAAGATTTTTAGCCGTAAACCCACTTACGAGCTTTGTTTGTTTGCAGGGCACTCAAACCTCCCGATGTCATCTACATTATGATTACCCTTGCTGCAAACGACACCTCCCCTCTTAAGGGCAGGCGGAAAAAAAGGGTATTTTTTTTAACCATCCACGAGTCCCCAGTAGAGAATTCAGGGAGGCATTAAAGGATGTTAAGAGTTTGTTTTGTTTTAAAAAATCCCATCTGGCGCCTCCTTACTAAGGCAAAAGTGACCGTAATCACGCCACAAATTAATACTAGGTAAGATTAAAATACAAACAAATAACAAAAACCAGATAACAAAAATACAACACACAAAACAACGGCAAACAAACAAGTAAAAACATTGGGGAAAGGCGGGCCTCCCCCCCAGTGCAGGAACATACGACTTACAGCAAAGAGAGCCAAATAAAATGGAAGAGGCCACCCACCTCCAAAAAGTCAGATAATCCACAAGTTTTTGTACACGAACCCGCTCTAAGTACAAGGGACAAACAGTAGCGACTCTGCTCATCCCGATACCACAACGGGTTACTTGTGCGAGGATCCCCCAGACTGGGGGAACATTCAACAAGAATGTGCCGAGAGGTCTGGAGGACAACACAGATGTCACAATAAAGCACAGGTTCGCGCACCATTAAATGGCGGGGCGTCCCACGAGTGTGCCAAATTCGAAGACCGCAGAAAGTGACTCGAAGCCGCGCATGATAGGTCCATGGGATGTTAAGAGTAAAAAGAGGGGAAGAGTAAAAAAGAAGAGGAGAACAATGAAAATAAATGATAAATAAATTAAAACACGCATAATGTAATAAGGAACGTTCGTTCAGTAGAAAATAAGAGAATAAAACGGAAATCGTGAAGGGGATTAGGAATACCAGTAACTAGCCTCTCTTGTACATAAATTGTAGTGGGGTCGATGCGATATTACTCAGAGCCTCCAGAAACGAATTCCTTTTAAGAGAAAAGAAACTTATTGAACTTGAAGAGAAGGCACTTTAACATCTTACGTCAATAACTCTACTTTAGGTTAAATTGGATCCAGTTTATAATTTATGACCTGAACTATTTATTAGGAGAGAGGCAATGCTTTTCTCTGGGTCTTTTTCTCTCTCATTCTCACATTTTCTCGCTCTCACAATCTCTCACTCTATCATTCTCTCGCTTTCTCATGCTCTCGCTTTCGTTCTCTCTATTTATCTCACTTCTGTCTCCCTTTGTTTTTCCTTTTCTCTTCATTTTCCTATCTTTCTTTCTTTCTATTTTAATATATTTTTCTGTTTTCTTTTTTCTTATACTCTTTTTCTCCTTTTTATATATTTTCCCATCTATGTTCTTTTTTATTTTATTTAATCTATTTATTCGCTGTTTTTGTTTCTTTTTCTTTCCTATTTACCCCTCTCTTTTCCTCGCTCTATTTTTCGCTCTCACTTTCCCTCTCTCTTTCTTTCTCTCTCTCATCCTCGCTCTCAATCTCTCTCATTCTGGCTTACTCTCTATCTCTTTCTCCTGTACGTAAGACCAGATTACGTCTCTTCTCGTTTATCTTATAACTACATTGTAGTGATAAGATAAATTCAGTCTCCTCCTTAGTTTGCCCACGACTCATGTTTAGTGAATTAAGTGACTTAACTTTTCGTGTTTAACCAACATTACCGTCATTGTATTCATTATCAAACGCACAAACGTCACCCCATTTGTAAAGCCTCAAAGTAAAGTTCATTTTCTATTTAAATAGTAATTTTCAATTTCTTCTCAATATATTTAAATTCTTTTTAATTAAGTACTCCAAATTGAGAAGGTTTTTCCTTAGTTCCTCTCCATGTCTTCTCGACTTTACAATGTGGTTGTATAGTCGTGAATTTTCCCTACCCCAGTAATTACGGTTGAAAAACTGAGATTTGTCTCTCTCGGCCTTAATATTTTAATTTTCCATTTTCTGTTCCGTCCCGTCTAAGTCCTCATTATATTACACAGGTCACCTTTCGATCTCAACGGCTTAGAATTATATTCACCTTGTGATGATTCTACTCTCCTATTATTACTACTTACGATCCAGTCAATGAGAGAACTGCTTTCATATATGAGACTGATATAGGTGAATATATGACGTTGTCAGGGTGTAGGTCATCAGTATTCTTAAATACACGTCTCCAAAACAAACCAAATACAGAGGAATTCACCATATCTTTACACTCATTTATGATAGCTCATGTTTACTCTACTTGATATGTGTCTGCAACTTACTATGAAGCCATTTGAATGAGAACTTATTTGCTCTAGCAATTCATGCCTTTAAAAATGTGACTTATAACCCATTGGGCAGCTAAGCAGCACTGAGGCTATATAATTTAACTCACATCTGACTGTTTTCTTATATATGACTTTTTAAATATTTTTCAGGCGGTCTTCAACAATTTTCATTGAATAAATTTAATGCTATTTTGACTTTGAAGTGTATCATAATTTATAAAACATTAATGCCTATATTTGGACGTTATTGGGTTAGGAAATTCTTCTATTTGCTTGTGTATTGTTTCATCTCCTCTGCTGTCCATTGAACAAAGCGCGGATGTCCGTTTCATTTGCAGCAATTTTCTGTTTCTCGACTTCCAGAATAAAGCAAAAAAACGGGCTAACGAGTATCATTTAGAGGGATCTATTTTTTGGTCTCCGATGATTACAGTAAAATCGCGTTTTGCTGACGATTTTATTTTCATCCAAGGTCTATTTTTACTGTATCCATACTATTTAGTATTAGTGTGTCAATTTAAGTATGTAGCTGATTTCCATCTTTGAATATATTATTAATTATAGCATTTGTATTACTAGTACTTTATTTTTCTAGAGATTCTCTCGCCGACGTAAATTTGATAGGTCCTAGTTGCTTTTAGTTGACGATGATTCTTTACGTCATCATGACCTTTTGCTTCCCTAGGTCATAAGTCAACTATAAGTATTTCAAAAGTTCTCTGGTCCGTATGTTCTAGCCTTGTTTCATTGCTGTAAATTTGTTCGTAAGGTTCGGATTTGCATGAGTATAAATGTAATCAGGTTTGTTGAAAGCCATTGACCCTCTTGATCATTCTATTTTTGTTCCCTCCTCTTTACGTCTCATTTGCTACTGTTCTTCTCCGGCGAAGCGCTTCAGATTTGTACTCTTCAAGGTCTCTACCCTCTACTACAAACTGGTTGCTGGATAGTCGAAATGCTCCTTCCTGATCTAGGGACAACATTATTTCTAAGAGTTCTTGTCATCTTAGATCCTTTTCATTAGTTTTGTGAATTATTTTTTATAGTATTTCTTTTCTATTTTTATCTTTATTCTTTCACAGTATTTTAGTGATCTCAGTTTTTTATCTGACTTCGTTGTGGAATAGCATCAGATTCAGTCAAATAGCGCTCTCCATCGCTCTCTAGGGACTCCACTAGTAATGAGATTTTATTTCGCTGTGACATTAGCCAGCAGTTTGGCAGTGGGAAGCGTGGTAAAATAATTTTACTCGATGGTTTAATCATCGTGTACATCTTCCGGATTTCTGGTGGCTCATTTATTAAGCAGCACTAATGTCTTCACTACTGTATATTCGTTAACCTTTTCCCTTTTTTTGAGGGTTTTTATCTGGGTTCAACATCTTGATTAGGAAATTTTCCCGCTTCCAGGACACTACGTATCAGCTTGTATGTCTTTCTGTATCGTGGTTTGTCGGTCTCTCCCTGAATTCAAACCACCTAAGAACAAGCGAAAAGGTAGATGACATTCCTCATACATTCTTCTATCCCGAACAATGTTGTTATCCATCCACTCAAGACGCTAATTGAACAGCATTATAAAAGTGGAATCCAGAAAACTTTATAGAAATCATTCCACAAATCATGCTACGAAATGGATGGATTTAATCACTTAGTTATATTGACAAGGTATTCAAAATGTTTTAGCAAGTATAAAATACAATAAATAAACAGATTTAATTTTACGCAAAGCTCAATCTACATTTTTTCTTATTTTGTAAGAACGATTAACGCCATTTATCACCCTTTGCTGGGTCTAAACAGGCGCAAAAAGAATAGTAGGAGATTTAAAAGAGGCAGAAAAGACGACCCGAGAGAGAGCGCCAGTTTTTCTCCGGCACTAGGGTCACGGGACCTGTACTGCTCTTGCAGGTTTTAGTCGTTGCGAGGCTATTTGTCCCTTGTACGCTATTAAGCGCTTTGCGTGACCCTTCTCGACTAGAAACCTGTACCGATCCTTAAAGAAAGAGGCGAAGATAAAGTGAAAATGCTTGACCTGCAAGATGCTAACCCTATTTACACCTAACACCTCTTTTGGGGTCAGAAAAGGATTAAGCGAGAGACTCATTCAGGGAAATAAGGTAGAGAATAAAGGGGGAAAAGGGGGCAAAGATGCACAAAAAGGTTTACAGACACCCACTCGGTGATTTTTCGTTGTTACTCTAGTCCTTGTACCCAAACAAATAATTAGATGTCGTCCAAAGGCATCTTTTATTATTATTATTACTATTATTACTATTATCTTATTATTATTTTGTCATTCTTCTTCTTCTTCTCATTAAACTATTATCCACCATAACCCTATATTTTTAGAACGTGATTTTTTGAATATTTTTATATATTTTTTAAAGTGGACAGTTCCCTCTCTCTGTCCCTCCCCTCCCCTCCCCCTCCCTCTCTCTCTCTCTCTCTCTCTCTCTCTCTCTCTCTCTCCCTCTCTCTCTCCTCCAACTTTTCCCCCTCTTTCCCCTTATTCACCCTCCCCTCCCTCACCTTACTCTTCCCTTCCTCCCCCTCTTCCCCTTCCTCCTCTCCCTTTATCCCTCGTTCTACCTATATCTTCCCTTCCTTATCTACCTCTCCCCGCCAATTTACCTTTTATCCTCCCTTACAAAAGGATATCTACAACAAGAGAAAATTTATCTTCTCCCCTCTCCCACTCTCTTCCCCCTCTTTGCTAATATCTCCCCTCCTATCCCCCAATCTCTCCCCTCTCTCTCTCTTCCCCTCTCCCTCACTAGAAAAGGTCATCCAAATCAAGAAAAATATTTTTAAAAAATATCCCGTTCTTAAGATATAGATTTATAGAGGATATAGAATAGAAGAAGATAAGACGCTTGATCTGTTTATTAGGCTATAACGGTGTTCGCTCATAACTAACAGTCAGTCATGCGTGCACGTAAACTGCCGAGCACGCGCGGTAAAACGTTTATTCATTTTAAATATATTATATGATAGGGAGAGTGTGCACCTCTCCTGAAACTTTCTTCAACCTGAAAATAATAATAACCAGCAAGTAAAGATATTTTTTTGCCCCAATATAAGAATTTCAAACAATGATGTTATATATATATATATATATATATATATATATATATATATATATATATATATATATATATATAATATATATATATATATATATATATATATATATATAATATATATATATATATGTATATATATATATATGTATATATATATATATATATATATATATATATATATATATATATATATATATATATACTAGCAGAGATACTCATCATTTACCCGAAAAAGATGTGTTCGGAAATAAAGTAAAACTTTTTATCGAGGGCATTGCCCGGGATAAAGTCATGTCGTAATTAAATCGAAATGTGCATTGTTTGAAATTTTTTTATTGTGACCTAAAAATATCTTTAATTATCGATTATTAGACAGATGGGGTGAGAGAGGTGGACTAAGAGGGATAAAATGGTTAGGGAACATATGTAGGAGTAGGGGGGAAGGAATGGGGATAAGTGATGGGATGGTGTAGGGGGAGGAGTATATGAGGCGATATGGGTAGAAGAAGAGGGAGATGAGAGGGTAGGGGAACATGGAGGTGAGGGAGGGAGGATGATCGCAATTGTTTTGAAAGTTCAAAGAGGCCTAAGGCCAACAGCCCGAAGTGCTGATAGCGAGCGCAAGCTCCTTACCTTAAGAGGGAGTGGCGAAGCCATGGCTTGTTGTTATTATTATTATTCACTCTATAATACCAAGCATTATCCGTTAATTGAGTTTCAGAAATTCACTCAATTAAAATGGAAATCACTTTCACCTCGAAAATGATTTTGCTAAAGTTAACATTTAATAATTAAGTCCCTTAATCTAATGGCTCATGGCTCGAAATCACCTTCCGATTTCAATTTCGCTGTTATTACGCCCACGGGCTGGACCATAGATGACCGAAGGTATGCGATGAGGCAATGAAACAGGAAGAAATTAGAAATCATTCTAAATGAAAGTAAATGAGACAATTTTAAAGATTATTTAATGCATTGAAATCCAGTGTGTTTCTTTTATAAGTTTCCTTTTCTCATTTTGTTTCTTACGACGGTGCATTTTATCTTATCTCTTATTTATCTCATATAATGATTAATTCATAGGTTTGAGTGTGCACTTTGTTATAAGGAACTTTCCTGGCAGAATAAGTCCTGGAAGAGTTGTGTATGTCACTTCCTGGTGTGTACTGCCCTTGGTAGTTATATATTTTGGCTACTTTGGTTGTGTATCCTCCGCACACCTCTATTTTTACTACATCAGCTCATTTCTCATTATAATATTTCTTTTGATATTGGTTATTGCCTTAAAATTATCAAATCCAAGAATTAATGTCTTTTTCCTATAGCTCAAGCGGTATGCCTCTCCGCTATTCTTTTCCGTCTCTTTATCAGAATTTTCCCTCATATTTCTCCTTATAAATCCAACGTTGCCTCGTCTTCTGATGAAGTTTCATTTCAACTTTTTATCTTCGATTTTTTCATACTTAACTGTTTATTTTATTATTTCCGATTCCTCGTCAAATTGGTCAACTTTGCTCCACCCTCGTAATTATTCTGCCTACACATTCAGTTTCGCATCCACTACAAATTATTATCGTACATATTTATCGTACATGTGGGAGTTCAAAGGAACTCTCACATCATGTTTGGCCTTTCTGTGCTTTTGCAAATTCAGTCCAATGAAGTGGGTTAAGTCATATTTCTCCTTAAGTCCCATATACAGCTTTGAGGTAGAATTTATATTAATAATAATACTAATTCGCGTGTCATTACAGCCATAGCGCCCACAGTTGCGTGCCCTCCGTTCTCAATGCCCACAGGGTGCTCCTGGCTATATAACTTCCACACATGTTCACTTCCTATATCTTAATTTTCTTTACAATAGTCTTTCCACTACTACTCATACTTCTAATACTGTCACTATTACTACTACTACTGCCACGATATCATTATTTGCGTGATTATTATTTACAACAAAAGAAATTCCTACGCCAATGTCACTCTCGTAAAATTGCCCATCGGCCTCATTCGAGCATATGTGCGTTCGTCTCGCTTCCGCCGTCTTGGCATGACAAGAGCTTTCTTCCAACTTCGCTGCTCAAGAACGGTGATGATAACGTATCACCGCCTTATCAGTGCTACGCCGTCGTCTCCCTCAGGTGCAAAAAGATAGGCAGTATACCGGTGGAACTAACTATCCATACATTGCTAAAAAAACCTGCAAAATTTTAAGGTGTACTCACACACTTGCTAATGGTAGACATAAAACATGAATTTTGTTACATAGAATTGATAAGTTATGTAGGTCTTTAACGTTTAATGGCTGTATGGAAAGATTCTATAGAAGTGTTGCAGGGAGACTCCGTATTTACGATAGTTCTAGACCATAGAATTTTTTTCCATATAATCATTTTCCTGGTTAGTCTCAGAAAAGAAAAGACTTCATTGAACACGGAGGCCCAAAGGTTTCACTACCCGTTCACACACTTTCATTCCTAAACTTTCCCACTTTCTTTTGTAAAAATTGTCAAAATCTTTGTATCAGAAATCAGCTTGTTAGTTTCGAATTAGTATTTTAAAGAAGACGGTCATCGCTTTTACCTTTAATGATGATCGCTAACATTTTCCGTCGTTAGATTTTTTAAATTAAATATTAGGGAATGGAAATCGATAGCACCTGTATTTCATCGCTTGTACGTAATGGTTTGTAATGTGAGCTAATATTATTTCGGGTGAAATCTCCTAAGGATAGATTATTGGGGTTTCTCCTCTTCCAAAATAGCACGAAAGCACAAAATGTTGGTCGCGGCGATGTCATTTGTCCACCATATCCTCTTAATCCCGTTTCATTTTAAAGGTCCGTCCGTCGTGTAGACTACATGAAGGAGCCCCCTCAGTCGCAATGAGGGGAGCTCCTCCTCAGCCCCATCCACCCCATCGACATGCAACGGCGCCCTGGAGGCCTTGCTGGGCTCGCAGATGGCGATCAAGCCCACTTTCTCGCCCAGCTGCAGCTGCAGTACCAGTTGGAGCTACAGAAGAAGGAAGAGGGTAGGTACTCCCTGTCTCCGCGCTGCGATTCCCACAATGGAGAGGCCGAAGGACAATCTCATGTCCAGACAGTGGAGCAAAACACGGAAGACTCCGGGATGGGCGTTGATATCGAAGAGGATGAAAGTACATACGAGGATCGGAGGATAAAAGAAGCAACCACCCGAACAGGGTTGACTCAAGGGCACAGCTGGGAAGAGGACGAAGAATCTCATGGGCTAGAAGGCCGAGGATTACAAGAAGGATTCAGTGATTCCGAATCCGATACAACTGAAGAAGAGGAAAATGATACGCCCACGTTTGGAACGGGATCCAGACGAACGAGCCAGGTCAGTTTTGACCGGCAGAGACGCCCTTCCTACACTTGCTACCATGGTCCTCTTCTTCAGAGGGGTGCTCCTAAAGTAGGTCGAAGAGCCAAGCCTCGTCCTTTACGAGATCTTGACGTCTTCCAGCTCGCTGCCGGAGCCACCGTGATGCTTGCTCCTCTAACCCCGGAACTTCTCAGGTAATAGCTCTTTCTTCCTCTGAAAGATTCTCTTTCGTTTTTGGAAGCACATCTGTAATCCATTACTCAACCTCTATATATTGCTAGTTTTTCTCAGCTTTTTTTATCTACTAGAGTTATGTTGTAACTCCTTAACATCCCCTCATCTTAACTCTTTGTTATTAATGCTTTGCTTCTTTTATACTAGAGTGAAATTTAAAAAAAAACAAATTATAAGTAAAAAAATAAATGAATATTTTTCATGTCCAAGGTTCTTGTTAGAAGATAGCCACTTAATAACGGTGTATTAAGGTGTAAATGTGTAAGCACAAACTGTTGTGTATTAGAGTAAGTTAAGTAGACTGATTAGGTAGTTCGAAATAGATGCATATGTAAATCAGGCTTAAAGAATGAACCTCAAGTGGTCTTGTTTAGGATTATTCCTTCTCATCAGCGTAGGAAACATTTTTTTCCTCACTGCTACTTGGGATAACCATTGACCAGGGAAAAGTTGGATTTGTAGTTTCTTCGCTTCAAGTTCTTTAGCTTTAGGTTAAATTACTTATTTAGAACGATACTGAAGACACAATAGTGATAAATTTAAGCCGAAACAAAAGAAATATTGGCTTATTTTGAATTTTAGAAAGCATAGCATTTTATTAATTACACACCAATTAGTAAAATATTAAAGAGTTCAAACATATTAGGAAAATACACATTATTTTCATACATATTTATGAATAATATAAATTGTAAAAAATTTGGAAAAATATATATTTTTGAGGGGTGCTTTGTACTTTTTGGCGGGCGTGTAGAATTTCTTGCAACGATGACGTGTCGATTGGTTCTGGAAGAAAAGTTTCCTTAAGACATTTTTTTCTGCAGCCCATGCAAAGGGGTGTCCTGTTTAACTATTACGCCCTTCCAGCCACAATAAGCTTAATTTTCGATCTAATATGAGTCTACTTTAGGTTTATTAATCATAACTCTACAATTCAGCATTTTTTTACCAGTTTCTTTATTATCCGACCAGCTTTCGTCCATTCATCTTGGTCCAAACTGGGAGGCGGCATCCCTTCCCTCTTGGATCCATTTCGGGATGGATGATTTAAACCCTTACACTGTCTTAATTTTTTTTTCTTCCTTGTACTACCAAGTCCCGGTGGTGTGCCAGGACGGGGAACGTTTGGTCATGGGGCCAAGAAAGGAGGCCGCGAGTGGTATCAGCTGGGTAAACCGACACCCTATACCCCCACTCAGGATCGAGCACCCGAGTTGAATGTTAAGCATTGGCCATCAGTTTAAAATAAGGATCACCTTTGCCCTATGATGAAATTGTGTCCACCAAAATAGCCGGAAGAACAACAAGATAACTAATATAGAAATTTTAATAGGCCACGTTGGCAGCTTTGTGTGTCTGCCTCCTTTGCTTGGCCCGAGAGTGGTCACATCTGGAGGCCGGTGTCTCGGTTTCCCCTATGTTCCCTTTAGGGGAAGGTGTGCCAGTGTGTCGGTGCTCAGGGTTGTAATGACAGTGAAGAATCTCTTGGCAACCTCCCAAATGATTCTGTGCCCGGTAAGGTCCAAGGAGGAATCATTGAGGTTTCACAGAGGGGTAATTTCGACGTAGAACCAAGCCTAGGTGGGTTCGTTCGGCCTTAGAGGCCCCCTCGAGGGGGGAAAAGAAAAGTGTGAAACCCCGCTATTCACACCAAAAAGTTGTTAAATAGATAGATTGCAGCTTAGGAGATGTTGAGGTGCCTCATCAAGAGTTTGCCGGTCAATTTTATGCACTCTGGGTTCAAATACTTCCAAGTCATGCGTTTGACTCACGAACCGAGGATGTCTGATACACCATCAGTGTCAGAGTCTAGCTTTATTCTATGGTAGGTATCGAACGGTCTCTCGTTTTTTAAACGAGTCCCTTCTGGTTAATGTGACTAATATCTCTCAGAGTGCCAAATTAAATGATTTTTGGACACTAAATAGCCTTGCATGTGAACTATTACTCTTCTTTTAACTTCGTCAAATGGGTGCTCTATGTCAAGAAACTATTAGAGTATTCTCTTGATGACATCAGTAAAGTGCTGGCCGACCAGGGAGCACTCAATCATGAACAAGTAGCAACGGAAGACGGATTGTTTTTTCGACCAGACCCGACACTCTTCGTTATGTTTGGCCTTGATCCGCTCCCTGAGTTGGTGCGTGGAGATTTGTATCTCTATCACGTGAAAAAACTCGTCCCGTCACTGCGGCGGTGTTATTACAGCCATCGTTTCAGTAATACAAATAAATTATGAGGACCTGCAAGTCACTTAGCCCAAATTTGATTAAACTGCCCCAAGGCCCAGCACGATAAATTTATTGAACATACAGCCATACGTATGAACCATAGTGTATTGTGGCGCACTGCCTCGAAGTATTGCGATTCGTATTTGTACGAAAAAGAAGTGGCTTTTCAACCAATGTAGAGCATTTTATTTAGAGAAGTACTTCCTACGCATCGAACTTGAAAATTCACACTTTGTTCCTGACCCTCCCAGGCCTATAATCTCGCCCATTTGAAACATTTCTGCAGGTTCTATTTCTTCCTTTTTGTATTTCCAGAGATTCTTCCCTTTTATATTAGCAGATTTTTTCTTCCCTTCTCTATTCCTAGATATCTTTCCCTCTTATATTCCCAGATATTCTTCCATTCGATATTCGCAGATTATCTTCTCTCTTGTATTCCTAGATATTCTTCACCTTTCTATCGGCACATATTCTTCCCTTGTCTAGTTCCTGACATTTTTTCCTTATGTATTACCCGAAATTCTTCCCTTTTTATCCCCAGATATTCTTCCCTTCTCTACTCCTAGATATTCTTCCCCTTTATATTACCAGATATACTTTCCATTTCTTTTCCCCGATATTCCTTCTTCCGTTTTCTATTTCCCGATATTTTTCACTCATCTATTCGCAAATGTTCTTCCCTTTTCTATTCGCAGATATTCTATCCTCTCCTATTTGAAGATATTCTTCCATTTTCTATTTGCAGATATTCGTCCCTATAATATTGCCAGATTTTTTTTCCCTTTTCTATTTCTAGATATTCTTCCCTTTTATATTCATAGATATTTTGCCTCTTCTATTCCCAAATATTCTTCACTTTTTATTCGAAGATATTCTTCCCTCTTGTATTCCCAAATGTTCTTCCCTTTTCTATCGAAATCTATTCTTACCTTGTCGATTTTCTGATATTTTTCTCTTTGTCTATTACCCCAAATTCTTCTCTTTCCTATACCCAGATATTCTTCCCTTCTCTATTCCAAGTTATTCTTCCCTTTTCTCTTCCTCGATATTCCTCCCTTTATATTATCAGATATTTTTATTTTCGATTCTCGATATTCTTCCCTCTTCTTTTCTCAGATATTCTTTCAACCCTTTCTTATTCTAAGATATTATCCCCTCTTCTATTCGCATATATTCTTCCCATTTTTATTCCATTTATTCTTTCCTCTTATACTACCAAATATTCTTCTCTTTTCTAATCACATATATTCTTACATTTTCTATTCCTAGATATTCTTTCTTCTGTATTCCTAGATATTATTCTTTTTTTCTCTTCCCAGATATTCTTCATTCCTCTGTTTGGACATGATATTTCCCTTTCTTTTCAAAATATTCTTCCTTTCTCTATTCCTTGATATTCTTCCTTTTTCTATTCTCATATATTCTTCCTTTCTCTATTTCTATATATTATTCCCTTTTATATTCCTAGATATTCTTCCTTTCTCTATTCCTAGATATTCTTCCATTTTCTATTCCCAGATATTATTCCATTTTCTATTCCTAGATATTCTTCCCTTTTATATTCCTAGATATTATATAATAAATCTTAATCCTCAAACTACTTCAATTAAATGAATTTTAAACAAAGATATTTCA
This sequence comes from Ceratothoa steindachneri, assembly GCA_963969495.1. Taxonomy (NCBI): domain Eukaryota; kingdom Metazoa; phylum Arthropoda; class Malacostraca; order Isopoda; family Cymothoidae; genus Ceratothoa; species Ceratothoa steindachneri. The sequence goes on along the minus strand of OZ018323.1, from coordinate 160,913,656 downwards.
CTTAGAGCCTCACCTCATTTATTTTTAAACCATTCCTCCAAATATAAAAAATATCACACATGGAGCAAAAAATTAAAAAATGAGGCGCCCCCGAAGGTTTAATTAAAATTGGGGCACGGGATATTAATCAATTGTTCAAGTCACTTTTATCCCCAAATTTATAGCCTCGGAATCAATTGATAAAAAAATTTATAAAAAAGGATAAAGAAGAGTATTAAAATTAAGAGTCTATATTAAATGCTGGTTATAGATTTAAATTATGTCAATTTGCAGCGAAAATTGACATAATTTAAATCTATAACCGGCCAATTTTGTGAAGCTTGTCTTTAATTTGTGAGGAGTGAAATGGTTTTTCCTTTTTCTACGGAACAACCATTAAATATCTCTTTTTTTTTCGAAGAAATGGGTGAACTGTGCTGAAAGTGTTCTTAAGTGGTATTTCGCATACGAGCAAGGGATGGAAATAACATCTCTAGCAGGATATCGGAATGTGAATGTCAGGATGTGAGAAATGTGAAAAATGCGTATAAAGTGAGGTGATAATGTTTTGGGGGGTAAATTTAAAGAGAAAACTAACGAATGAAATTATTGCTGATTATAAGAAGTAAACTGCTAAGAGCTTAAGTGCTAAAGATGCAGGAACTGAAAATCTGTATATATATACATATATATATATATATATATATATATATATATATATATATATATATATATATATTGTCTAAGAATAGGTCACCTCCCCAGACAATACGTCTATATATACATATATGTATCTATTGGTTGGGAGTAAAGAGATAAAAGCCACGAGAATATATATATATATATATATATATATATATATATATATATATATATATATATATATATATATATATATATATAGTTATATATACATATATCCTCTAATGTCTGTACGCGTCTTTCGCTACGTACAACTACGTTCACTTCGTAAGAGTAATCCGTTGATTACGAGGTATTTTAGTGCGATTTTACTACAGGGGCCGATAGCGTTTTATGAGTTCACCAAGTTGCAGTTCAAGAATATATCTAAAGAGTGAAAACCAAAGAATATAATTTTTAATAAGTCACTAGTTAACAAATATATACATACGGGAAATATAGGTAATGTAAATAAGGACAATTCTGACAGAATATAGATTAATTAGCAATCGGGTAACGTTAATTACTCGTTAATCAGCTTTTAAATGGGATACTTTAAATCAGTTATACAGAGGGAATATTTATATGTCGGAAAGTGGGTCGATTAACGGAAGATAGAAGCAAGGGTCATTTTGCCCTGAAGGGGTTACCTCGAGCAAAGGGAATCCTTTAGCGAGTGAGTCGGCGCGGAGAAATGGAGACGGAAAATGGCCATGATTCTCGGCCGAATATCATTATGGTGACGAGGATGAAGGGAGGGGGGACCAGGCGACGAGTTCACGATCCTTCTTGAAGACGGACAATGGCACCTTAGCTCCAAAGAAGTGAAATCTAAAGAAATCGAGACTCTTAAGCGGCTCGGCGCGAAATCTCACACGGAAAACTGGAGATCCTTGATAGGGGGTTCCAGAAGAGACGATAGGAATCCTGCCCAGTCCTTCGGGGATGAAACGATTCGAGGCTTGCTCTGAACAGAGTAAGCCTTCACAAAAGAGATGGATCTGCCTGGTGAGATCCAACCTCGATGGTATAAGCGAATACCAGGGACTTGGGTAAACCGACACACGATCTGAACCGAAGTCGACGTGTTCTCCAACTCAATCTGCTGATATTCGAAAACCCAGCGTATTTATATGACGGCCATTTTTTTGTTTTCTCCTCGTTGTCAGGCTCAGGCGGCTGGCTGACCGCTTCCGGTGGCCAGATGGATTAGCATCTGCCGCTTGACCCAAGTCTTAATGGCCTTTACGATCTGAATGGGAAACTTATGCAAGCAGTTTTCCGATTACGGAGATTAACGCTTTATCGGCAAGGTAAAAGCTTTTAGTGCCCAACTTAATTAACTGCACCTGTGAGGCGCTGACAGATATTCAAATTCTTTCTTCTTTTATTTTTCTCTTTGGATTCAGAGATTACTCCACGTGGAGTTATACTTAGAAGACATAGAGAGAGAAGGAATTCATGAAACAAATGAAGGGGGTATTTTTCTTGGCGTCTCTTTCCCTTACACACACACACACACACACATATATATATATATATATATATATATATATATATATATATATATATATATATATATATATATATATAGTGGGCGCAAAAGGTTCACAAAACAATGTTAAAAATTCAAATTTACATACTTTTATTAATGCATGTTAATGGAATTTACAACACACCTAGAACTTTATGTAATAAATATAATATAATGATCAGAAAAGCAAAATGTTGAACAAGATAAACTATAAGGACAATAGTAAAATTTGGTAACGCAAAAGTTTACAACACAATCATATAAACATGGTTTAGTACTTGGTTGCATAACCTTTGTTGACGATTACAGCTTACAGACGTTTTGAGTTGTCAAATATATTTCTACAGGTGCTTGGGCTGATTTTCGTCCATTCCTCGTCACATATTTTCATCAAATCAAATAAGTTACGCGGATCTCGTTTCTGGACCATGAGTTTCAAATCCCTCCACAGATTCTCGATGGGATTAAGGACCTCCAACTTTCTTCCACTTCAATCATCTTCCTCCTTTACCGCTATCCAAAGATGGGCCAAACACTAACACCAGGGACAGGTACAGCAAATCGTGACAATTAAAAGCCTGGAAAACATAAAAACACCGTGGTCCGGGTTCCACGTTAAGCAGGTCCACAGGCCAACTTGGTGAACTTTCAAGCCTTTGACTTTATTTCAGTTTGTCCTATCCTTACTTCTTTCTTCTTCCCTTCCCTCTCTCCCCCTCTCCGGAGCTCTTTTCCCTCGGTACCTTCACCCCAGAGAGAGGAGGGTGCCTGGAAAACTCGGGCGAACCGGGCCTCCTCCCCCGACCGGGCCTCCCCCCCCCCCGACCGGGTTCCTCCTCCAGGAGGGACTGGTTGGGGGGTGGGGGAGGGGCTCAGGGATCTAAAACTTTTTCTCCCACTTTCCCTTTCATCTCATTTAATTTCACTGTAGGGATCGTATTCTTTGGCGCCTTAGATGCACACCTTTTCTTCCAAAATCTGCGTAATGAATTGAGACCGAAAAGTCATATTTTCTTTGCATCTGACCAAGAATTTTTTTCTCAGAACGTTGCCAGTTTATTTAATTGTTCATTTACAAACGCAAAGAAAAATTTAAGGTGATTTTTCTTAAGGAGTGGGATCTTTCTTGGAGTACGAGAAAAGAGATCGTAACGTTCTACTTATTGTATCATTGCTAACTTCAACTTTACTTGTTTCCAGATCTTCCTTCAACTCCATAAGATTAGCCTGTGTTTTATCACATACATTTTGAGAAGGTTTTTGAGCTGCACGCTCCGATAACCTGTGAGGGTGACCTGAACTATCAAAAAGATGAATTGAATTACGAGACTTCCGATGTCATCAAAATACTGATGCATCCATATAAGGTCTTTGATAATAAAGACGGGAGCGCTTGAAAAAACTTTATATATTTATATATATATATATATATATATATATATATATATATATATATATATATATATAAGGCAGAAATAAAAGTGGCGATGATGCGTTCGATTTTCTACAGGTCCTGAAGCGCTCATTGAATGCACTAAAGATCGTTTTGAATGCCCTTTTATGAGATCTTTATAACAAAAGGGATGGAAAAGAGATTACTGTAAGGCAGTTGAATAAACTAAATGTAAAATATGATTTTTTATTGAATTATTGATAATAAAAGCAGCAAAAGTTACGGAGCATGAACACACTAATGGCTTTTGTGATTTTTTTTTATGCAATTTAACTCATATTTTCTACATATATTACTTTTTTGACCTCAAACCAATGTATATAATGAAAATAAATTACAGATATAAACTAAGCACGCCTATAAGTTGTACATGTACAATGTACATGTTAGGATCGATGAAACGGCTAGCTTCTTGCAAAGGAGCGTTTTTATTTCAAATATATAGTGATCAAAATGATTCGGGCAGCGTAATTCGATTACTTATATCTTCGAGACACCCAACTAATTTAGGGTAATAACTTATTTCTATGAATTCTGGGCACTTTCACTCATTCCCTTGTCAAGTTCCGAGCACCAAACATGCCTAGGAGATTCAAGACACCTGCCTATATCTAGCAGATAATTGTTAAGCTACGTAAAGGTGATCATCTCTCCATCAGACCCATAGCTGAAAGGGTTAAATGCTCCACAAGTGTCGTACATAATATTTTATCACGTAACGAGCACAGACTCATGTATCAGTTTAATTTCTACTGGTAGGCCTTGGTAAACCTCAAATAGAGATGACCAAGCCACTGTCCTTATCTAAAAAAAGGACCGATATAAGACACCATCCAGGATTTCGTGAGAAGTAAATGAAACTAGGGCATTAGTGTCTCCAGGAAGAGACTATTCCGCTGCCTGACCAAAAGATCTTTAAAATTTAGCACATTAGCAGTCAAGTCCTAAACACAATAAATCTAGATTATACTTCGCCACTAATCAGATTCTATGGACAGAAGACCAATTATCCAAAGGACACTTCAGCGATGAATCGAAGTACAATTTCTTTGGTTCAGATGGCAGGAGTTTCTTCTGTCAAAGACCTGCCGAAAGATTATCCGTGAACTGTGTGAAGGGGTACGTCAAGATTGGTGGAGGAAGCGTTATGGTGTCGGGCATAATTTCGGCGGAAGGTACTGGCTCATTTGTAGGATTGTCTGAAATATTGAATGCTCAAGTGTATAAAGAACTTCTGCAAGCACATACTCTTCCCCATTGAGATCCACCTCTGCAACAACCTGCCATTTTTATGCAGTATACGGCAAAATGGTGAAATATTTCCTGGATCAGGACGAAATAAATGTAATAGACTGGCCTGCTCAGAGAAAGAGCCTCAATCCGATTGAGCATTTGTGTAAGATATGAGGAGAGAAAAGTAAAGAAAGAAGCCCCAGCACCGTCGTAGAACTTTGCGAAATATTGAAAGAGGAATGGATAAAAATAACCCCAGAGTAATGCCTTTAGTTAGTAGGCTCCTGTGGCAGAAAACTTCACTACCCAATATTTAGTATAGGTTAACATACCAAGTACTAATATATTATAACAACAGAATAATATTAGTTGAGTAATTTATATCATTGTACCTTCTCATCTACATACGTATGTATGTTGTGTTATCTGTCCAGATCATTTCGATCACCATATTTTGTTTAAAAAGCTCTTTTGCAGATAACTTGCACTTTCATCCATCTTACCATGTACAATGTATATTATGTGCAATTATTTTATATCTTAAATTTAGCATGCATTACTTAACATTATTTCGTTTGAAGCTACTTTAAGTTTTATGATGGAAAGTTACGTATTTGAATCATAATGGACGTTACTGTATATATATATATATATATATATATATATATATATATATATATATATATATATATATATATATATATATATATATATATATATATATATATATATATATATATGAAATGAAAAACTCACAAAGTATCACGTGAGGGTAGCAAATGAATGCAATCTCCCGCAGGAAAAAATGAAAAGGTGTTTCCAAGTACTTTCAAACTTTATTAAGTTCCTTATCAAGGATAACTACAAGAAATAATATTATATTAGAGGTATATATAAGAAAGAAAAGTATGAAAGACCGCCTCAAAAACAAGAAATCACCAATGAGGAAGACGGAAGGGGAAAGGTAAAGATTCACACTAAGAATTATAAGAAGCAGGTAGTAAGGTCAAACTGAGGAGACGGAAAGGGTAACAGATTCAAAGAAATGGAGATAGCCTAACGAGGGAGATTATAAGACAAGATGGGCAAAAGGGGGAAAATACAATGTACAAAACAGAGCAGTGAAAATTAAAAAATAAAAAATAATAATAAAAAATAAAATAAAATAGATGCCACATAACTAAAGAATGTATATAAAAAACTAAGAACGAAAGACAGAACTAATTTCTTTAAGTATTCATCTTTAAATTATAGCATCTATTCTATATAAGCCAGGGGAAAGGTTAAAATTATCACATTGGCTTATAAAAGCACATTCAATGATATTCCTTTTTATTTGGTCATTAAAACGATAAATAAATTTTGCTTAGTTCCAGTTAATTAGATGGTCCTTATCTGACATATCGACAAAGAAAGCACTGTTATCTTCCCCTCTTCGGACATTATATTTATGTTGATTTATGCGAACATAAAGTTGTTCTCCTGTTTTGAGGCGGTCTTTCATAATTTTATTTTGTATATATACCTCCAATATAATATTATTTCTTGTAGTTATCCTTGATAAGGAACTTAATAAAGTTCGAAAGTACTTGGAAACACCTTTTCATTTTTTCCTGCCGGACATTGCATTCATATATATATATATAGGGAGACAGAGAGAGAGAGAGAGAAAGAGAAACCGCCAAACATAAATGATTTTAAAAAAATCAAAGATATCATCTTGATTATGACTAGGAGATAACAGTTTACTCAAATTAGCCGCACTCATCTTAGACGAAGGCTTCAAGAGGGCTGCGGAACCTGGGGCATGCTTTGCTCACTGTGTCTTTGGGAAGATATTCCAATATCTCATTGATCTTGGCAACCGACTCGGCCTTGGAGCTGCAGACAGAGTTTTTGGCATCTTTGTCAGCCGTGGAATCTATGAAGCTAGAAATTGGGGCTGGTGAAGTCGTCGAAATTCTCCTACAACCACTGCTGACTCTAGCTGGAGGTACGGCCTTTCAGCAGGAACCCTCTCCAGCCAGGGTTTGACCACAATCTCCAGCACCTTCACATAGTTGTCTGGGTTGAGTTAAAGACTCTGCTCAAACATGTGGGACAGCTTAGTATCACTCTCATTGGAACCACAGATCATCACAGATTGGGGAAACTTGATTTTCATGATTTGCGGAACGTTTTTTGGATTATAACAAGCTACTTGTTGTTCTAGATATTGTGAAACTGGTCTTGATATATTTTTTATCTGAGAAGAATCTGATCGTTCAAGCCTCAACAGGATATTTCAGCTTGTTCAGGAGCTTATTTGCCTTAGTGAAGCGGTTTTCCTTTTCGTTGGCTACCAGAACTTTTCCCTTACCAGTGATAGTGATGGTCTTGATTCAAAGCCAGCGTCATAGTTTAACTCTACCGCCCACTTTTCTCCCCAAAGGCCGGATTACCTTGCTCGGGTGTTCTATCAATTCTTCCTGCAGATATCTGATGAATTTCGGCGTGCGGACGCAGTCAGAACGGTTACTGTGTTCTTTTCTGCTGACCGAGCTTTTTATTCTCCATTGCAGATGCCCATGTCACATCTTACACCATTTATAGTGCTAACAGAGCATTGATCACCAGTCATAATATCAGCATTTTCCAATATTCAAGTAGCTTTCAATCCTTCATGTGAGCTAAATTTTTATCAACTAAAACTCTACTCTCTCTGCTATCCAATGCGGTTAACAGTTTATTCATACATCAAACTATTCCTGAAAGAATGGGACATTAAATTTAACACGAATTTCTCTCTCTCTCTCTCTCTCTCTCTCTCTCTATATATATATATATATATATATATATATATATATATATATATATATATATATATATATATATATGAGAAACTCATAAAGTAGCGCGTTAGTAGAGCAAAATAAAAAGCGGATTATATATATATATATATATATATATATATATATATAGAAGAAGGAGCAAATGCAAGTTCTGTGGGTGATAACAACCACCACAGGGCTTTCGCCATATTTATTTTCTGCCTTTCAAAACAATTTTGAAGACAGAAATAAAGGTGCAGAAACCTTGCATTGCAGACTATATTACAATATAGTACAAGAAAGTGAAATTTGACGCGAATGAGCAATGAGACAAGAAACAGGAGTTTTTTAGAGGTAAGAGAAAGGGACATTAGAAGAAGACTAGAATCATAGAGAGCAGAGGGCGGCACAATGAAGCCAATCCTTTACCGAGAAGACAGAGACAACGCCAGGGGAAAAAAGTTTGAAATTCCTAGCCGGGACACGAACCCGGGTCTGCTGATTGCCGGTCAGGAATTTCAAACTTTTTTCCCCTGGCGTTATCTCTGTCTTCTCGGTAAAGGATTGCCTTCATTGTGCCACCCTCTGCTCTCTATGATTCTAGTCTTCTTCTAATGTCCCTTTCTCTTACCTCTAAAAAACTATTGTTTCTTGTCTCATTGCTCATTCGCGTCAAATTTCACTTTCTTGTATATATATATATATATATATATATATATATATATATATATATATATATATATATATATATATATATATAAAGGATCTTTCAACAAGGACGCTTGAGCTTTGTCAGGCGATAGTGGCCATGTTGTTAAGGCGACATCTGGCAACCTCACTGTGAACTGTTTAGTAGTACTTGGCAAATTACGATGGAAGATTATAACGTTGAACAGCGTGTGCAAGTCATCAAATGTTATTATCAAATTCAGTGCTCCGTTCGACAAACGTTCCGCGCATTAGGTGATTTCTATCCTCTTCAGCGACGAGGCCCATTTTTGGATGAATGGATTTGTTAAAAGCAAAATTGTCGGATTTGGAACAAAAAAAATTCATATGAGATATGCCAGCACCAAGTGCATCCAAACAAAGTCACTGTTTGGTGCGGATTTTCGTCTAACGGAATCATCGGTCCGCACTTTTTTGAGAACGAAGATGGGATTGCCATAACCGTCAACGGCGAGACCTACAGATCGATAATAAGCAACTTCTTGTGGCCTCAACTGGATTATATGCCTGATATGGATACTGACGACATGTAGTTTCAACAGGATGACGCTACGTGCCACACTGCGCACGTCACGATAGACATTTTGCACCAGCGATTTCAGGGCAGGGTCATCTCGCGCGGCGGCGAAGTCAACTGGCCACCGAGATCATGCGATTTAACGCCATTCGACTATATTCTTTGGGGCAACCTTAAATTGCAGGTCTATGCGAATAATCCGCAAACAGTTGATGCCGTCAAAGTCAACATAAGGAATACCATCCAACAAATTCAACCAGATTTATGCGACAAAGTCACCGAAAATTGGGCCTCCCAAATACGTGCCACCAAGCGAAGCCGCGGCAGACATTTCAACGACGTCATATTAGACACTTAATGCCATATAATGTCATTACAAATTTAAAAAAAATTGAGTGCATATATCACACCAAACTTGTTTTATTTACGATGGGCGGTCAATAAGTTTTGCGAATCAGTAGGGCAAAACAGAGGAAAGGGGATGGCTGTTTGTGGGGGTCTTAGGACAAGTTATGACAAGTCAGGACCTACAGCCGCACGCTCCTGCCTCGTCTATTTAAGAAGCATTAGCTGATCGCAGATCGTCAGTCACAAATTTTTCAACAATGGAGAAGGTTGAGCACTGCGCAGTGATCAAACTTTTGACCAAGGGAGGCCAGAATGCAAAAGAGATCCATGAACGCATGGTTGCAATGTACACCGACACCGCCCCTTCCTATGCAACCATTGTTCGCTGGAATAGGGAGTTCCGCCATGGTCGTGAGTCCCTTGAAGATGACCCACATCCAGTGGCTCCTGAAGTGGCCCGTGTGAAGAGGATGATCCTCGAAAATTGACGGGTGAAGGTCGAAGAAATCGAGTGAGAACTTGGAATATCACATGGAAGTGTTATCAACATCATCCGTCCAGGAGGATTGAACAGCAGTCAGGAGATTTCTGGTTGTCGGGAATTCGAAGCCTCAGGGACAAGTGGCGCAAGTGCATTGAAGTCGAGGGTAGTTATATTGAAAAATAATAAAACACTTTTCGTCATATCTCGTTTCCTTATATCCGAATTGCAAAACTTATTGACCGCCCCTCGTACATTTAAAAATCGAGCGACCTTATTGAAAGAGTATATATATATATATATATATATATATATATATATATATATATATATATATATATATATATATATATATATATATATATATATATATATATATATATATATATATATATATATATATATATATATATATATATATATATATATATATATATATATATATATATATACATATATATATATAAAGTATATCTCTCATAAATATATAAATCAGACCGCAAGAAAAGAGACACCCCAATACAATTCCTCGCAGTATTTATATTCGCCCTTCGTCTATCACAAGTAACCCTGACCCCGGGCCTCACGAAAAAAATGGCTTTCCTGGATAACGGGAGGGTTGTATGGACTCTAAAATTCAAGCACCACAAGTAGTTTCCACATAGAGTTGGTCGGGCTATGCCTCTTGCACATATTTTCATTTAGCCCTCGTTGATATTTTCCGTAAAAAATAATTCCTTTTTTCTGTATTATGGGATACAGGTTTATTTTTTTGCCTTGTTTATGATCTTATGAATTGATATTATTCTTTTTCTCTGTATTTCCTTTTTTCTTTATCTCCACTGTAACTCAATACTTGCTTGCCCTGTAAGCCCCAAATTCCGCAAGTGTATCTGCTGCTATATATCTTCCAAGCACTTTCATTTCTTCCATTTCGCCCCTTTTTTACACATCTCTCCTTGCAAATTTTCTGAATGTGATGACCTTGTTGGTTTTGCATCTTAGTTTTATAACACCAATGTGGGAGTATAGTGATTTCATTTATACTTACTCTCGTCTTTGTTTCTGTTTCTGATTTCCTTCCTAACTTTTCACTTTTCCCCGAAAACAATAACACCAATTTGATTATTATTCAATAACCTCCGTCGTGGAATTTGCGGAAAGCAGCCAACCGCTGTCGAAAATGTAGGGTGATCTATTGAAAACATTATTATGCACGTATCAAAGCTCCCAGGACTTATCAAAGGTCACCTGAGTCCTGTAAGCGAGACACCATCCGCATACATCCTCCAAACATACTCTGTCCACACGATGTATTAAACTGCATTCATAGGATTACGTCCAGAATCTGGCTCCATGTTTATCACTAATCACCGCTTGTCAAAGTGTCTAATCATGCTAATAAAATTAATACAAATATATATATTAGATAATAGGTATTAGAATTATGCTAGGATGGCGAGAGAAACGAATGCTAGTGAGAGGACGTTTCGCTAAAGTCGGGACATAGTCTTTGCTTTCATGCATTCGTTTCTTTCTCCAGCATCCAGAGGTCGATCGTGAGATATTACATCAAAACTTCGTAGCCCGAAGCAAAACTAAAAATCAATATCAATTTTCTCTACCCACTATACTTTGGCTAAATCCCAATTAAAAACATTTTTATTAGCACTACTTATGACCTTAGGTGGTAATTAATTCATGTTTGTGCCCCCTGTCGGCTCTTTTGACTGGAGATTATCTGCGTCTATGAATCTTGCATACTTTTTTACTTCCTCAATCTTATACAGATCTCTTAGAATTTTCAACGGGAGATGCCTTCGTTAGTTTTCGCTTTTAATAAAAATCACTCACTGATTTTTCTCAGGTCCCCTTTTTGCCTCTTTAATTTTTACCCTCTCTGTCTCCTTCCTCCTCTACTCTTTCTACACCGAACATTTCTCTTTCGATTGCACTTAGTGATTAAGATTTAAGATATAAAACCAATCAAATAATTAAATAAAGATTTTCGATTAAGGGAGACAGCTGACAATTGTAGACGATAGGCTGGAGATGGAGGCGTACTCTGAGACTTAAATATAAGTAAACTAGAGATTGGGGAAAACCTTAAGAATTAAAAGGTAGCTAAGATGGAGTTGATTCTCATCAATTACTAAATGTCTTTGAAACTGGATTAGCCAGTCCTAACCTGCCTTTATTATTTTGTCACACGTTTTCTCTTCCTTCTTTATTCCGATCTTTTATTATTTCATCTCGTGTCATTATGATGCCAACTAATCTTTAGACACAAATTATGATTATCAAAAAAGAAAAGGGACACGCACACGATTACGAGATTAATTTCCCCTCTTTTGGCACTATGAACATAAAATGAATATAGCAATGAAGCAAGTATGATGATACGCCTTTCTTCCATAAATACATCGCTTAATAAATTGCTAATAATATCAATTAGCCTTTATGAGCTTTGTGACATGCTGAGGGAAGGTCTAAATTTATGACCACATTATGAAAGGATTGTAAAAAAAATTATAGTGTCCTATTATGACCTTAGGACTCATAAATTTTTACCATCACTTTGCCTTGATAGCAACGGGGATAAAACATAGGAATCCCTTGAATCTTTGCAATGCGGATTAATGCGCTAATTCCAAACATTGGAGTATCTTTTTAATTTATAATCTAAGTAATTAAGCGTTTGATGTGTTTTGGAAGATGAAATAAGGAGATAGGTAGAGATAAAAAGTTAATAAAATGATTAAGATAGTTAGTTAAAACGTGATCTTCGGATAGGATAAAGTACATAAAGTACAGAATGTCAATTACAGACAAACTTTAAGGAACAAGGGGATGGTGCTCGCTTGGAGGAGGAGCAGTTGGCCAGTATTTTGTTTTGACACCAACCAGCGATCATGATTTTGCGTTAGGGTTATGTGTATATGATCAGGACCCTACACTAGAGAACACTAGTACTCAAAGGTTTAGGGGGGGAATATTATCAACTAGGTCAGAAAATGGCTTCGAATTCCTCGCACCCCAACTACCTTCCTCTTTTGGGTTTTCGGGACCCGAACCTTCCACAAAACATCACTTCCTCTTTCATCACCAGCGCCTTCATCAACTCCTAATAACTAGAATTTCTCCCTACTTTCTGGTTTCCCTAGACTTACCATCCAGGAAAGTGGCAAATTTCAGTTACTATTGCAATGATTAGCCACTTGTATTCTGCATCTAACCTCGATAGGGAACTTTTTTTGTCCATGGTGAACTTGTATAAGCCGTGGCCAAAGGTTTTTGGACACCACGGAAATTTTTGGAAATTTGGTGAATGCCAGGTCGCCGCAAAGTTTTATATTTGCATATCAATATGAATATAACAGTAAATAAAGAACAATAAGTTATATATAATCCAAACAATAATTAACAAAATACTATATTTGCCAAAACACGTAACATCAGCAACATAAAACAGATGATCAGATGAAGCTCTGTGAAAATTACAGCAACCCCAAACTGATAGAGAAAGCTCAGTAGCGTGTTGAGTGTCCCTTGGCAGTGATGAGAGCGTTAATTATATAATTATTTGAGGCTTGTTCACTATGAAGGTTCGACACCTCAGGATTGTGATGTTAGACTACTCCTCAGTGATGACTGCATTGCGTTACTCATTGGAGGCTGGATGGCGATGTCTTCCAAGCTCTTTCAGCTCCAGCCAGAGGTTTTCCAGTGGGTTCATATCTGGAGACTGAGGGGGCCAGTCCATTGCAGTCATATTGTTATCCCGGAAACACTGTAACGTGATCGTAGACCTTTGATTTGGGGCATTTTACTGCTTGAAAATCACATTACACTTATTTCTGGAGAGGTCTCGTGCTGAAGGCCGCATGTAATCTCACAGGATAGCTGGGTACTTCTCTGAATTCATGGTGAGACCACGAATGGTGAGATGACCCACTCCTGAACTTGACATAAAGCCCTATACCATTTCAGAGGAGCCACCATACTTCACTTTTGAAATTATGCAATCTGGATTTCTCTGTTTTTCTGGCCTCCCGTGGACTCTAGCTCTGCCTGAGTTCAAGAAGAACTGAAACGTCGACTCGTCGAACCATAAGACACGCCCCCTATGGCACATGGTTTAGTTGCGGTAAGCGCGTGCCCAAGCCAGTGGATTTTTCTTCTGCTGATGATTAATCACCGGCACCTGGCAGGCTATACATGACTTCAGGACTTGCGCAAGCATTCAGCAAGGGACTGTTCTGACGAATCAAATCACCTGACCGCCCCCTGTCTATTCATCTTGCAGCTGAACCTCGGTTTTCTTACGATCCCAAAAGCTCACGTGACACAGAGACCTGTCGTGACTTTGCTGACTGACTCTTGGTCGACGAAAACGAGGTCGGTCTTGAAAGTTCGCACTTTCTCGGAAAATTCTTCAACACTTCTGCAACACCGGAATGTGATCTGCCGATCCTCTGATTCTCTGAGAAATTGTCTAACAACTGTGATTCTACGGGCTATTTTGTCGACAGCTGAGACCATCCTCGTGACTCGTACGTACAGACTTCTTTCCTTCACGGTATAGTTACGTGTTTTCGCTATTACCATACAATATCAGATCTTGTTGACATGGAATGTCATATAAATAAACAACTATAATGTGTTATATGAAGACATTTTGACTGTAAAACACCGCATACTGATACCAAGATTCCATACATTTCAATATTCAATAGCATCGCCATTTTAGATATTTCAAAAAAGTTAGACGAAAGCTTGTACTTTTATTTTGCTTTCTGGGTGTATTGTGCACATGAATGCAAATATATGTGCACATGCATGCAAATATATATTACAGAGAAAAATAAGAGAACGATTTTCCCTTATTAAAATATTTTCAAAAATTTGAAGGGGAGGTAAATGAAAATTACATGGTACATAGAGGCATACATTTAATATATTTTATGAAGATGATACAATCGTTTTTTCAATAAATTATACTAAACCGGCAATAGCTTTGCCACTACCCCCTACGGGGGGAGCTTGCGCTTCGCTACTAGGATCAAAATATAAAATAAAAAAAAGCAGCTATGGTTAAATGTTTATAAATTTTTGGAACTTCGCCAATTACAATAATTTTAAAAAGGAACTCTAAACTAAATTTCCCCCCTTTCAAAATACCACGTTGCTAAAATATAGACTTATAGAAGATAGAAAAAAATAAATTTTCTGAGCTTCACTATTTGTAATTCTTTTAGTTTTAAAATTTCCCAAAATTTAGATACTTATATTTATTTCTGAACTTCACGATTTTGTGTTTTTATATTATAAAAGAATTATTAGAAATAATTTTGATAAAAAACATAAGTCATAACCAAACTAAGATGAAATTATTATTCAAATACTCAAAAAATCCCCTTCTTAAATTAACAAAATTAACAAAATAAATTAACAAAATAAAATATTGACACGTGCAACATAAGAGAACGATTTTCCGTCACATTCTTTAAGTTTCTTGAAATCATCTGGCAAAATTTGGGTCAGTAAGTAAAAACTCACTCTGCAGGGATACCATCACAAGTGAAAGTAACCCTTGAGCTTTATCAGAGAACTTTTCGCTTGAGAACTTCGAGGGGATTCTTTCTGCGATTTCAAGAGAGGTAGGAAAGTCAAAAAGTGTGATTTTGCGTCTTCTAAAGTTATACAATGATAATAAAACCTATATATCTCCTGCAGAAGTTGGTCTACCACGCATAACCACCACCGAGAAGACAGATAGTAGGCGCTTCTCTATGAAGGATCCTTTCGAGACTGCAACAGGAATCTTTCGAATTTTGGAAAAATTAAGATCAATAGTGGCAAAGAAGTGAGCCGTTTCACAGTGTCCCGTTGCCTTAATTCATCTTGTTTAAACGCTCCTTCTGCAGCAACCAAACCAATCACCAATAAGAGGGCTTGTGGAGGTCGTTGTAGTGAAATAATAGAAAACAAAGGCTTCAACACCTCATTTTAAGTGTTTGAAGTTTCATCGTTGTCAAATCTCGCTTTGTTTCTAGTGTATTTGCTTGTTAAGGAATTCTTTGAATGAGCTTTCTCTTATTTCAACGTGTCAATATTTTATTTCTTTAGTGTTTTAATATGGTTTCTTGAATATACGCTTGAATCTTATGAAATCTTCATACAATATATTTAATTCAACACCTCAGTAAATTGTATTTACTTACTCAATATATTTTTGAAAATATTTTAATAAAGGAAAATCGTTCTCTTATTTGGATCGGTAGTGTACACCGACATATTGAAAGACATACCCAAGGAAAAATAATAATTGCAGTATGCGAAAATTTTTAGCCACGGCTGTACGTTGCAATTTAACTTACCATGGTCAAATCTCCATTTCATTCTATTCTGCTCAGCCCCAACCCCAAAAGAAAATAGAGTACCTGGTTTAATCCTATAATGGAATAGAATGCTATTTCAAACACTACCATAACCGAATAACTAAAAAGTAGTGTCAATTAAAAATATTATAATATACATTCCAAGAGAAAACAAAAGAGGTCACAAGTAAATCAAAGATTTGTTCTTATTTCTTTCTCATAAATTCCTGAAAACAGTGAAAACCCAGAACTAGGTACTAGAATCAAATGACACTAGCACAACAGAATTGGATCGGCTAAACCTTGTGCATTAATAGGTCCATAAGAATAAGAGTCTCAAAAATGCTAATCAATATCCTATACGATACAGCTCCAGCTCTTATCCCAAAGTTCAGTCACACCTAGCATCCTCATCTAAATATATATCCCCAAGTCTAGGCCTACTTAACATCCTCATTCATATTTATCCTAAGTTCAGTTCCACCTAGCATCCTCATCTAAATATATATCCCCAAGTTCACGCCTACTTAACATCCCTAGCATCCTCATCTAAAAATATATCTCCAAGCTCAGGCCTATTTAACATTCTCATTCTTAAATTTATCCCCTAGTTCAGTTCTAAAAGTATATCTTCAAGTTCAGGCCTACTTGACATCCTCATTTGTAAATTTATCCCCAAGTTCAGTCCAACCTAGCATCCTCATCTAAGTATATATCTCCAAGTTCAGGCCTACTTAACATCCTCATTCATAAATTTATCCCCAAGTTCAGTCCCACCTAGCATCCTCATCTAAAAATATATCCCCAAGTTCAGGCCTACTTAACACCCTCATTCATAAATTTATCCCCAAGTTCAGTCTCGCCTAGCCTCCTCATCTAAATATATATCCCCAAGTTCACAGCTACTTAACATCCCTAGCATCCTCATCTAAAAATATATCTCCAAGCTCAGGCCTATTTAACATTCTTATTCTTAAATTTATCCCCGAGTTCAGTTCTAAAAGTATATCCCCAAGTTCAGGCCTACTTAACATCCTCATTTATAAATTTATCCCCAAGTTCAGTCCAACCTAGCATCCTCATCTAAATATATATCTCCAAGTTCAGGCCTACTTAACATCCTCATTCATAAATTTATCCCCGAGTTCAGTTCCCAAAAGTATATCCTCAATTTCAGGCCTACTTAACATCCGTATTTATAAATTTATCCCGAAGTTCAGTTCCACCTAGCATCCTCATCTAAAAATATATCCCCAAGCTCAAACCTACTTAAGATCTTCATTCATAAATTTATCCCCGAGTTCAGTTCTAAAAATATATCCCTAAGTTCAGACCTACTTAACATTCTCATTTATAAATTTATCCCCGAGTTTAGTTCTAAATATATATCCCCAAGTTCACGCTTACTTAACATCCTCATTTATAAATTTATCCCCAAGTTCAGTTCCACCTAGCATCCTCATCTAAAAATATATCCCCAAGCTCAAACCTACTTAAGATCTTCATTCATAAATTTATCCCCGAGTTCAGTTCTAAAAATATATCCCTAAGTTCAGACCTACTTAACATTCTCATTTATAAATTTATCCCATAGTTTAGTTCTAAATATATATCCCCAAGTTCACGCTTACTTAACATCCTCATTTATAAATTTATCCCCAAGTTCAGTTCCACCTAGCATCCTCATCTAAAAATATATCCCCAAGTTCAAACCTACTTAAGATCTTCATTCATAAATTTATCCCCGAGTTCAGTTCTAAAAGTATATCCCCAAGTTCAGGCCTACTTAACATCCTCATTTATAAATTTATCCTCAAGTTTAGTCCTACCTAGCATCCTCATCTAAAAATATATCCTTAAATCACTCCTACTTAACATCCTCATTCATAAATTTATCCCCGAGTTCAGGTCTACCTAGCATCTTCATCTGAAAATATATCCCCAAGTTCAGGCCTACTTAACATCTTCATTTATAAATTTATTCTTAAGTTCAGTTTCACCTAGCATCCCCATCCATAAATCTATCGAATCTATTCTTAAAACACTGCATGGGTGGCGTTTTTATCACATGACTATTGAACAATGGCCATTCATCTACCACCTGATTTGTAAACCAATTTCTACCAATCTTTTACTTATACCTAAACTTGTTCATCTAAAACCCATTGTTATATCCTATCTTGTTCACTAAAAATAAGAACCGAACATATGTTTCCCCTATTATAAACTTTTACCCCTTTGAAGACTTCAATCAAGTCCCCATGAACACTTCTCCTTACTAACGTATGTCAATTTAGTCTCCTAATCCTTTCACTATAGCAAAGCTCCTCAAGAAATACCCATATCATAGATTAAATGAATTATGAATGATATGTGTGCATATATTAAAGATCAAGTACATGATACAAATGATAAACATGGAAGCCAACTTTATTTTTAATTAACTTACGAGTAGTCACATTGTGCGCACCCACCTGGTAATAGAACATGAAGGTCTTTCGTGACTAGGAGAATTCAAGAGAATTGCTTGCATTCCTGGTCGCTAGCAGCTCAAATTTGTTTATTCGGTTTGGTGTGGCTCCCACACATTATCACCTCGATCACTTGCACTACTTTGCCAGTTACCTTTCCAGTTACTTTCAAAGAGAGATGCGTTTGCTTTTGCCTTTAGATAAATATTCTATAAATAAACTTGAGAATATGAATGTGTGAATGAATGAATGATTACATGAATGGATGAATGAATGAATGAATGAGTGAATGAATGAACAGTTTTTCTCTATATTTGACTTTCCATTTCATCTCATTTCAGAATTAAAGGCTTCGTGACCTTAGCTCTTAATTATTTCGGTTGAATGCATTTAATGTTTCCTTACTTAAAATGATAAATAATTATTTTCACCGAGAAAAGACGTCTGGACAAAAAGATTTTCTTCTTTGACTACGCCTCTAAATAATTTTGCCACCCCTTCCTTCTATTTGCCTCCAAAATCAATGCATAATTAAATTCGCAGTGTGAAGGTAAAATCAGGACGAAAGAGAAACTAAAACTTATTAAAGATTCATTAGAAGATCAAGCTCAAAACATATCAGCAAAGGAAATGATAGAAGTTATTGATCTCTTGCTCCCCCTTACTTCACTGCATTATATCATTCTCACGTTTGTTATTTTGCGGGAGATAAAATGGCATTAATTGACCTATGTCATATCTTTCCTCTTTTGTGCTAACTTCTGAATGTGATCTCTTAATTCCAGTATGCATATTGTGTGACTAGATACGAGTAGTATATGCAATATCTCATTTACGTCTCATCATTTCCAGAAAAAGCTTAGGGATTTTTTTTTCAGATACGTTTATCAATACAATAAGCAAGATATAGTAGATAGATACATCAGTTCATCTCAGCTATCAGATAGTTCATAGTCGATTGCCTAAAATTCAATTTCATCGACCGCCCAGACATCTTTTGCAAGAAGATTTATTTGATAACTTGGGCAGGATAAATGAACTCTTCCACGAAGAAAAGAATTATCTCGTAAAGGAATTGAGTAAAAAAATCTCGAAATTTCAAAAGATTTGAAACGTAATCATTATACTGAGAAGAAAATTGCATAGAACGTCTTTCAGCTAAAAAAGAAAAGCGCTCAACTAGAATTTTTATAACTTATCCCTAGAAATCTTTTTCAAATCAAAAGGGAACTAGCTAAAGGCCCTCATGTGAGCAGCCTAGCCATTTTTCAAGTTGTTAGGGTCCTTCTTGTCTCGATAGATAGAAGGTGTAAGGCGCTCAGGAAATTTTCTACCGTTAGGAATAAAACTATAAATCTTGTCTTCGCCATCAAACAAATAGAAATGTCTGTTGTGAGCCCAACATACATGAAGCTTGTCTCTAGCAAAATATCATCACAGACAAATCAAGAGTCAATCTAGCTCGGCAGAATAGTTGGGCAAATTACTGGGTTGTAAATGGACATCAAGTGGAGCAGTTCACCAAGCACCAACACTTGTAGAGAAGCTAGTAGGACCTTTCAGGGTAGATGATGGCATGAAAATAGATTCAAAAGTGTACTGCAGGTTCCTGAGGAAAAACTTCCTAACCGGTTGAAAAAGCAGCCGGAGAGGATGAGGAAGACACTTTTCTTCATGAAGGATAATGCTCCTAACAGTGCCTACAAGTTCTCTAAGAATTGGTTGGAGTCGAAAGGATTTAGAGGAGACTCAATTATGAAGTGACCTCTAAAAATATACGACTTAAATCAAATAGAAAACTTGTAGAACATCATGAAGAGAGATGTTTACACAGATAGACGACAAGTTTAAAAAAATGACCTATGGTAATCCACCTTAGATGATGCAGAAAATGTCTCAGCTGATATAATCAAATCTTTGACTTCATCAGTAGATAACAGACTGTTCAAAGTAATTCAGAATAAGGGTTCCTTTGTCCAGTAATATATAAATAGTACTGAAGTTTACGTTCAATTTAATTTAATTTTATTGTATTTTACGTCGCGTGTGACTCTACATCTTATGATGTCGATCGGTCAGTCGGTCCCCGTTTTGCATTTTTTGTAATAACATTGTAACTATTCGGCCGATTCTAACGCAATTTGAAACCCTTATATTGTTTGACATTCTCTTTCGAATAATATACGAGGGGCGGTCAATAAGTTTTGCAATTCAGATATAAAGAAACGAGATATGAGGAAAAGTGTTTTATTATTTTTCAATATAACTACCCTCGACTTCAATGCACTTGCGCCACTTGTCCCTGAGGCTTCAAACTCCCGACAACCAGAAATCTTCCGACTGCTGTTCAATCCACTCCTGGACAGCGAGTTGGACATCTTCATCGTTCCCAAACCGGCGTCCACGCAGTGCAGCCTTGAGCTGGCGAAATAAAATGTAGTCGCTAGGGGCCAGATCTGGACTGTAGGGGGGATGGGTGAGCTCCTCGAATCCGCACTCGCGCAAGGAAGCTTGTGCAACTCTGGCCTTGTGGACTTTGACGACGTTGAAGTCGGTCATGGGGCGTGAGGTTTCGTGAGGTTTCTAGGGACCCAATGGGCAGAGACCTAGGTCATGGCCAAATTGCCGTGGATGATGTTGATAACACTTTCATGTGATATTTCAAGTTCTCGCTCGATTTCTTCGACCTTCAAGGATCATCCTCTCCACACGGGCCACATTGTACTCGTTGGTCACGTCTGACGGGCGTCCTGGACGGGGGTCATCTTCAAGGGACTCACGACCATGGAAGAACTCCCTACTCCAGCGAGCAATGGTTGCATAGGAATGGGCGGTGTCGGTGTACACTGCAACCATGCGTTCATGGATCTCTTTTGAATTCTTGCCTTCCTTGGTCAAAAATTTGATCACTGGGCGGTGTTCAACCTTCTCCATTGTTGAAAGATTTGTGACTGACGATCTGCGATCAGCGATCAGCTACTGCTTCTTAAATAGACGAGGCAGGAGCGTGCGGCTGCAGGTCCTGACTTGTCATAACTTCTCCTAACACCTCCACAAACAGCCATCCCCCTTTCTCTGTTTTGTCCTACCGATTCGCAAAATTTATTGATCGCCTCTCGTAATTACCAAAGTCCCTCCAAAGTTAGCCCAGGAATTATTTTGTTTTGTCAATAACATCATAACTATTTGGCTGATTCTAACAAAATTTGAAACTCTCATGTTGTTTTACATCCTTTTTCAAATGATATAATTTCCAAAGTGCTCCCAAGGTTAGCACAGGAAATATTTCGTTTTGGCTATAATAACATAACTATTCGACCGATTCTAACGAAACTTGAAACCTTTATAATTTTTACATTCTCTTTCGAATAATATAATTGTCAAAGCTCTTTCAAGGTTAGCTCTGGAATTATTTTGTTTTGGCCATAATATCAACTATTCGGCCGATTCTAACCAAATTCGAAACCCTTAGTTTGCTTGACATTCTCTTTTGGATGATAGACTTGCCAAGGTCCTCTCAATTTTATTCCAGGAATTATTGAAAGTTTGAAGGTCGTAAGGTGTTAAATAAGAATAAGTGAGAGCACGCGATATTTTGGTCAGCAGAACTTGATTTTTAAGTTCTTTCTATAAAGCGTTTAAACTTGTTATACTTTGTTATTATATGATTTATTTGTATATTTGAGGTTAAAGCTATTTGTAGAGGTTTTACGCTGGATTTTCACTCTCTGATCCCCATCTCAGTGGTGATTGAGCGTTTGATTTACTATCCAAAGTACAGGCTGATACAACATATAGTAGCTATTGGCAACTTAACTCCGAGCCGCTTTTAGTTACTTGTGTATCTCTACGGCACCGAGGAGGGCAAACTTCGACCCTCGAAAGCTTTTCATGTGGCCCGCGTTTCATTTCAGAATTCAAAAAAATGTTGAAAACTAATTATTGAACATTTTGCCAAAATCTCGCCTTAAATACTGTCACATTTGATTGAAATACTAATAATTTCTACGTCTAAGCTGACTCCTGACGTCGATCATGAACTTGTTAATGCCCAAAACATACCTATCCATCTCAGTATATTTTATGTAAGTGCTAGATTCTTAAATCAGTCATTTTCCAATATATTTCATTCGTAAATAAAATGTTTCCTTAAAAAAAATACGATACTTTATAAATACCTATTCGCATTACCCTTATCTACACGCTCTCTTTCGCGGGTTAAGCTACGTTGAATGTGGTTAGTACTTGGATGGGAGACGTCTGAGCTTTTGATAATGATCACATGATGTAGAATTGTTAATCGTGGTTTGGATTCCATGTTAAACTCTAGGTCCCCAATCTGATATAAGTATGGAAACAGTTTAATAGGTGTAGCAAAACTATGCAAAAAAATTAATCTTTATAACTATGTGGTATATGCCGCCAATTGCACAAAGGTAATTGCAATTAACTTCTATGTATTCGAAATTTGCATCTAACTATTTAAGTGCGCCCCACAAAGCTTTACATAAGCTTCTATGTGGACCGCTGCTTAAAAATATTGCCCATCCCTCTTCTAGTGGATATGCAGACGTTAATTTGAATGGGAGTCGTGCATCCCTTTGTTTATATGTAGCTTCACAAGAATACTGCTCTTTTACCTACTCGAGTTAGGCGTGGCTCCACTTGGTGTTTGGCTATAGTAAATAATTAGCTAAATCTTTCTCAGATTTGATACATCCGTCTGTAGAGTCATATTCGGATTGACAATACCTGTACAAGTCCATACAATTCATAACACGTATTTTCTACTTGCTTTTTTCACTTTCCATAATTAACTGTCAACTATTGGCAATGGCTATAATAACTGTTTGCTTATTTATTTATTTTTGTATTGAATTGTAAGCGTAACCCTCAATTTGATCCGCACGGCCCTCAGGTATGATACTGCACAGACCACCTCTTTAATCAGAATCCATAATGTATCTCCCGGTGATAAGTCAAAGAAGGGCTGAGTTTCCATTCATGACAGATCTTTTTCCCATTTATTCTCGCATATTGGAAGAAACTGAGTTGAGGTAATATCAATTAGATGGAAAAGCCAAAAGTCATGTTTTAGGGCAGATTATGGTTTATCCCGTATTAAATACCGTGGTAAATAAAGATATTAATCCCTTGATGGATGCTTGGTAAGTTATTAGTAAGCATCAACCTCGAGTAAGCCTCACGTCCGGGTGGTCGAAAGAGTACTCTCCAATTATTTGTATAAAGGAAAAAGACGGGTGGAGGGGGGAGGGGATTTAATTATTTCCATCTAGGCCATCACGGGAGCAGCGTCCCACCTCCCCCATTAGCATTTGGCTTCTTCATCAAAGGCTAATTCATAATTTGCGATGCATGGAATATCTGGGTCAGGCTTAAGTTAGAAAGCTGGAATGGTCAGCAAATGGGAAGCAGAGAATTTTATTGAATATTACAAAAGCTGGCTTATTCGATACCACCCTCTGCTCCCTGAGGTACACATGCCGTGTACCTCAAGAAGCTCTATTCAGGGGCCATTGTTATTCCCTATTTATATCAATGATCTTTGGTAAAGGGATTAAAATATACGTTTTGATTTATAAGGACACAAAATTAACTTCACTTGTAAAACGGTTAGTGGTTGTTTTCGGATAAAAGATTTAAAAATTTTACTCACTTCAGTTAAGAGGTGTAAAATGGCATTTAACCAGAAAATGTGTAAGGGACTGTATGTAGGAAAGGAGAATAGGGAGTTTACCTATTAAATTGTGAGTAGCAATTGATAGCTCACTGAAAATTTACAGATACCATTTGAGGGACTCTTTTACTGGTACCATTTTAAGGAGGGGGGAGTCACAAATGACTCCTAAAACAAAAGAATGCAATATGACTCTCTCGAGCGGATAAAGGAAAGCGATTAATTTCATCGGTTCATTAATACACAAGAAAGTAGATAAATTGATTATTTAGGAATTGCAAAGTGTAATAAATGAATTGAGATAAGTAGGTATGTGAGGGTATGGAACGTACATACTCGCATGCCGCCAGACAATCGTGGGAACGAAAGAAATTGGTCGTTTGAGTTGACCTTCGTCTCCTCCTCCACCCCCTCCCCCGACATTCTACCGCCCTCCTCCGCCTTCCCCTTGACCTAAGTCGTTATCCATGCAAACTTCCCCGACAGGCGACAGGAAGTCTGACGAAAGAAGGCCTATCTCACAGAGAAGCCTAAATTCTATTTGCCTTATTTATGATACCATGGATATTGTCCAGAAGGCGCTGCGATAATCGAATTGTCGTAAATGGAATCTCTCTCTCGATTTCACACAGTCCGCGGTATAAATAACAACGCCGTTTATCCCTCTGGAGAAGTGTTCCAAACCTACTCGCGTAACCCACACGTTGAACGAGAGTCGTTGCCGTAACGTATCGACTGCCAACGCGCCGCTGAGTTAACTTAGTCGCTGTCTCAAAGTGTTTCTGAGGCAAATCCCGCCCCGCAGAGTCTGTGACTAGGAGAATACGCTCTGTTGCTCAACGTAACTTGAGAAAGAAAAGCAACATCCACATAGTTACTGGAAATTACTATTTGTTAGTGTCACATCCAGTTAGGAGTGAACTAACCGGAACTGCAGTCAGCAGCCCCGAACCCGTCGTCTTATCCCCCCTCTCCCCGAGAACTCGTGTTAAAGCCACCCGAACCACCCCGTCTGGACCTGAGTAGTCGTCTCTCGAATCCATCACAATTAATGGTAATCTGTAAACCCAGTGTCCCTCTATTCTTAAATTACCTATTTAATTAACAGTGATTGATACTACCATTGAGTCATTATAAATATAGACGCTTAACGTCAGTGTTATCCTCCCCTCCTTGTTTAAAGAGGTTCAAGTGAGTCATTCCCTGATATTATTATTTATAATTGCTGTCAACCAGGACTAATCCGTGTTTAATATTTAATCCTTTTTTACCTAAATGCCCGTTTAACTATTGCTTCTAATTATTATTTTTGTGTAAAGTAAAGTTTATTTTTGTACGTGTGTTTATTTGTGGCTCCTCCTTTTTGACGTACCCTTGGCAAGACTTTAATTAAGAATCCCTTCGGCTAATTTATTCAACCTGTATTATGCACTCTTAGAATTTAACAATCACAAACCTCCCCCCAGTAACAAGTGGGACTTTTATGGGGAGAATCCTGGCCACAGCAGCCCGCCTCTAACCAGCTTTCGCACGTTCAGTAGGAATTAAAGTCTATATATATATATATATATATATATATATATATATATATATATATATATGATCGTAGATTGAGTCATAGGGTCTCAATACCATCGGCTCAAACAAAAGCGGTGTGTCCAGATCAAGGACTAGAATAATTATTGGACCAGACTATGAGCAATTCTACGACAAGGTATGATTACTGCCCGACCGCTAACGAAGTAGGTCGAAACCGATTAGTGATTTTGTGATGCGTAATTTTAACATAGAAATTTTCGAGGGAAAATTAATTTTGACAAATGAAGAGAAATTAGTAGAAAATATACATATCAAAAGAACACGGAAACAGCGATCCAAACATAATTTCATTTTATCTAAATGTTCTTAAAAATGTCCACATTAAGTCTCATTTCATGTTAAAATTAAATGTAATTTTTATCTTCTTCGCTTCTACCTAAAACTTTTAAATTGCAATGAATTTTTAAACATTGAAAACTCTAGGAAGAGGTCTAATAATTCAAACCAGGTACTGTAGATAATTAGTGAGATTAAAATGGGCATAAAAAAATGAAACCGATTATATAAAATTTCCAAAACTTACAATTGTCGAAAATTGAAACCGAGACTTTAATTATCTTTGTCTTGTCAAACTCAAAATAAGAGGATAGAAAAAATAATTATGAACAGGAGCTAGCGTCTTGTTAAAAGACAAGCCAAAGCGATTTTATAATGCTTAAGTAATCCAATTAGAGAGTGAATCGGACCCCTATAAGGATGTCAAGGGTGTCCTTAATGACCAGGTGGACCACGTGGTTAAGACATTGCAAATAGATTATGTATGATGTAATATTTTCAAATAATGATACCACCAACGCTAAAATAAGATTTTATATTAAGAAAATAAAAATATACAATATCCCAGGTCCCGATAAAATCTATCCGATCCACATTAACGATTTCGGAAACAAACTGTTACATCAATTTGTAAAATAAAATTTTCACAAAAGTAATTTGCAAAAATGAATTTTTTGGCCCATTTTTTTTATCTTGGCTCTAGGTAAATTCTTGAGAGTCCATTGTTAAAGATAGGATCGTGGTGTATCTGGAGGTAGAAAAGTTAATGAATGAGCACACTGCTTGAATTTTCACGAAATGATCACAAAGTTTGAACAATTTTAGGCAGTCGAGTTAATTTATCTCAAAGGCATTTGAAAGTGTTCGACATAAAAGACTCATAATAAAGCTAAAAGCGCACGGTAAAAGGGGGAGTGTACTTAAATAATAATAATAAGTCTTTTGTAATGCGCTCTTCAAGGCCTGAGACCTTCCCAGAGCGCACGTTGTGCTGAGATGAGATGCAGTTAAAGCATCAAGGGTTTCGAGGGAGAGAAGCGAGGGCGACGGAGGAGAAGCCGGGTGGCATAGTTCTGTACAAGTTGAAGGGGGTGGAGAGAAGAAGATGGCAGATTCATAAGCAGAGAGTTACAGTAGTCAAGGCCTGAGGTGATGAAGGCATGAAAGCAGCCTCAAGACTTTCGCGATCAAAGTGAGAGCGAATGCGAGAGAAGTTACGAAGGAAACATAGAGAGGATTTGCTGACATTGCGGATATGAGGCTTAAAGGAGAGATTCTCATCAAAAACAACACCCAGATTCCTAACGCAGTCAGAGAAAATAATAGTATTACCGCCAAGAGTAGGCGAGGGAAAGAGAGATCTAGATTTTTTGACAAGAGCAGGGATGCCGACGAGGAGGACCTCAGTTTTGGAGTGATTAAGCCTGAGGAAGTTGGTATAGAGCCAGTCAGAAATGATAGAGTAGGCAAGAGACGTGGGGGATGAGGAAACAAAAATTTGAGTGTCATCAACATATAAGTGGAAGATAGACCGAGATTACGGAGAAGGGAACTAAGAGGGAGAAGGTAGATACGAAATAGTAGAGGACCAAGGACAGAGCCTTGTGGCACTCCAAAGCGAATGGGGGTAGAGTCTGATGAAACGTCGTCAATCACAACGGATTGGGTAGGAGACGAGAGGTAAGAGCGTAACCAGTCAAGCACGGTGCCTGATATGCCGAGAAAAGAGTGGAGACGATCAAGTAGGACGGTATGGTCAATAGTAACGAAGGCAGAGGAGAGGTCGAGTAGAACGAGGATGGAGGCACAACCCCTGTCCGCGGCTTTTCGTAAGCAATCGGACACATTGAGAAGGGCGGTTTATGCGGAGTGACCTGACTTGAAACCAGATTGATAGGTTTTATCAATGTTACAGGCCACAATGTGACTGTTGATGCGTGAAGCAACCACTCTCTCCAGAACCTTAGAGAGGAAAGGAAGTTGTGAAATCGGGCGATAATTGGAAGGGTCAGTGGGGTTTAGTTAAGGCTTTTTAAGAATCGGACGGATGTGGGCACGTTTGAAGGAAGAGGAAACAAGACCAGTTGCAAGTGAAGTGTTGAACAGGTGAAGAAGCGTTGGGAGGATAGCAGGCAGAATTTTCCATGACAGTTTAGGCGGAAAAATGTCCTTTGGGGAGCCCGATTTCTTAGAACGCGAGAGCAGGGCTGTAAGCTCCAACGTGGCCACAGCGGGAAAAACGATAAGCGGCTGAGGCGGGAAGTCAGGGAGAATGGCAGGAGCCGGGACAGAAGGCTGAGGGAGGGAGGCACGGAGGTTAGTGACCTTATCTGCAAAGAAATTTGAGAGAGTAGCAGGGCTAATGGGTGGGGAGACCTGGGCTGGGAAAGTAAGACGGGAGAGCAAGCGGAAGACGGTACTGGGATCATTCCTATTATCAGTAAGCAGATTATGTGAGTAGGCTTCACGAGCAGATTTTAATTTCGCCACGTAGGAAGCTGTCGCAAGTCAGAACGCTAGTGAGAGAGGCGATTGAAGACGGGCTGGAACATCGTAGCTAGAGTGTTGTCAATGAGAATAATTCATCATGGGAATCGATCACTAGCGGCTTTTGTCAGGGATAAGTTATCGGCCCCTGTCACTATTTGATATTTATATATGTATAAACATATCATTCCTTATGTTTAGGCTATTAAAAATCCTCCCCTCTAAGTTTAGGCTAGTAAACATCTACTTGCCTGAGGTTTTGGCTAAAAAACATCTCCCCCTTAGGTTTAGTCTATTAAGCATCTCTATCCTTGAGTTTAGGCTATTAAAAATCTTCCGCTTAACTTTAGGTTATTAAACATCTCCCCCTTAAGTTTAGGCTATTAAACATCTCCTTCCTTAATTTTGGGCTAGGTTTATGCTAGTAAACATCTCTTCCATTAAGTGTAAGCTACTAAACATCTTTCCCTTTAGGTTTAAGCTATTAAACATCTCCTCCTTAAGTTTAGGCTAATAAACATATCCTCTCTTAAGTTTGAACTATTAATTATTTATCCATTAGATTTAGGCTAGTAAACATCTCCCCTCTTAAGTTTAGGCTATAAAAGATCTACCTACTTAGGTTTAGGCTAGTAAACAAGTAATTTTAAGCTACTAAACATGTCACTCCTTAAGTTTAAGCTAGTAAATATTTTCCTCATTAAATTTAGGCTATTCTCTTAAGTTTAGGCTAGTAAACATCTCCGCCAGTAATGTTTACGCTCTTAAAAATCTCCCTCCTTCTTTTAGGCTATTCAACATTTCCCGCTTAAGTTTAGTATGTACACACCTCCTCCTTTAGGTTTAGGCTAATAAACATCTCCCTTCCTTAAGTTAAGGCTATTAAACATCTTCCCCTTAACTTTAGGATATTAAACTTGCTCCCTCCTATGTTTTGGCTAGTAAACACCTCCTTTTTAGGTTTAAGCATCTCCGCCCTTAAGTTTTGTCAATTAAATTTATCCCCTTTAAGTTTGTTTGCATTTAAACACCCTGCCCCCTTAATTTTAGACTAATAAAAACTCACCTTAATTTAAGGCTATTTAAAATATTTTCCCTCTAGTTTAGTCTAGTAAACATCTCCCTCTTTAACTTTAAGCTATTTACAATCTACTCCCCTCAAATTTTATGTCATTAAACATATCCCACCCTCTAAGTTTAATCAATTAAACATCTCCCACCCTTTAAGTTTAGGCTATTAAACATCTGCCCCTTAAGCTTAGGCTATTAAACATATCGCCCTTAAGTTTAGTCTAGTAAACATATCCTTTTTAAGCCTCTCTCTTAATTTTAGTCTATCAAACATCTTCTTCCTTATGATTAGGCTATTAAACATCTCTACACTTAAGTTTAGGCTATTAAATATATTCCCCTTCGTTTAGACTAATAAACATCTCTGCACTGTAGTTAATGCTAGTACACAGTTCCTCCCTTAAGTTTAGGCTATTAAGTATCTCCCTATCTTAATTTTAGGCTATTAAACATCGCCTTATATTTAGTCTATTAAACATCTCCCCTTTCAATTTTAGGCTATTAAACATGTCCCCTCTTAAGTTTAGGCTACCTATTAAGTTTAGGCTATTAAATATCACCCTTCCCTTACGTTTAAGCTATTAAACTTCTCCCTCTTAATTTTACTCTAGTACACATCTCTCCCTTCCATCACGTTAAGGCTAATGAACATATTCCCCATTGAGTTTAATTATTTAAATATCTTCCCCTTAATTTTAGACTACTAAACAACTACTCCTTAATTTTAGGCTATTAAACATCTTTTCCCTTTAGTTTTTTATAGTAGACGTCTTCCCTTTAAGTTTAGATTATTGGAAATCTACCTCCTTAATTTTAGTCATTTAAACATATCCAGCGTTAGGTTTAGGCTATTAAACATCTCCCACCATATATAGTTAAGCTATTAAATATCTCATCCTTAAGGTTAGGCTATTAAACATCCAGTCCTCTTATTTTTAAGCGATCTCGGGGCAGAATATTCAAGTGATCTAAAGTTGAGACATGGTCGGATCCATGTTTAAGATACGAGTATATGTCCTGCTTCAAAGATTTTATGGTCAAAGTGAATTAAACCGATAAACCTGATAACAACACTTGTTTGTGTCCCTATGGAATTTACCATCGTCAAATAAATTTTTGGCGGAAAATTTGGAATGCTTTTGTGGTAGATTTACTCAAGGCCATCGCTGAATATTGGATGAGCTCAGGCAATAATTTATGGAGCCGAGACGCCTAACTTTTTGTGACGCCTGTCTGATGTGATCTCTCTACATGACCTTGCCCAAATTATTTGACCTAGCTTAACCTGACTTATCCTACCTTTCATACAATATAACTTAGACAATTTTGCAGATGAGTGTTTGTACATGGTGGTCCGAAAGTCTTGTTACCCCCTATAAATAGTGTTTCAATTTTCTATTTCAAATTTTGTTTTAATTTTATATTTTAGAGAGCCAAAGTCCTGTCACCTCCTGTTAATATTCTTTTCGGGCAGCCTTTGCAACAATCACAAAAGCATAGTTTCGTAAAATACCCCATAGCACCGCATCATTTTGTGCCACGAAAAGGATGGTGGTGTTCATACAAACTTTCTCGATGTGTGACAATGTTAATGAAATTGAATACATTAAAGCCAGTAGATGTGTTTGATATTATTATATTGCTCCTCTATTCTTCTTATTAATTTTCGCTAAGGGATGAGAAAACTTTCGGAGCTTTCCTGTGCATGCTCAAAGATTCAAAGAAAACGGCAGGTAACTGTACCTTAGGTATGACTATTTAATATCGGCTAGTAACAAAATAAAATCACAAAAGAGTATCCGGAAATTATTATTTGAGGCTTTAAATTTGAATCCTCTTTCTCTCTCTCCTCTCTCTTTCTTTCTCTCTCTCTCTCTATTTTTCGATATCTCACTTTCTATCTTTCTTTTCCTATCTTCCTCTGAGAGACGCCCCTCATTCACCTAGCCCCACCTAAATGTTTTAATTTTATTTAAAGCGCAAACCAAAGAATGAGTCTCCAGCAGTGTTTGTAATGATAGGTTTGTAAAGAAAGGACATAAGATAGAAGAAATGAAAATGTAGGGAAGATTTATTGCTGCAGTCATTGGGGGCTGAGGGGCCACTTATTCTCTAGATATCAATCCAGTATGCTGGACGATGCTAAACGTGACCCTTCCCCCCCCCTTGCGTGCCTCCAAGCAAATGGCTGTTTTCAACAGCTCAATATAAACGTCCTAAAAAGGATTCTTTCAAATAACTAATTTAGAACCTATACATTTGTCTTCGCAGTATACAGGGTTTTCAACCTCTAATGAACAGTCACTTGGTTGGTTTGGAATAAGAGCGTCTCCTAGGCATGCTTAAAGCAGTAGCAAAGTGGCTAAACAATTGCTATGGCAACTGCATACCACGGTTGGGTACAGTGGATGTTAAACTGACAATTTCACATTGTTGACTTTGTGCCTATGGCTAGTTTTTCATTTTTAACATTGATATTGATTCCATTTTCATAATGTCAATTTTCAGCTTGGCAAGAAAGGTTTTTTGTCGATGTTTCCTTCATTCTATATTTATTTTTATTTCTCCAATTTCGGACAAACTCATTTTAAAGTACGGCATGTGACTGTATCTTAGAAGGCGCCCGCCAGGTGAGCACAATAAAAAAAAGAATTGAAAACCTAGTACAGCATTGGTTAACTAAATTTGCTATCGGATATTTTAAATTATGCACTCCTGGTCCCACTCTATGATAAAATTACACATGCAGTTCTAATTGACGTCTATTTCACTTCATTTGTTCATATGACATAACTCGATAATGGTTTCTATTTTTCATTTTATCTATTTTACGTCATTCTTTTAACCCCCAATTGAAATTTCCTCCATCAGATTAACCATATTTTTCTGCCACACATACGAGTACTAACTATGTCGCATTCGAAGCCCGATGGTGGATCACTATCATTTGGCGAATGGCAAATATAATGAGTTGGACGAGCTAGCTTCGGAAACTCAAAGAAGAGTTTTCAAGGCGGAAGAAATAGCTGGGAAGTGGTGGTAGAATGTGCCTGAGATGGAAAGCTGCCTAGGTAGAGGAGTTTAAGGAAAAAATTGTTCGGAAGACGATTCATAAAAACAGTTACAAGTAAAGGTTTGACAAAGACCAGGATTGAGAAAGAGCCTTCTTTCACCGTATGTTGGCATGATCTAATAGATGGCAGGAAGAAGGTGGAGCGTTTTGGTTGGATCCGTTTAATGGAGGGGGTATTTAGTGTTGACTTGCGTTATTTTCTCCATTTAAAGATAATCTACCTGAAAGTTGTCTAAATCGTTACGACAGCATATTCTAATACACAAGCATTATTCCCTCTCACTCTCTTTCTCTCTCTCTCTCTCTCTGTATGTGTTTCTGTCTCGCCCTCTTGGCCTCTCTCTCTTTCTCTTTTTCTCTCCTCTTGTCATTCTGTTACTCTCTTTATTTGTCTTTCTCTCTCTATCTTTTTCTCTATATATTTCAATTTCTGTTTCTTTCTCTCACTATGGGCATAGACAGAAAAGTAGCAGGCTGGATAGAAAACTGGTGGTGGTGAATGGACAGGCTTCTGAGTGGGTGCCCGTTACTAGCGGGGTGCCTCAAGGTTCTGTCCTGGGACTACTACTATTCTTTACTACGTCAACGACATGGACGGTGACATTGAGCCAAGATTTCTAAATTTGCCGACGATACCAAACTTGGTATGAACGTTGCGAAGGATGGAAATACTGCCCACCTGCAGGAAGATCTTGGGAAGATTGGGGAGTGGTCGGACACGTGGTAAATGCCTTTTAACATAAACAAATGCACAGTGATGCCTATCGGCCACCGAAACCCCCAATCTCATTATATCCTTAAGGGCACTGCTCTTGAATCTACCAAAACTGAGAAGGAGTTGGGTGTAACTATAACTAGTGATCTCAATTTCTCGAGGCAGTGTATTGAGGCGGAGAAGAAAGCCCAAGGAAATAGTACTTTCTTTGTACAATTCAATTGTCCGACCACACCTGGAGTATTCCGTACAATTTTGAAGTCTTCATTTCGAAAGGACATCGCGAGATTAGAACGCGTGCAAGCCAGGGCAACTAAACTGATTCCCTCTATCAGACCTAAAAGTTATGAAGATAGATTAAGGCAATTAGATCTGTTCTCGAGGTTTTCAAAATACTTCGAGGGTTTGACACTATTGACTACAGGGATATTTTCAGCCTTAATGAGAGCAGAACAAGAAATCACGGCTTCAAACTTGAGCTGAAGCGTTACAACCATGAACTGTGTAGAAAATTTTTAACGTACAGTATCTGCGGTAGCTGGAATGCACTTCCGATGGAGGTTGTTAACAGCAATTCTGTTGACCAGTTCAAGACAAGACTAGACAAAGACTTGAAAAGTGGTCGTTTAGGGAGGACGTAACGCAATTGATCGGGGATGTGCCCGCTCGACAGCTAGTCCAAAGATACCCTCATTGAATAGACCGTAAGGTCTTCTAGGGTACTTATTGTCCTTGTTACTCCTTGTTATTCTCCATCTCCCTCTCCTTTATTTCCTTTCTCTCGTTATAGCGCTTTCTATTTTCTATATAACTTTCATTTTCTATTTGCCTTTCACTCTAAAGATGAAATATTGAAGCAACAATTTGAGCTTCCCCCAATAATTCGATGGTGTGATTTCATTATTGTGCTTAAAATAGCACTGACCGTTGTGGTTTATTGATGTTAGGAATGGAAGAGATTGAAAAGAACGAGGAGGAAGAAGGAGAGAGATAGTGTGTTCGTGCGTGTGTGTGTGTGTGTTAGAGAGAGAGTGGAAAGAACGAGGAGGAAGAAGGAGAGAGTTAGTGTGTTCGTGTGTGTGTGTGTGTTAGAGAGAGAGTGGAAATAACGAGGAGGAAGAAGGAGAGATATATAGTGTGTGCGTGCGTGTGTGTGTGTGTGTGTTAGAGAGAGATTGGAAAGAACGAGGAGGAAGGAGAGAGATGAGTGTGTGCGTGCGTTCGTATGTGTGTGTGTGTGTGTTAGAGAGAGAGAAAGGGAAGGATGGATGCAGGGTGAGGGAGGAGTTAGGAAGGGGGGAGGGAATTCGGCAGAAATGGCCTTAGGTGGAGTTAGAGAGAGAGAGTGCGTGGAAAGAAGTGAAAGAGGAAGAGAAAGAAGAATAGAGTGAGAAATAAAAAGAAAGAGATAAAGATAAACGGACATAAAGAGAGAAAGGAAAAAAGAAAGAAAGAGATAAAGGGAAACGGAAATAAAAGAAAGAGAAAATGAAAGAAAGATAGCAGGCGAAAAGGAACGAAATAGGAGGAAATGGAACGAAAAAGAAATAGTGTGAGACAAAGGATGAAAAACTTTGATGAGAAGGTTGTGTGAGGTGGGTGCAGGACGCTATTCAGGAAGACCCAACCATCACATACAATACCAGCCACAACTCTCTAAAGGTGAAATTATTCGCTACAAAGAACCGAGAACACAATTTCGAGCGTCTGGTCCATTGAGTAGGAACCAGTTCCTAGTTTTTTAAAGCTTTGCGATATTTCCTTTTATAATCTTCCTAACCATAAATTCTTCTGATATTTCCGTTCTCCCTATTTATCCAGACTTCTTTAAAAGTCTCGCTTTATTGTTTTTACTTCTGATTTAAATTCCTTTGTCTACTACACAACTTTATTCTCAAGAATAAATTTTCTTCCTATCCCTTCTGTCTAGTGCTATTGAATCAAAGAAATTCTCTTCCAGTGTAGTAGTTAACCATTGCAATAGAGACCTCAAAATAGGGATAAATTGTACCCTTTCCCTAAGCTTAATTACCTTCCTTGAATATCCAGAAGAGGACCACTTTTCGAGAGGGAACGAGAAACAAGCTAAGATTAGTTGTGCAACCCTATTGCTCTTTAGGGCCCCAATTAGTCTGCACTGTCGTCTACTGAGGGCTTATACTTTGTTTATATAACCACTCCTAAAGTTTACCATTTTTTTTCTTAGTAGACACGTGGGAAATTTATGTCCATGTTAATTCTACTTTTAAAACAAATATTTCCATAAATATATTCGAAAAATATGAAGCCAATTTAGATAATGGTTTGCATTCATAATTATGTACTTCTTTAATGCATAATATCATTTTTTTCTTCACAAAAAGGCAATTTTACTTACCCTTATAAAGTTTACCTTTAGTGTCCCTTCATAACTTTATTTTAATATATTTAATTCATTGTAAGATTTTTGTAAGTTTTTCTTTCCCAAACCTTGCTTCTATGTTAAAGTCCCTATTTCAGTCTGTTTAAAATTGTCCATCGTAAGATGATTCATGGGTTGAGAAACTTACCTTGTGGTAAAAGGCCTAGGAGACTAAATCTACATACGTTAGAAAGGAGAAGAGTTCAAGGGGACTTGATTGAGATCTTGAAGGGGGTAAAAGGCTATAATAGGGGAGACATAGGTAAGGTTCTTATTTGTAGTAAACAGGATAGGACACATTGCAATTGGTTTAAGCTGGACAAGTTAGGTTTAGGAAAGAGATTCGTAGAAATTGGTTTACAAATAGGGTGGTAGATAAATAGAATGTGTTCACTAGTGATGTGATAGAAGCGCCATCCATGTGGAGTTTTAAGAATAGATTGGATAATTTATGAATGAGGATACTAGGTAGGCCTGAACTTGGAGATAGATTCATGGATGAGGATGCTAGGTTGAACTGAACTTGGGATAGATTTATGCATGAATATGCATCCGCAGCCGAGCGTGTACTGCGGAAAGTGAACTTAATCCACCACACCGTTCTCCGCCTGGCGACCAGTGCTTTCCGCACGTCTCCCCATTGAGAGCCAACTTGTCGATGCTGGCGAGATGCTAGTCGCTTTGAGCCGTGGACAGTGCATTATGCGCCTGTACGCGCGAGCACGGCGCCTCACTTAGTCGGCAACGGTTCTCATTGCATTTATAGCCGATCTTTAAAGTGCCTATGACGCCCAGAGACTCCGGTCATACCCTAATCCCTTTGAGTTTATGTCTAGGAAACTCTTCCGAGAGCACGGTGTAACTCTCGGGCCGGTGGTGCCTCTGGTTCTACCTAGGACGACACCCTAGAAGACAAAACTTTTGACTATTTGTCGCAATGCTTCTGCCCCCAAAGCTTCCACAGCGCCGGGAGTATTGAGTTTAGCCTATTTGGGAGCGCACTTCTTAACACGCTGGAACCGTGCTAGTGTATACGAATAGCTCCAGATCCCATGAGAGTGTCAGTTTCCACTCCGTGTCCCCACTGTTTGAATTCAGCTCGGCTCTACCAGTCGCTGCGTCTGTTTTCACGCCTGAGCTGATTGCAATACACCGCTCGGTACGGGAGATAACGCGACGTGCCCGGTTTGGAGACCGGATTGTGATTTATAGCGACTCACAAAGCATCTAAAGTGCTCTTTGGGCATTGGACCCCCCCCCCCCTGGTCCGCATAATAGGCATATTTATATCCTCCGATTTCCTTTTTGATCCCTGAGAAAGAATAGATAGTTACCACAATCCTGTATCGGTAATTGCCGTTATGCGCCTCTGTTGAACTGGGGCAAATGAGGCAACTCTTTTCTACGGCTCTTGAGAAGAAAGAGCAGCTCCCTTTCCGTTGTCAGATGGTGAGATGGTGGCAAACAGAAAGCCCCTTTATCAGCAATGAGAGATGGTTCTACCTACTCAGACAGGTGACTCTTGCTCCCCTCCTTCCTCACACTCAGCAACATGGTGAGGCTAAGTTGCTCATAGAGGCGGTTCTTTTATGTGTGCATTTCTGTTTTTATTTCACTTGTAGCCCTAAATAGATTTTATAAAAACAAAAACACGGAAGATGGAATTCCACTACCTTGAGAGGTATATAAAACTCACCATAGGATCAGGAACTTCCAGAATGTCATCACTCACAATTAATTGGCCTCAGTTGTGGACTAGGAAGGACCTCAAAAACCCTACTCACCATACCCGACGATTTTGTCTTGCGCTTTATTCGATAAAAATTATGGCCGTCTTAGCCACCTTATATGTGCACTAGAAAGGTTAAAGAAAAGTCGTCAGCCCAGTACTTCCCTTACCTCGTACCTCCACCAGTCAATGGGCATTAGGCCCTCGCAGGGGGCATGGGCCTCTCGGTTTAACCTGTCTCTAGACTAGCTTCCAAAGAAGGGCTGGATGTGCGCCCAGCTCCCACAACATTTCTAATAAGCAGGGTAGAAACTTGGGATGTGCAATAGGAATAGGTGTGGTTCACTACGAAGTAAGGTGGGTGATCAGTGATATTGTACATATTACCTTACACCAGCACTTGGGTAGGGAGGGCTCACCTGTCATCTAAGTTTAACCCCGTTGTGGTCAGAAAATTTTAAGGAAAAATCTGTGAAGAAGGTATTGAATGAAGACAAAGTGAAAATCGTAGAGAAAATACAAGGCACAGAGGGTATTCGTTCACATAATGAAGGTATCAGGAAAAAATAAATGATATCTAATTTTTTAAGATATATTTGTCAAATTTGGGTCAATTTGTCATCATGACATGTTTTGTCATTCTAATTTGATGAACCCGCCTAGGGCCTCGATGGCAGACTCTAGGCGACCTCGGAACCGGCCACAGGCCTTCGACACCCTCTCCTTTTTAGGCCACAGAAAGCCCTGAGAAACCTGACCCTCACCCAGTCCTTCATGTTGCAATGGACTTGTTGGTCTTTCTTAGCGCAATGCCTCACACGAAGAAGTCCAAGGGGCCCTAGTCAGGCGAATTGGGAGGACAAATGTCAGGTGCTGTGTGATCGCAGAAATTCCCCCACAGTCAGGCCTGGGTCTTTCGGCTAGTGTAGCAGGGGGCAGTCGTGCTGCTACACGTAAGGCCTCCCTGCAGCTACTCAATCAAGCCAGGGCTTTGCCACCTCGCAAAAAAGCAC
The DNA here is from genome assembly GCA_963969495.1 of Ceratothoa steindachneri. NCBI lineage: Eukaryota > Metazoa > Arthropoda > Malacostraca > Isopoda > Cymothoidae > Ceratothoa > Ceratothoa steindachneri. Next base: position 160,874,978 of record OZ018323.1, on the reverse strand, counting down.
GGATGTATCCGTCTGTATTCAGCCTGATGCCCTCAGGGAAGAAGTGGGGTGGCATGACGTCATCTTCATTGCTGACGACACCGAAGACTACGATTGTCGTTGGAGATTTCATCTCTGGAAATGGTTTTAAGTTCGGTAGTGATCCACCTGTTGTTCTGAGAGTTGATCTTCTGGTTTAGGCAGAATTCTTCTCGTCTGAGTAGAACCACAGCATGTCTGGTTCCAACTGTTGCTTCAATTTGTTGCTCAGCTTTTGATGTGCTTGAATCGCTTTTTTTGCATCGCCTTGGACAGAAATTTTCCCTTCCTTATCTTGTATGAAAAGTAACGAATGGTTGTGTGCACCACCGTTTTGATCAAATTTTCATTCACACCTCTCTCTCACGTATCATGGCCCGCATTGACTTTTAGACGTTTCAGCGACGAAGTTTCAGACCTCACGTAGATGAGGTCTGAAATCTCCTTGTTTGTCTTTCCGGCGCGGATTCCAAGGACTCCATGACTTTTCAACAAATTGGAGGATTCAAAATTTTCCGTATTCACTTACTCTGTCAAAAAATAAAGCCAAAATGAATATGTTTTTAGGAAGAAAATGACCGACATCAAAAGTAGAAAAATATGCGTAAAATTACCAGTTAAAACTTTCGAATGAATAATGTCGCTGCCCTCTAAAGCCGTAGGGCCTCCAGCAGGCATTAATATTCTAAAGGCAAAACTTTGGATAGCGACGAAAAAATTTTGTATATTCTTTTTTTGTTTTGAATATACCCTCTATTATTCTGACGCCAACAGACCTCTAAAGGTCTCTGCCAAATGTTAATCAATCTTAAAGTTGTTGATTTTAATATACGGATAATTTTTAACTTTACATTAATTATATTATTTTCCTACCTTGAAAAAAGAATATAAAGTAAGCCATCTCTACTCAAAACAGTTTTTGATTTTAAAAATGTTTTGTAAATAAGTGATAATGTAGGGGAATTGAAAATTGTAGAAGGTATATAGGTTAATAACGAAAAAAGGGAGCTATTTGGGGCACTTTGGACCAAAAAGGGGGCGTAACTATACTTAACATACCAAATTTCTTCAAAAAATATGAGGGAAAGCTTGGAGTAACTAATAAAGAAGGAAATTGGAGTGAATATTACAGGACCAGGATAAGAGAAATAATGAATAATTTAAATAGCAGTTTAATAGCAAAAAGCGATGAAAGAAGAGGATAACCAGCAATATAAAATTTAGCAATCAAAACAAGCCCTCAAAAATACAACATTGAACCTTGATTCTTCCTGTGATTACCTATTTTAAATAAATAAGGTAAATAATTTAGTGTTAAGGTTCAAAAAATTCCACTGTGATTACTCTTGTAACGCGAGTTATTGTGTTACCTGATACAAATTTTCCCCTTTAATTTACCTTCGAACAAATATTCGTGTGAATATCATAAAGGCGGATGGCTTCATTATCCAGCGCTGAAACTTACCTGTCAGTAACGTTACCAGAAATCACCAAATTAAATCTTCCTCATCTCCCTATCCTGTAATTATAGGCCTCAGATAGAGGACGTACCACCATCAAAATAAGAAATGCCCTCTTTTGGGAAAATATATATATATATATATATATATATATATATATATATATATATATATATATATATATATATATATATATATATATATATATATATATCATTACCGCTCTTTTGCTTATCTCCAGCCGAACTAGATTCGTAAATATTGGATGGTCTTTTGAGGCAATATCATGGAAGATTGAAAAGAAAATTGGACAAAGACATTCAGAATATTTTTTAAAAGAAATTTTGTCAAATGTCATTGTGGAAGAGATTGCGACGAAACGAAAATAGAAAGTCTCTCTCTCTGAGCGTTGATTTATTTAACTGCGTATTAAAATTTTACCAAAGGATTCACAGTAGGGTTTTCTGCCTCATTTTCTTATTCCATTTCTTTAGGAATTTTTTGGTATTTGCTGCTCAAAGTTTGAATGACAGAGATGAATTTTCCATTTAATTTAATTGTAGAAAGAACAGCGGTATTTTAGCAATAGTTTGCTTACTTGCTTAAATACCCAAATGCACTACCCAACTTCATATGTTTACATGCCCTCGTTGAATAACAAGAGCAGGTAGAGAGAAGTCTTGCGTTTTCACCGATTGGTCTAATGCGTGGTCGGAAAATTACCCGTCGGTCAATCGGCACACAGACAATTGTTGGAAGGAAAAATTCCCACTGCTTGGCCTAAAAGTGCCAATGATATTTAGTTTTGGTTTTATTTTATTTTTTTGACTGGTTTCGTTGATTGGAAGCTTGATTTGGTTTAATTTTTTTCTAGTTATTTGTGAATGAACATTATAATAAAAAATAAAACCACAAACCAACATAAATAACATTTTTGCTCGAATGGCTATCGGTTTGCATTTATCCTCCCGAGATGTAAGTACAAGAAGGCTAACGAGTACGGTCAATTTAAAGCCTTGAAGAAACGTCGTTGTATCAGCTACACCATCAAATTCAGACAACGAGTAGTAATTGCCTAAACTCCAATACCAATGGTAATTAATCATCTGGAAATTGTCTCGCCTACAATTTTCCATCCTAACATTTTTTCACAATTCAATTGATCCAGTGGAAATTGTCCAAGAAGCTTCAAACTCGTCGATGTCATTTATGTATCTTTCACAATTCTTTACTTTCTTGATAAGTTATATTTTCGACCAAAACCTTCCCTTATTTTCAAACAATGTACTAGTACTAGTCTCCTAGCTTGCTACTTTCTTGTCAAGCCTCTTCTCACCCATTTTCTAGTCCAGGGACTAATTTCGTATTCTAGTCTCCGAACAGCTTTCTTCCATTCATTCCTTATCGGGACTTGGAGGTTGGGTCGGTCAACCCCTTCTCGGGCCGGTTGGGGTGGTTTTATAACATGCCTGAATTTTTACCACCCTTTTCTCCTACCCCTACCCCCTCGTCCCCTCACACCTGTCTTTCTTTTCCGCATCTCTCAATTTACGCACCGCAATCGGATATCTCGGGTAGCATAGGCCCCCAAGCTGCGCATCTGACATCTGGAAGATTATGGGCCCTCTAGGCCCCAGCACCTACAGTTTGCTCACCCGGATCCAGGGCATTTAGTAGGATTTACGGCTATATATCTTCCAACTATTTTCACTTCCTCCAACTTCACCACTTTATTTACGGCCTCGTTGCTATTGCGCTTTAAATTCGAAGGGAAAATTTTTGTTTCTCTTTTTGGGTGGGATTTTTCTAATTTTCTTTCTTCTTTTGTCCCTTTTTATTTTTTTTCTAATTCTTTTCCTCTGTTCGTTGGTGTAAAATTTGTCTATTGAACCAGTGAAACCCTCCAAACATTCCAAGAGCCTCGACGCCTTCTTTAGTTCATATTATTGAATCCAAGCTCTTTCATTTTTTAATGGCTCCAATTCCTGAATAATTGCAAATGGACGAAATTTAATTATTTCAATTTTGGTGGCACTTAACTGTCCCACTTCTTGCTCTTTTGGCGCCAAGTTTTTTACAAGGTTTATTTTCAACGAAATTCAAAACGCAATAACACCCGAGGCCATATCACTCAAAAAAGGGTAAGAAAAGATCTGAACACGAAGTAGAGGAGTTAGACAGAGCAAGAATAGTGAAGATGTATTGTTGCATGTCCTCTTTCAGGCATTCGGGTCGCAAGAGTGTAAAACTACAGACACTTAAGGCTTGAAGGGCAAGACATTACGGGGGCGGGGGGGGGGGGGGTCACCAGAGAGACTACATCTTTCCGGTCTCTCACATTTTAAGTACTCCCCCTTTCTTAGACAGTATGACTATGCACCATACGTGTTTCATTCAACCTCCACTTAATTTACGAACCCCTCAAAAACTTCTGCCTCGTATGAACCTGCTGGTTTTGGCCAAATTAATGATAATCTGCTTTCCATACCCCAAAAATTGAATCAGAAAAAAAAATCCAACGTCAAGAAATTTCGTAGATGTCGTCATATTCTCTCGAAATTGGTCATCTCACTGGCTCTATCACGGGGACGCAAGTCGCGTCCCTCGAATTGGCCACGAAAGATACACTAAATGAACTAATCTTGGTTATGAGGCCTAAACATACGCGCGGGTTTTATAGTTTGGATAGGAAAATATAAATAGAAATCACTGGTCTTGTCTTATACAGGGTGAGGCAGAGAGGACGAACGTTCTCGAAATGGTTATTAATCAATCCCTGGGGGAGGGACAGGTGTTAGACAGATACCATTAGACCCGTGGTGTCGATGGATATTTGAGTCATTTTGGTAAGATAGTAAATGTTGCCTATTTCTAAGGGTGATCCACAATGTCAGTGTTCCGTACCCTGAAAGAATTTTCTAAGCAACCTTAGAAATATTAATTCAAAATTTTTACATAAACAGAGAAATAATCTAATGCAATAATTTACGGTTCCATTTTAAATAAGAAGGGCTTATATTCAGAATCGAACTGCTAGTTGAGAGAATTAGACATAGTTCCTAAGAAATCTTTTATTCCGGAGACTAATCTCGTGAATGATTTCTATCGAATGAATAGAAAGGACGGAAGAGAACCACAGGGAAAAGAAAAAGGTTCCGAAAAAAATGAGGGGATACGAGGAGTGGACACATCAGCGACTATACACGTATGCTTTGGTGTTTTTGTCCGTTTAGGTAAAGGTATTGGGTACAACTGAGCGGTGGAGGATGGCTGTTGGGGTGGAAGGAGAGGCGTGCATGCATGGAAATGCACTGTTCATGTCATTGCTAACTTGGTGTGAATAGATATTGGATGGGGGTGGTCGAGGGCTGTGGGGTATATCAATGCTATCGCAGCAAATTGTCGTGTGTGTATGTATGTAGGATATCTTGTGAGTGTCTTCAGTTGTCGCGTTAGACTCATGTGGGTGTATGGGTTGAATGGTGTTAGTTTGTTGTTTTCATGAAGTGTGGCCATTCGTGTGTACATGGGAGAGCGACATGCGCGTTTCTAAGCGGAATTATAAATGTACTGTGCTTCCCTCTGCCGCGTGTGACAGGCAGCTACGAGTGAGATTGTAGAGTATGTGAGGACTGGTCTAACTAGTGTTTTTTATAAGTGTAATTGTAGTTAAGGCTCGCAGGATAGAGCCTGTGCAGCTTGTTGTTGTTGTTTTCGGCCCTTGTTTGAATGATGTTTTGGTGTGTGTGGAATCTTATGAAATTTCCGAATGTTGCCCCTGAGATTTTGGTGTAAGTTGTGTATGTGAGTCTTGTAAGTACAAGATGGTTGGGGATCTGGTGTGTGTTTGTGTGTGTTTGTATGTTGGACATGTAGTGATCGCCTGTCTTCTGAGGATTCGAAACCAGTCTCCAGTATAAAAGATCTCCGCGGAATAGCGGCTGCATTATTGTTCCCTTTGCAAAATCGACATCAAGCGAAAAAAATCCTTTTAAGGGATGAAGTTCTGAAATTGAATTATTATAATAATAAGATGGAAGTAATAAGTTATTATTACTTAAATATATTGGTCATCTTTGACGGTATGAGTACACCAGTAATTAGTATTATTATGGTCATATGCGCTTTGTTATCAATTACAAGTATCAAACAATCCTCATAGTTTTCTATTAATTTGTAACATTTTTCGCCCAAATCTTTTCTACACTCCTCTTACGGTTCATCTAACCTGGGGGCTTTGCTTAGAGAACGCGCACTTTTAAGTGCCCTCCACTTATTTTCTATGGGGTTTCGTGTCTGGACTTTGGTATGGTAACTTCAAAGCATTAATTTTGGAAATTTCAATCCATTTATTCACTAGTGAGGGCGTATGTTTAGGATCATTTTCGTGTCGAGATAAAAACTCCCCATACAACTGAAATTTGCTTGCTGATGCTAGATTTGATTTCAAAATAGCTTACTTCCATTCTTTTCTCACAATTCCATTGATTTTAACAAGTGACCGGCTACCATTAGTAACCAAGCACCCATATAGCGTTATGGTTCTTCCATCTTAGGTCGCACTGGTGTGGTGTTTGTCCAACGAAGCGTTTCACATCTTTCCGCTAAATAGTTATATTTTTGTTTCGTGGCTCAAAACTTCCCTCCAAAATCTATCAAGTTAAGCTGCCTCTTTGATAACACAAACCTTGCCGCAACTTGAGTTTTACGGATATGAGCTTTTTTTCCCTAGCCCTTTAGCAGCATGCAGCATTTTGGTGGAGAGTCTCTTCACCGGCGTCTCTGAAACATTAACTCCAGTTGCAACCAAATCTTGACATATTTGCTTCTTAAGGGGATGTGGGATAAATTTAATCTTTAAAATGTTACGAATATAAGCGGTGGCGAGATTGGACTTTTTCCACTTCCTCTCAGTTTTTATCGCATCAGAACCTTATACTTGCGTTTGAGGGATGTTCATTCACTAAGATATTTCTAAAGACGTTTTCGCGGCGTTTCCAAACGCCCTAACAGATTTACGTTATTCTAGCACAGCGCAATGCAATAATAATACGCCTTATAATGTCTTCACTCTCATGCTTGCTTTAGCCCTCTTCCTTGCTTTTGCCCAGTCTGAGGAAATGTATCAAAAGTGTGGGCTAACAATTACAAGTATGAAGACATACACCTCTCCTACACCTAATTCGTTTTGGCAGCTTAGTCTAGAAAGAGAAAATAAAAACGCAGTTTAACAGAAAAACTATTTTTTTTTTTCTGTGGACTGGTTTCACGAGTAAATGGACCTGTCTTCAGTCCAAAAAAATGATAACAAAGGTCAAAGGCTCGATTATACAAAAACCTCGATACTGAGTAGAAGACCTACACTTTATTCTAAGAAAGTTTTTCAGAAACACGTGTAATAAAATTGTCTGGGACGTTTTATTAGTCATAAAGTTTAGAATTTCAAATAGTGTTTCCAGAAATTTAACAAATGTATGTATTCATCTGAATCTATGAAATTACACGTTCATTCAGAATAAATTATATATACAGTAAACCCTCGATATAACGAACCTCATAATAACGAATTTCGGATATAACGAACCAAACTTCCTGGCCGAACTCCATCGGGTTTAACAGGCAAGCGTTACGACCAGCCTGAGTGTGTTGGTGTGTCACATGTCTCCTACTGTGCAAAGTTCGTATCAAAACTATGTTGTGTAGTCCACTTAACTTTATTTGTAATTACATACGTATTACATATACATAACGAACTTGGTTCGTTATTTCCATTGCTTTTACCCCCCTTCCCCGCCCCATATAGTTCGTTATAACGAGAGTTTACTGTATATATATATATATATATATATATATATATATATATATATATATATATATATATATATATATATATATATATATATATATATATATATATATATATATATATTTATATATATTTTTATATATATATATATATATATATATATATATATATATATATATATATATATATATATATATATATATATATATATATATATATATTTATATATATATATTTATTTAAGGAAATTAATTAGATACAATCGCAGGTAATGTCTCGTCTTACGTGTCCTATAATACATAAATGATTTTGAAAATCATTTTATCATGGTAAATGCACCCAAATTACTAAATTGGACAACATTGGTGGGTGTAGTTAAACTTTTTAACCTAACTGCATCATCAATCAAGAAGAAGAGGGCGACGAGTGACTAAAAAATAGGTAAACTCCTCTACTCGGGCGTATCCAAACTATATCTCATTTATATTTATTAAACTGAGACCAAAAAGGAATGATTGTTTGCCGCAAAGGCAGAGGATAGCCTGCCGTCATTGGCTCTTAAACTGTTATTTATTTAAATGTAACTGTTAATACTAGGTGGCTGGTTGTCCATAGTCTTGAAATTAGAGCTGTCGAATAATCATCTAACAATGAGTTTTCAGTTAATAGTAATTCGGGCTTGTTGTTTTGTAGGGGTAGTAAGTTTTACCAAATTTATTTGAAAATTTTGTCTCTCTAATAGCTTTTGCAAACGTTATGTTACACTTTGGGTTTTTTATCTTTCGAGAGGTTTAGGTGTGTGATATAAAAAGTTCTGGCAAAAAAACTTAGAGTTCTATATTTTCAGCACGTGTCATTTAAACGTCTTTTCTATTGTGTGCAGTTGTGTCGAGATGGAACTAAAAAGAATCGACATCTCTGCTCTCTTGCGCGCGTACCACAACAAGTCCGACATCGCCAAGCGGCTCGACGACAGCCTGATGGCCGTCCAAAGGGTTGCTCAGGGACTCAAGAAAGGAAAAGGCCTCAAAGATCGGTCTTGTTCTGGCAGACTTCAAGTTATCAAATGTTTGGCGGTGAAAAGGCCTTCAAAAGTAATCCAAAGCTCAAAATGACTGCGCTCGCCAAGAAAAACATCATCTCTGTGGCCACGATGGCCAGGGCGGTCAAGGAGGTTGGTAGCAGGTGCGTGAAGTGCGAGGAAAGGCCTCTCCTCACCGACCATATACGAGAGCAACGTCGAGAGCGCTGCCATCTTCTTCTCAAAGACCTGAAGAGTCATAGCTATCAAATTCTCCTTTTATCTGATGAAAAACTTTCACCGTTGATCCGGTCATCAAAGAAGTACTGCTTGCTAAGCTTCGGCCAGGATGTCTCCAAGCTCCGCTAATTGTCCACGACCAAGCACCCGGCATCCGTAATGATGCTTGGTATCGGGGCTTTGAATGGCGAGAAAATGTCATCTATGGGGTTCGCGGCTGGTTACAAGCTCACCGCGGGCGAAGACAAGGACATTTCTGCCACAAAAGTCTTGCCTTGGGTGACCTTCAAGTCTCACATGGAGCGCGTGCTCGCCAAAGAGGGTGGCAACGTTGATTATTATTACCAGTTAAATGCATATTTCTATGTTAAAACAATAAAAACATGTCTATCTGCATTAAAACTATCATTCTGTCTATTAATGAGATCGTTGTAACAGGACTTTTGCAATACCTGGGATAAATATATTTATATGTATGTCACTATTTTGTTTGGTGGATAGTATAATCTAATCTAAGCTGCAATGACAGCTCCTTTTTTTTAAATTCCTGCTCTCCAGCATAGATCGAAGTTCTTCGAACATTCTACACTCAATTATCTCGGTTCCCCCGAAGGATTCTCTACCTTTTCCACAAGATCGCACGAGTTTTGGAATATTCCATCAAGCCATTAAAGCCACCCCGCAGATCGTTTATATAATCCCCCGACTCGGTTTAGCGTGTAGCACTTCAAGACTTTACGCCTAATACCGCGTACGAGCTAAGGAAAGGGTCGCCCGTCAAGTCGGAGACAACGACGATTTCGATTCGACAAAGAAGGCTAAGTCGACATCCAACAACTCTGTTATAGTCAATCGGCGAGTATCTGACGAGGATTTCCATCTCCGAAGGCCAAACTACGTGTGCTCCCTCATCCGCCCCATGAGGTAACCAACTTCCCCATTTCCGTCATCGTATCCGGACTGGCCCTTCCTTTCAACGAACACGTAAGAAGTGCAACCGTTGACACATATAGACTATTCTATAATCTGACCTACCCAAATCACCCCATCATTTGTGCGTGAGCCCTGGTTTAAAATACCCTTTTAATCACCAACCTGAACCCGACCACTAATCCTATAATTATATTTCCTGTGTCTTGTGCCGACATTTAATTTCGCTTGTGCGATCATTCCTTTTAAACCTTATATCTGTGTATATTCAAATTCTATTTCTTTTGTTGTTAGTAAAGGTATATTTTGTTATTGTCTTTCTTTTGCAATCTTAAACGTGTACCACCTACCTGTTAATCTTTAGCCAACTTGCACTCTGAATTATGTATTTTAATAGGACCCTGAAAATTTAAAAGTAAACCATCCTCACTAAATTCCTAACTATTTGCCGTCACGAACCGGCAAGGTTGAACCTTAAGCCAACTTCAACCCCAAAGCTCCCAAAGTGCATATATATATATATATATATATATATATATACATTATTATAAAATCTGGTAATCAGTTGTGTCAGGGTCTTTAAAAGATTTTGGAAGAGATCTTTTAAAGGCAACCCTTTAACTTTGTTGTAATTCCCAAAGCTAAGTACCAAAGCTAAGTTGCAAAACAAAAAAAAAACAAGCAGGAAACAACCTTGCCATATTTATTTATCGCTTAGTGTTTGTGTGTGTTTGGACCAAGAACCTGTTTAAGGAAAATTTGTTAGGAGACAGAGATTCTCCCGCGGGCACTTTAATCCCCGACGGATTAGCAGAGTCCAAACCCTTCTTATCTCTCGAAGGCTCCATTTCTTTTTCAATTGGGGTTTATTTGTGTATTTTATTAAAGTGGCTATTTGGATAGCAAAGCTTTCGCGTTTAAACAAGCATATTCCTCCGTGTGTCAGTACTTTGGGACTCAAGCCCCTTCTCCGTCCCCTGCCGACAGTCCATTAAATCCTTTCTTTCGGGGAACTTACACTCCGTAATCTGAACGAAAGGTCGTCGCCCGAGAGATTCAAACTCCAAGGAGAATACGTCGGTTTAAGTGGAAAAGAACTCCTCACCTATATACAGGAAGAAGAGGGAAAAGAGAGAGCTGAACAAAAAGAAATTAGAGAGATAGCTGAACAACGAAAGCTTAGAGAGAGAGCTGAACAAAAACAAAAGGAGATTAGAGAGAGTGAAGAGTGTGAGAGAATTCGCCAATTAAATCGCGATCGGCTCGAATCCCTTTCAGTAGATTCCCGTGCAGAAACCCCTCAATCCGCCTCGATTAAACTCCCCACTTTTCTAAGAAAGAGAGGACTTCGGCTTTTTTCTCACTCACTTTGAGAAAACTTTTGAAGTTAATCATTGGGACATCGAGACAGACGGTGTCGCTAATTTCCTTCCCTTTCTTAGCTCTCAGCTCCGGGATCTTTGTGTTCGCCTTCCCTCGGAAGCCACCGTGGATTACTCCACCCTTAAATCCAAACTTCTCGCGGCGTATAATATAACGCCTGACTTCTAGCTCGCCAAATTTCGACACATCGGCATAACCAAATATGACCTTCTGTCATTTTAGATATACTCTTTCCCGTCATTTCAATTTCTGGTTAGACGCATCAAAAGTCCCCCATGATTTTGAGTCTCTGGTAGACTTCGTTATAAGCGATAAGGTGCTGGCGTGGCAACCACCAGAGATCCACTTCTTAGTGAAGGATCGTCGGTGCAACTCCTTTAAAGAGTGCTTAGAAGAGGCATATATCTATGCGGCGAGTCACAACCTATACCCAAAGGAAAATAAAAAGCCCCCCCCTCCTTTCCCCGTAGGCCAATTGTATGTTTCGCGTGCGGTTATGAAGGTCACACCCGCCCATTTGTCCCCAAAATTTCCAACTCCGGAGTAATCCTCTTTAACAAGTACACCAAGTGAATGCTGCTCCCGCTTGCCCTTCATCGCGACCAGAAACTCCAGCTTCAATCTCGTCTTCATGTGCCCCACGGCACCAAGTTAATTTCCTCTTCGACAAGAGCTCTCCAGGAAGTTTGAAGTTCAAGAACGGAACCGTTAATGGGTGCCGAGTCTCCACCCTCGTCCGCAATACTAGGTGTACCTGTATCGTGGTATTAAATGAACTTCTTTGCCCTGTGGCCCCTGACCACCAAAGGTTTGCGGTAGTCCATGATTACCTGGGGACGATTCAGGCTGAAGTCGTATCAGCCCCTATCAAATTCTGTTCCATTTTGGTAGGGTAGTGCCCCCAAGTCGCATCTAACTCGGTGGCTCAGCCCGTTATCACGAGAGCCCAGGCAACGAAGGATTCTTAGAAGCCCACTGCCCTTGAAACAACCTTAGACTTGGATTTCAGCGACGTTATAAGTGAAAATTCGTTCATAGACAGAAGTAGTGTCCAAATCTCCTTCTATTGTGGGAAAAATCTCGGAGCCTTGAGCAGGATTCTGTCCGCGGTAACAAGACTGTCTCTTATATCGTAAAATAAGGTTTGTTACATCGCCCTTGCTCGGATGGCCTCCCCCTTCATCCCCCCCAAATAAAATTAATAACTCACGGTTCCCTTCTAAGAACTCTCCAAAATTCGTCAAGGTTACGGGCTCCTTTACGTCCAGAAGTTTCCCTCCATCGGAGCATCGTGATTTCAAGCCCCTCATCTCTAATCTCCCGTCATCATCCTTTTCCTGGGCCAATTGTATGTTTCGTGTGCGGTCCCGAAGGTCACACCCGCCCGTACTGTCCCCAAATTCCCCACTTCGGAGTAATCCCCTTCACCAAGTATCCACCAACTGAATGCTGCTCCCGCTTCCCCTTCATCGTGACCAGAAACCCCAGCTCCAATCTCGTTGCCTTGTGGGAAAAATCTCGGAGCCTCGAGCAGGATTCTATCCGAGGTAACAAGACTGTTTCTTATATCGTAAAACAAGGCTTGTTACATCACCCTTGCTCGGATGACGTTAACAGCGAGATTCACACTCTCTGTGTTTCCCGTTCGCGTGTCCACCTGGTCCTAAAAATTGCCCACGATTGTGTGTTCTCTGGCCACGTTAGCCGCAATAAGACTTCTCAGAGGATTTTTCCGCTATTTCTACTAGCCTGGTACTGCTGTTCACATTTCGGGATACTGCCAATCCTGTGACATTTGCCAGAATACCCCGGCAAAAGGGTGTGTTAAACCGGCACCCCTTAAGAAGGAACCAATCATATCGGAACGCTTTTCCCGAGATGCTATGGACCTTGTCGGCCCCATTCGTGCCCCTTCCAGCGAAGGGCATAGTTATGTCCTTATCCTTGTGGACTGTGCCTTGCATTTTCCTCGAAGCCGTACCATTAAAGAGAATCGATAGTGTTACGTGTGCCAAGGCCTTAATATCCATCTTCTCTAGGGTACGCATACCAAAGGAAGTATTGTTTGATAGAGGTAGACAATTTACCTCTGAATTGATGGAATACATCTGAAAACTGTTGATGGTAAAACCACTCTTTACCACTCCCTTTCCTGCCTGCGCAAACAGAGTTTACGAAAAATTTAATGCGACATTAAAGTCGATATCAAAGAAGCTATGAGCCAAACATCCCTCTGAGTAGAATCGCTTTTTGCTCCTGGCCCTATTTGCGTACAGGGAGATTCCCCATCTTCCCTCGGATTTGTTTCCTTCGGAGTAATCTACGGACGTAACTTGCGAGGTCCCATTAGCATCTTCAAGGAGTTATTTTCGAACGCTAAGTTAGATAGGGAAATTCAATCTTCCTACGCGTATGTTTTGGATCTTCGACGAAGATTATAAAAGTGTGCCGATTTGCATACCAAAATCCGACCTTAATTTGGAAAACTACCGAATGTACTTACCCCCCACCAGCTTGGATATCAATAAGCAGTTAACTCCTGAACAAATTAGCCAGCTGCAGCTTATTCTGGGGAAGTTTGAGAGCGTAATTTCTGAGAGCTCTGGGCGTGCTATTACCTCAATTCCAAAGAACCGGTTCGTTCAAAGCCTTACCCCCTTCCAATTCACCTGAGAAATGCCTTTAACGCGGAGGCTAACAATCTGCTCAACCTCAATATCATTGAACCCTCTACGTCAAGTTATTGTTCCCCAATAACTCCTACCGCATGTGCGTAGATTTCCGCAAATTAAATTCTGTGACCGTTTTCGATGTGGAACGGATCCCATTAATCGACCAAGGGGAAAAAAATAAAGACATTTTTAAAATTTTAAGTAAATACATACCGAATGTCTCTTAACATTTCAGGAAATAAGTCAGTCCTCCTCCGCTTTAAAATTCCCCAACAGACTTCATTTAAATGAGCCTACAGGTGATAGCTAGGCCTTCCTCGTTTTTTTTCATTATCTTCATACTGCTTCGAGTATGAGACGCAGTATTCTGGTCAATAAATTTATTTGATGGCTTACAGTTTGATGTACATGCGTCATTTTGGATAGTAACGATATACGAGGGGGAGTCAAAAAGTTCTCAGATAAATGGCATAAAATTTTTATTTGTAATAATACTGTAATCATTTTTCTACATAAGCTCCATTAACATCTATACACTTTCTTAATCTATGAATCCAACGGTAAAGACCATCTTTGTAGAATTCACGGGGTTGTCTCTGGCACCAAGTAATGACCTGCTTTTTTGCTTCATCTAATGATTGAAACCGGGTTCCTTTTAGGTGTCCCTTTAAATTTGGTTAGGTTAGGTAACCTAACCTAACCTAACCTAACCTAACCTAACCTAACCTAACCAAATTTAAAGGGACACCTAAAAGGAACCCGGTTTCAATCATTAGATGAAGCAAAAAAGCAGGTCATTACTTGGTGCCAGAGACAACCCCGTGAATTCTACAAAGATGGTCTTTACCGTTGGATTCATAGATTAAGAAAGTGTATAGATGTTAATGGAGCTTATGTAGAAAAATGATTACAGTATTATTACAAATAAAAATTTTATGCCATTTGTCTGAGAACTTTTTGACTCCCCTACGTACAAGCTATTCGTCAGTGTATCCATGATCTACTTCACTTTGGTTATTTTGGGGTTTATGCCACTCTCGAATTTTTGGATAATATATATATATATATATATATATATATATATATATATATATATATATATATATATATATATATATGTTTAAAAACAATTGGTTTTTAATGTAGATAATGTTTTTTCTTGGGCAAATTAAAAAAGCAAACTTTTTAGGATTTTTGGGGGGTAGGCTATTGCAATTGCTTCATATTGTATTATATATATCATTTTCTAAGGATATTCCGAACCTCAATTAAAAAAAACACTCGTAATATTCCTAATTCGTAAGCCTAACCTTAGATTCGAATTCAAAAGGCGATTGCTAAATGTCGTTAGGCCTTTAGTTTTTCTACCGCGTTCCTTGACCTCAGACATATAAGCCTCACCCATGAATGTTATTTAAATAAATCATATTTTCTTTAAAATTGATAAATATGAAATTTTCATATTATATTTTCATTCAGAAAAAATCCCTTTAAAAGGATGTATAATACAATATGATGCGATTCCAATTAACATTGTGGCTCCCAAGATGACGGCCAATCTACTTTTCGTCATAACACCATAATTAAAAATTTGCACACATTAAGTAGTGAAGAAGCTCATAGTGTATATATAGCATTTGTTAAAAATAGATATTTTTAACAAAGCACCCACAAAATTTTAGGGTAGGCTTAAACCCAAAAATTAACCTTCACTTTTAATAATGAGTAACAAAGCCGCTGCAGCTATCTTTTGTACGTCGAAATAGCGCACATCATTCATTGCCTTAGCATAAATGAAAGATCCAAGGCCATCAATATGCTTACTATGATTTCGATTATTGATGAAATTTTCAGAATCAAGTGTAGATGCTTGGTTTCTTTTCAAAATCCCTCCTTATTGTATTTGCACCGAGGAGGGATCTCGCTTCATCGATTTGAACTGGCGTGTGTTCCGATACAAACCTTTGACATCTACGATTAACAGATTGCTATAGTAAAGCAAACCTCACGGCAATAATTGAACCAGTCAGTCGAAGTAGTAGATGATAATCCTGTATACCCTGTAACCTGTATCATAGATAACGAATACTTGATTGGTAGCTCAAAATCGGGCGATTCCATAGTCGGGCTAGCCAGGAAAAAACAAAAGTCGTTCTCATTTCTGTATTTTTAAAGATATTCACCCCAAATTTGGCATGAAGCACCTTGGGACCAATGTACTTCGAGCTGTGAAGTCAAACTTTTATTCGACAAACAGATTCGGCGTGACGAACGAAAGTGTGACTTATTTAATGAAAAATAAAAACCTCATATTCATAACCGATGTTGGTTATATTCAATTCAATTTTATTTAATAAGGCTGTGTACAATGGAATTCTTATATACTACAGGGTCTCTACTAATATCAAATTTAAAAATTCCATAGGTTTTCCAGGTTTTTTCAGGTACTTAAAAAAAAAAATAAATGTCAAAATTTTTAATTAAAACTGTAATGAAAAATGGGTATATTACATTTAACTACAAACATATTTCAAAGTATATTCTAATAAATGAAATAAAGTAGGTAGCATCAATTCAAGAAAAAAGAAAAAATTCCTCCAGGGCTTACAGCTGACCAATCTAACAAACAACTATATTTACATTAGGTATCATTTAGCTAGACCCCCGCATTCGATTTCATTTTTTTTAACTTTATAAATCTTTTCCATAGCCTATGGGTCAGTACTGACTTTTATTATTCTGAAATAGATATAATAAATTAATAGCTAGTAAGAATCTAAGGTATAGACACCCTGTGCTAGTAACCTATTTCATGGTTAAGCTGAATTTTAATATCTACCCTACAAAATAAAGATAGATAATAAATGTCCGTGGCTACGTACACTTAAATTGACTTAGGACTTTTTCTCACTAGAAAGTTTCTTCTTCTTGTAATCACTTTTACTAAAAAAATCCCCTTCCTAAATTATAGTTAGTGATGATGATACTCAAAGGTATGAATATCTAAATATCTAAATAAATCATTCTAGCTCCTGGAAACTCAGATTGGAAAAATATTCGACATTGATTCGTATCGACGTAATGAAAATATATCAATAAATATTTAAAATAGGAAATTATATATATTTTTTCGTTTTACTAATTTTTCCCTTTTGGACCTACAAAAAATATTTTTCATTACAGAGATATTGGAAGATATTGAAGCAGCTGAAATTTGAATATACATTTTGGTGACAGATTCGGTAAAATATATATCTGAAAGGGGAATCACAATAATGTGGCACAGTAGATACGCATTAACCCATAGGAAATAAGGAACTAGTTGTTTTTTTCTATTGTATATATAAACAAAGTACAAAGAGATCTTCAAATTCAAATTCAAATCTTTATTGATTAAAAAAATTACAAAATAAAAATAATTATTCAAAATTCTGTCACAGGAATATATAGGTAACGCTTCTAATCAAGCCCAAACGGAATAAAATAATATAAAGTCTTTAATCGTTAAAGAAAATTAAATAATAGGTGCGCTCAATAACAGAGGTTCGAACTGCACCTATTTTCACCTATTATATATAAATATTGTCTTGCTTATAAGAACACTTTACATATCGTGCACTCGTAAAGTAATTCGGGGTGTAATAACCTACAAAAAGGATCGCTTATTCATAAAAGTGTCTAAAAAAACATATTTGTACGATGAAGGATATTAGTCTTTGCTTGTCATTCCACTCCTAGTTTCTTTTTATTCCCAGAGCTTTGTTCCGTGGTCTTTAAACCAATTCTTTAAAGAGAATTTTCTTTTATTTTTATAACGGGCAATTTCTTATTAAAAAATATGTAAATGTATGTTTTTACGCCATTAACTTGCACTATACTGCTAATGACTTACATGGTAGTGCAATTAGTGTTTATATTATATGCATTTGCCCTGAAATTGTTAATTTGGTGGATGTGTTGTAAAATGGAAATTTTTTTTAGGGCAGAGTTGCGATGTTTTCAGATTTCTATCGAAAATGGACACGTGTAAGAAAATATAACAATAAAATATTATTTACGCATTTTAGGAGTGAGAGATGAGAAAATTGCTGTTAATTTCCTTTTTTGGGGGGAGGTAATGCTCTTGCCATATCTGGAAGTGATTGCTTCTCCTTTGCATTAATACTTTGGCCTAACCTCTGTTATTAGAAATGGTTGCTCCATAATAGGCCATAATTTCTCGAAATCTATTAGTATCCTGACGTTAATGACTTTACAACTACAACCTACTACTATAGGTTGAGTGCCTCGCAAAATTAAAACGAATTTTATGATCCATAAAACCCGAATCGCATTACGAGATAAATGAAATATTGAAATTTGTTAAGGAAAAATCGGCATTTATTGGCTGTGATCCTCAAGGCGTTCTCTTTGTCACAAGTGTGTGTAAATTTGAAGCAATAGAGTGAATTGATAAGATTGAGTTGTTCATGTGTTAAATTTATTAACAAAATGAACAGCTGATGTCCAGGACACTTTTATATGGGGCGAGAGTAATAATTTTGGTGGAATTTGTAGGAGTGAATTGATTTTCTTTGAGTTGGTTCTTCGTAGCAAGAAGAGATGAGACCTGCATAAAAAGCAGAGGCCCAGTTTATAATTAAGAACGAGGAAAATATGGGGTGGAAAGAGGTATGAAAAAACAAAATAAAAATATTCAGTTGAAATTACTGGAGAATAAATGCTTCTTTAAAATTACATTACTAATGATATATTTTAAAGCTAGAATTGAAAATAGAAAAAAATCTAATCAAGCAAAACCCAAATGATACAAGTTTAGTAACCATTTATATACTCCTATAAAACAATTGTCCGGCCTCACTTAGAACATGAGGCTCAATTTTGATCTCCAGATATGCGAAAAGGCTTCTTATCCATAGAAAGCGTTCTAAAGGGGAAAAAATAATCCCCTAATTGGAAATAAGTAAATAAGCCCAAAAATCCACATTTGCACGGTAGACTCATTAGTCTTTAACATTAACCGATTCACTTATTTAAATTTTCAAATTGTGAGTTGTGCTATTTGTGTAATAGAAGATTTAATTAACAAAAGATTAACACTACGATAAGACTAAACTTTTAATCATATGGGCAAAAAGGTTTTCTTACTGGTAAAATGCTGGTTGGGTTCTGTTATGGACATCTGGTATTCAAGGTTTACTTTAGAATAAAACACAAAATCTACTTTGATTGAATTCTATCCTTTTGTTTATCTTAAAGTGTCATTCGCTTCTATTATTTGCATTAAAGTGTCTTTAGATTGAGACCTGAAACTAAATCAGGAACAGCTTATCTCATGGGTGGATTATCTTTTATGAATAAAAAACTAATTCCAGACCCATTTACTTGTAAATTACTGTCAAATAGCCCCCACCCCCTCCACTAAAATCTACAAGATTTAAAAAAAAAAACCATCACGCTTGTGTATGTCTTGATTATTAATAATCCAATTACTAGTATGGTAGTTTAGGCCATGCTGCATGGTATTTCTCTTAATTAAAACCATCTTGGAACTTAATCATCCTTCTTCTCATGTTGAAAGAACCTGGCACGATGCAATATCCACATCAAATCGTTGCCTAAGTTTATATATATATATATATATATATATATATATATATATATATATATATATATATATATATATATATATATATATATATATATATATATATATATATATATTCAGGAAATAGAGAAAACGTGACATTAAAGTTATAGGGAAAAATGAGAAGGTAAAGAATTCCAAAGTTTTGATGTGTTATTCCTTTTTGTTTCCTTATTTTTAGCCTGAAGATGTTTTATATTTGTATTTTAGACCGTTTTGCTTTCGTCAGTTACCGCCAAATGAGATCTAACTAATTAATAATAAGATTCTTACTTAATACAACTCCTAAAAAAAAAATTCGGATGATTATCTCTGCCACACTCGTTCATAACACTATATATATGCCCTAATTCGTGAAGAAATATCCTAGAATATCGCCTTCAAAATAATGCAATAATAGGATAAGGAAATTGGATCGACAGGTGACACAGAGCAAAATGCCTCCATTAAAGATAAGAAAGAGGCGCGAAATGAAAACAAATACTTTCAGTAGAGAGAGGACTGAACCTCATAGTGAATGTATCTGTAGTGAAGTGGTGGTATTTATATCTACAAAGAATAGAAATATTCCGTCATCGTAACATCGTTTAAATCAGATGTGGGGAAACTGTGGCCCGCAAAGGCTTTTCATGAAGCCCGCTTTTAATTTCATAATTCAACAAAAATATTGAAAATTAATTATTGAACATTTTGCCAAAATCTCGCCTTAAACGAGAATTCTATCAAATTTTGGAATGCCTTTGATATATGAATGGTTTGCCTTCCCAACAAAATCTCTTCATATAAACCTAGTTTTATACTTTCGGTCACTATTTGATCTAAGTATGGAAGCAGTTGAAAAGCCTCCCGGCTAGTATAGTGGTTAGCGCACTTGCCCGGCAATCGCTAGGTCGGCAGTTCGAATCTCCGTCTGGATACTTTTCAAGCTAACCCTATTTACTAGTGAGGTTACCTCCGTGACTGGGTCCGTGACTGGGCATCACGTTGGGAGTTGGGGCTTGCCCTGGCTGACGTCCGCCTGATAAGCAGCAACACTGTTTAAGTGCAGCCTTCAGAGCTTTACATAAGCTTTAATGTGGCCCGCTGCGTAAAATTATGGCCCAATCCCTAGTTTAAATACCCCTAATGGTACATCCAATGGTGCTTTAGTAGCCCCCAGGAATGGTGCTCCCCAGGTATCCTTCCTTATCTTCTAGTTTTAGAAAAAAGTCAATAATAATTAGCGGCAAGAAACAAAGATCTTCCCCCCGGAGATATCATCTTTCATTCTCTAAAGCGCACCCCAGGGGAGATGGTGTATGGAGGAAGGCAGTACTGGGAGACCTACCGTCCCCAGTGCCCCATTTTATGCACCTCTTTTAAATCTCCTACTAACTTTTTCGCGCCTGTTTAGACCCCAACACAATGTGAAAGAGGGTTTTAATTGTTCTTAAAAAAATTATAGTGCTAGAACTGTGTCAGTGCCCTGGTTGATGGCTGCCAGAATGGTTTATCCAAACTAAACTGTACGTAAAGCTTGTTCTACGCAATCCCGACTTAATTACGGCGAGCCATTTATGCCCTTGCTGGCATGCACCAAAAGGGCCCTATTGAAAAAAAAACCTCCTGCTTCAAATATTTTAAGGATAATGAGGTTTATCACAGTCATTCTTCAGTTATTTTAATTGATTTTTCTGTCAAGTTCCTCTAGTTATTATTGTCGACCCTTCATGGGTAGCTTGATTACCGTGACTTATGCCCTGATAGGTGGTCTCCAGACTATTGGGCTCCTTAAAACAAAAAATCTACCTTTCATGGAAGAAGCTAAATTCAAAATTCTGCTCGGACATGAGGAAGATCCTTTGGTATGAATGATGGTTGTGGACAAATTAACTGGCGATGGTGTAATTGATATATAATGATATAAACCATTAGGTTTTATAATTGAGTATGAACTGGATTGATATAATTAGGGTTGGTATTGTTAGGACATAATGTGAGGACGGGGGGCAATTCTGCTTGGCTATGGCGAATGATCGAAATCCAATTTTTAGTGATATTATTGAAGACGCTCTGTATTCTATGAGCTAAAAAGAAATTATTATTTTGGGGGAAGAGGAGCCCATCTGTTGATTGCTTACCTGGTAAAAAGTCGCCGTATTCACATCACAGCTTACTACTAGGCTAGATTAAAAAACAAATAACAATATATAAATCACAAATAAAAGATAAACAAAGGTACAAAAGCTAAGACACAGGGTAAGAAAAAGGAATTAAACCTACTGCTCTGTCGAAATCGTAGGTTTTGTGAAATTTTCTTCATTTTCCGTCGCGCTTTTGCCGATGTTAGTTATGGTTCGTGTCCATTTTAAATCGTGGGGGAGGTCTTCCCAGAGGAGAATGAAATTCACCTAAAGATAAGAACGACAATAGCAAGCAAGCCCGTGGACACGAGGGGCCAATCTTCTTTGGAGGGAAAAGTGCAGAAAGAGCGTCAATACTGTATTTTGGCACCAGCCAGTGAGTAGATAACCCTCACTGGCCCAAGGAAACCCTAACGGAACTTTCCAGGAAGGAAGAGTGATTGGCTTTGGAGTGCGAAGAGAGCAGCGTGCTGTGATTGGCTATACGTGTGATAGCCTACGTGGCTGAAACTCTTCACGCCCATGACTCAACCTCGACGCACCGCCAGACTTGCAGCTGCCCCCTGCGAGCGCCGATACATTTTGTGTCCACTCTCGCCAGGACTCTAACCCTGTACCCAAACGTGGTAATTCCACTTGTTAAAACGTGGATTTTCGTTTTGCTTGTTTTCTGCATCATATTTTCGAATCATTTCTGAGTTTATTATTTAGTTCTCTCACCTACCAGGGTTACTATACATTCAGCTGTACACAATACATCCCCATGTATAAAATAAGCTCCCTCTGTAGTCATTAGTGTTATGAATAACTAACCTTTCTTTCCCTCTTCCAGGTAACTTCGTGTGTACTGAAATAGTTGAAGTGACAATGCTTCTCTGATCACTACCAAAATCAAGGTAAATTATTCTCTCTTGTTCTAAGCCGCATAAAATGGCATATCTAGCCTTATCCTGCGGTGAAATAAAGTTCCTTTCAGGAGAAAGATAAAGTAGTAGTGAACAGCCAAAGCAATGAAGGGATGTCTTTGAACTCTTTAAAACCCCAATACAATACAATAGTGCAACCAGTGCCACTACTCTCTGTTTTTAGTTGGAGTCAAGTATCGCTTGTCTTTCATCAGGGAAAAGATTTATTATACATGATCCTTTCTGAAAAGTTGGAACATTATATCCTTATGTAATGCTGTTGGCATATAAGTGATAAATTTGAGTTCAGTTAATTAATGCGAAAAATGAATAAGTTAATGAGTATGTTATATATGTATATATATATATATATATATATATATGAAATTTATTCCTTAATTTTCCGTTTAGGCTCAAATAAATTTTTAACCATCCTTTAGAAGGAAATTCTTTGCATACTCTTAAGAAGCACGAATAACTCCTTTACTGTCCTCAACATGAGAGTTGAATGGCACCTTCGTTCCTAAGACTACTCCTGAGGTTCAAAATATACCACCCCAAATGACATCTTCCTGAAACTTATAAAATATGACAAAACAGAGAGGAAAATTAGAAATATTCAGTGGTATCAATATATAAAAGAATTAAATCACATGAATCCAGGCTTTGGCCCTAATTTCCCAAACTCAAGGGTCCCTGAAGGCTGAATGTATAGTTCAAAAACCTCACCTCATCCCTTAGGTTGATTTTTGTAGATTCTAACTCAGACTGTGAGAAAGAGGTGGATTCAGGACTATCTAGAGTTATGGTACCACGCCTAGAGTTGTATATAGCTGACATCTGGAAGATTGTGTGCCCCATCAGACCCAGGCTTCGAAGGGCATTCTTCCTTTTGAACTGATTGTTCAAAATTTATTTGATTAGCCTCTTTTCCAGGGGAAAATATTTAACAAATGGAAACGAAATTAAATTGATTTTAATAATTTAAGGGTGAAAAGGGAGAGGGAATGTGTGACATTCTCTCCCTACATACGCAGCAATTTCTTTGCCTGAGTGAAGCAGCAAATAATATCTACTTCTTTGCATAAAAACAAAGAAATAAATATTATAAGAATAATATAACCTTTCATTAATTACGTAAAGAAATAAACATTGAATAATTATTGAAGCAATTTTATTTTTTATGAGGGCTTTTGATGGACATGCCTCACCTCATTATTTCATCAATCATTTAGTACCTTATCTACTTCTTTGCATAAAAAACAAAGATTTATTTTAAAAAATAAATATTATAAGAATAATATAACATTTCATTAATTACGTAAAAAAATAAACAGTGAATAATTATTGAAACAATTTTATTTTTTAAGAGGGCTTTTTATCGACATATTTTTGTTATTGTCTACCATTGAAAGCCATTTTCTACAATTTCCTAGACTAAATCGTTTTCTGTTAGAAACTGCACGGGTAACATTAATAGATTTTTATGTTGCCAATTTGTAGAAACTAAAAAGAAATATGAAATAGAATACGAGTTTGATGTATTCACTGATAAGATCTATACTAAAATGTCAAGATCTTAGGCACTAAATTATATTGTAATTCACCAGAGGGATATCTCCAACTCAATTAAAGGCGTTTTATTATAAATATTTTTCTATTTAAAAAAATAAGTGAAATGCCTATATAGTGGATAGCTACGATATATATATATATATATATATATATATATATATATATATATATATATATATATATATATATATATATATATATATATATATATATATATATTCTAATTATGATGTTATCACAAAAAATAGAGCGGCAGCCATCTTGTAATTGATAGCTTGTTTTGACCACCCAAAATAATTATTGGTTTAGGGGGAGGTTTTGGTTGGTTAGTTTTTTTAGTTTGTTTTATATGCTTACCTCCCGTTACACTTCATGCCTCACCTCATTATTTCATCAATCAGTTAGTACCTTATCTCTCCACTTATATTGCACTGCCCACTATCATTTCCTTAATGGGTGCTCCACATTTGCTTCATTCGAATGCTAACATTCCTATCTCCTCATCTCAAGCAGTCTATCATACCTTCCCTCCTTTGTCGCCTTTGTCAGCCAAATATTAAACAAATTAAAACATCCACAGCAAAGCGGCATTATGAGATAGCTGTTAATTTCACCGCTCATTGCTTTTACATATATTCAACTTCTATCATCACATATGTCACAAATATTCCATACATACAGTCGATTCCTACTTTGATGTGGATTAACTAGACGTCGACTACAACATAGATGGCTATTTCAGAAGTCCCTTAATGAGATACCGATTTAAAAGACTTCATGGAAGTAGTTTTCCAACCAGCGAACTACATTATACATTAGTCCCCTTTTAAAATAAGCACCGGAAGAAGACGGATAAAGCCGGAAGAAGTCCGTTATAAAGACTCAAGTGACACAATATCTATAAACAAATGCAATAAGTTAAGTCAGTTTTCCTTTTTTAAATGATTTGCCATCTTTTTTATTATTTCATAAATTAGTTGTTGTCTAAATTTGTTGATATTTGCATTAGATTCTATATTATGTAAAATAAATGGCATATTTGGTATTAGAGCTTTATATTTTATTAAATATAAAGCATTCGTTTATCAATAATTAGTCCTAGCGAAATTAAATCTTCATTTAGTAAAAATATCCTTTGCCTAGCGACCAGATTTTCCCAATTGTAGAATTGTAGAAATCTCGTTGAGATTCAGAAGGATTATTATTTATTTGCCTTCGAAATATGCTGCTAACTAATGGCGTTATATCGTCTAACTAATGTCAATTTATACACTACAATAAATACAATACTAATTTTACATTTTTGCTGGAGTCTTGGAGTCATATTTCGGTTTCTCAGGAAATTTTGTCCTACAGATAATGAAGATCACTAGCACGAACGTCCAAGGGGTGTAGAGGGAACATTTCCAAGTAATTTTAATAAAAAGAGATAAGAAAACTAACACAAAAGAATAATACAAAACGGAGGTGGTAAGGAAAAGAGCAACGATCATTTCGTGCTTTATTTTTAATAACTGTTAAGCATTGTTTCGTTAATTTAAGCTGGAGTAGAGCTAAATAAGCATGGTTTCGTTAATTTAAGCTGGAGTAGAGCTAAATAAGAAAAATCCTCCCTATTCACTCACATTTAATTTACATTGATGGTTCAACTTAGTACCCTTCGAACCATCAGACCTTTAAGGATGCAATATATTTATCGTTTGCATGGACTGCGATGGAAAACAGAAGAAACAGACTCTTGTTTTGTTCGGAATAGGCCAGTACACGGTAACTATCTGGTAATGCCGGAGGCGTGCGCATCGTATACCAGCAAGTACTGGCGTGGTATCAGGCAAGACCGAACAGGCACAAGTTAGGCTGAAAAAAACAAAACAAGATAAAATTGTAAGATTATAATTTATTTTTCATTAAGATCAGTTCTAAAAGTCGATTAATCAATATTTAAAAAAAGGCTTAATTACCTTAATCACTATAAATCTCACTTTTAGTGCTAAAGTGAATGACGTGGTGACGTAGTCGGCAATATCTACATAGAAACCCAACTAGTGGTTACCAATAGGCTTTATGATGACAGCGAGAAACGAAAGGAGATTTAAACTGTCTGAAACAAAAAGACACGAATCTCCAAATTGCCTTGGCTAATCTAAACGAGACTTTTTCCAATATTTTTATACAATTCTCCCGTAAATAATATGTAATTATAAATTATTTGTAATTGCAGTCATTTTATAAGATAAAAAAGAATTTATTCAAAAAGATATTGAAAGTTTTCAACTAGGAGAAGATTTAGAAAAAGAAGAAAATAATAATTATATTTCATGAATATAAGAATGAAAATGAGAAAGCTTTGAATAAAATAAATGTAAAAAAATAGTGTATACAAAGAAGTATTTAAAGACGAGATAATTAATAAAATTTTAGAATAAAAATAAAGATTACGATTACAAGAGAAAAGATCAAAAGGAATTGATTCAAAAAGATATTGAAAGATTTCTACTCGGAGAATATATAGAAAAGGAAGAGCGTAATATATATATTTAAAATAATTTGCCACTGTAGGAAAGGTAACTGTTCAATTCGATTCTGGAATGGAAACCAATAATTTTTCCTTGGTTGTATGCCACGGACCCAAGGCCTGCCTGCCAAGTGCAAGCTCGCCCTGTAGAGGACTGGTGAAGCCGCTCCTCTTTGTATTCTATCGGAATTCTTTTGATATACGGAAAAAAACAATCCTCAGAGCTGGTTTTTTTTTCATCTAAATTTGCTGTTATATACACCAAATATTCCCCAAACAAACAACTATGCCTTAATTTTAATGTATTTTCTGAACTCTCGATTTTAACTATTGTTTTAAAAAAAAATTCAAAAAACATTCGATAATCATATTTTTTTTTATGAACTCTTAGAACGAACGTTGATGAAAGCTTCAAAAGAAAGAAAAACTAGCATTTCTATGCTGTTTTTCGAACTGTAAGGAAAATCTTAGAAAGAACTTGGATAAAAGCTTTAAATACTCCTAGCTGACGCACAAACTAAAATTCAAATTGTTAAAAAACAAGTTCTGCTGATCAAAAAGTTGCGTGCCCTCACATATTCTGATATGTGACCATACCTAACATAATATACCCAAACGTATCCTATTATAGCTTAGACTAGTATAGCATACCATACCTATACTAGAATAACCTTGCATAGCTTAGTCTATCATAGCCTTGATTAGCTAGACTATCGTAGCCTAGCATAGCAGAACATAGCCCCCTAGTCTATTATACTTTAGCCTACCCTACTCTAACATAGCATATCATAGCATAGTCCTATCTAGCCTAGTATAGCTTAGCATATCCTAGCATGGTATAACCTAGCCTAGCTTTAACTATCCTAGACAAGTATAGCCTATACTATCCTATTATACCCTAGTAAGCATAGCTTAGTATTGTCTAGCCTAACATACTATATGCTATTCTAGCATAGCATTCTTTAGCCTAAATTAGCATAGTATATTTTACCCTTGTACATTATATCTTAGCATAGCTTAGCATAGCCTAGCCTAGCCTCTAAGAGCCTAGCAGAGTATAGCCTATTCTAGGCTTGCCTTGAAGATTAAAGCATATTATAGCCTAGTCTAGTCTAGTCTAGCAGAGTATCGGCCCAATAGTTACGATGTTATTGCCAGAACAAAATAATTCCCGGGCTAACATTGGCAGGACTTTGGCAATTATATAATTTGAAAGAGAATGTAAAACAACATAAGGGTTTTATATCTCATTAGAATCAGCCGACTAGTTATGATGTTATTACAAAAAAAGCAAAACGGGGACCGACCAACCGACATAGTGAGGTGTAGAGTCGCTCGTGACTAAAAATTGCATTCCCAAAATATAGTGTCATAGGTTACTCGTCAAAATAAATGAAAACTTTTATTCGACTTTCAATATATGATTAAATTTTTTTTAAATTGTTTAACGCGAAGTTCCGTCATTTTCATGTTCATTTTTCATAACTTTCCGTTCCCTTTGCTGCTTTCGTGAGGTCGCACTTTTTTGTCCTTAATAAGTTTTTTCATTATGAATATTTTGACGCAATGGTGTGTGTAGGAAGAGTTAAAATATTGGCTCATATGAAGATCCTCTCCCACCTCATACAGGCTAGATAATACCAGTGTACGAGCCTCCCCAAAGTGCCTGTCTATCGACTAAGGAAAAGTCTGAGAGAAGAGGTCGGTCTACAATGAATCAAGGAAGGGTAGTAAGCAAATCGCAACAATTTATTCTTAATTATTTCTTAATCTATATTTTACTCCTGATTCCTTGCAACTATATTTATCATCGGCACAAATAATATTTTAGACATTATATATTGTTTACCATTATATCTTTGTTTTCTTTCTCTTTAAATTTTATCGGTAACTTTTAAAAATGTCTAAATATGTTTATGTTAATATGTATGTCTCTATTTAAAGGCTCCCCAAAATTAAAACTGGTAAAACAACCAGGAAAACGGTAAGGAAATTATTACGTGAACCATTAAAGCTTAAGAAAAAAAATGGGAGATATAGAAACGGAGAAAAAGGGCAAACTATTTTAACCGTTATATGAAAATAAATAAAGAAGTTGGATTTCAACCTTTGTCATTGAACACTTTTCGCTAAAATGCCCACGACGCTCATCGCCACAGCTAGAAACCATCAATCCCCCAAAAGGTTGATTCAAGAACCCTTTTGAATAACGAAGTGTAGGTTTTTATCCAGTGGTAGACAAGGTAAGTCTCTCCCGTTGTGAACTTTTTGTTGATAATTATTCTCAGCACGCGTATGTTTGTGTGTGTGTATGTGTGCGAAACTCGCATTTGCTCAGGTGCTGACCTTTGATAGCTGTTTCTAGCGTGCGTATGTTCATGTGTTTCCGCGTGACATAGACGAACCGCTTGCTTTATATCTATATGATAGATGTACAATTTTATATATATTTTGTTTCTTTTTCAAATTCTCTTTGGTTCTCTATTACACCTGGCATATCATTTCCTTAATTTACACAAATAGCCATTTTTAGGATTTTATGGCTTCACCGAGCGTCAATTTGTGGAGTTCCTCGTTGGGCCTAATGAATCCTGCAATTTAGGTGCCATAGGCCAAGCTATTTTACAATATAAGCACCACATATCTACAACATGCCATATTTATTTAAACAAAAATTCCCGTGCTTCCTCCTACGAGAAAAAAACACTTGCCTCTCACTGGATAAAAACCAATACTTCGTTATTCAAAAGGTTTCCTGAATTAACCTTTTGGGGGATTGAGGATGGTGGCACAGTCGATGAGCGTCTCGGTTATAAAAGCAATGAGCGCTTGATGATACCAGTTTTAATCCACTCCTTTATTTCACCTTCATATAGCAGTTGAAACATTTTCTCCGTTTCTAAATCTCTCATTTTTTTTTCTTGAGGTCACGTAATACATTCCTCAGCGTTTTTCCGGGTTGCGACCCCAGTTTTCCTTTCTTGAACTATTAACAACATCCACTGTATATCACACGTCATGTAATTTTCCTTTATTATATATATATATATATATATATATATATATATATATATATATATATATATATATATATTAGGATTACATCCTTTCCTATGATAAAACTCTAACTGTACTATAAAATGATAATAGTAATAGTGTCAGTGAGAATAATATTGAAAGGATTATCAGATAGGCATGAAATAAGAGATAACAATTTCATGCAAAGATGCATTACCTTCTGAAGTTAAAACTGCGGTAACTGACCCAGGCATTCCATTTTCCCAACCCCATTCTCGCTGACCCAGCCCATCTGCTTCAGCTAACCCCTATGGCATCAACAAGCAACCTTCTATCTAAAGTATTAAAATTCTTTAATACCGCCGACTAATTTCCTCTTGTTTCACAGTTTCTTTGCAAAAAGACATATTCTTAGGTGAGCCCTGTCTGGGTCCACCTCCAATCACCTTTAATTATAATCAGTTAGTTAATACTAAGTTAGGATTATCTTCACATTGGCTCAGTTGTAAAAAAATTCAGCCACATTAACCTTGTCATAAATATAAGTGGATAGTTATTGTAAAAACCATCCCACTGGCTTCATTTTTCTATATATCCATTGGCTCATTTGTAAAAAATATAAAAAACTCAATAACTAAGTCACAAATACATATAACTGGAACATTATTATTATTATAAAACCCCTCCTACTATGTTTACTATTTTATGTAACCGCACTCGCTTGAAATTAGCATAAAAACTAAATAAATTCTTGTTTCAGGGTAGAGAGTCTTAGACATAAATCCAGTGTACCTTGACACTACCTATTCACACCTTCAAACGACTGGACCTCTCTTCCTCTGTCGAGCATCTTGCCGTGCCTTTTTCAGTGGGAACAGACGACGTTAACAGCCGTAAAGTGTCGTAACCTTGCTTACCAGTCTTAAGCAAGGTTACGGTCCAAAAAATTGGACCGTTTTTGAGAAGCAACATCTCAATAACCATTACAGCTAGGAACATGAGATTAAAATGAATGAAAGATGAATACTTTATCTATAAGAACGTATTTTTTGTAAAAATCATCTTCAAGTCATTTAATCAGTCAATTAGCCTTTAAAAAAATAATGTAAAAAACAGGGTTTTTTTAAATTTTTTGATTCTCTGCCTGAAAGTGAAAACCAAGAACAAAATTTTGGGAGCAACGGCAACCTTAGGGATACTTAGTCTTACTCATTTGACTACCATCCTAGGTAGGCTAAATTTAAATTTAGTTTAAAATTGAACTGTTTAAAGTTTGCAATTTAGAAAATAAAAAACATGCTATTTACATTACTTATAAAAGATAAGAAAAGCGAGAGCGGCAGATGGAAAGCCGTAGGCCATTAGTAAAACCGAAACAACTAAGGATGGTAATTGATAGTGTTACAAAACAAGTCCTCTTTAAGTACTTAGTTTGGGAGGATCCAATAAAAATCCTGCTGGTAGAAGTTCATAATATTGAAACCAAGATCGATAGAATAAACTCGGATCCCTATTGCAGGGGGTGGAGAGAAGACAGATTATTCTCAATTCAGTAGGTAATAGCCAAAATTAATCACCATAAAAGTTTGTCTCTCGGCAACGAGCTGGATTTAATTCCGTAAATGCTGTTTCCTGTCTCTTCTATGCCGCTTTTTGACAACGATGAATGAGCTTTTCATGGTAAAATAAACAAAGACCACGAGAATAGCTAATTGTTTGCATAAAAATCACTAGAAGGGATTGTTTAAAGAAATTCTTCGGTCGATTTCTAGAATATGGTAATATTATGAAAAATCGCAGAACATATGTATGTTAGATTCCAAAGTAAATTTTAACTACTGTGTGAGGTAACTAACCCTAAGGTCCACCTTGACCCCCTCCCTTTCAAGAAGAGACCACGTGGGCCTAAGCTAGATCCCTAAGCGCAAGGAGAGAGAACTATTCTCGCGTGAGAAAACTTCAAAGCGGCTGGTAACACCTGTGTTTGATCAGTCGGCCTATCCCCCACTGAGACGCATTTTTGCGACCATCCCCTGCCTGGAGGCCAGGGCCGAGCCGAGAAGTAGCTTCCTCGGGCGTCTTATCTCATCTGGGCCTAAAGAGACTGGCACCAATGGTTACGTCCGAGAGAGTGCCATGTCTGGAGGCTTTCTAGCGAGGAAGCAAGCAGGGTATTTAAACTAAGGTCAACCGTTACCCGTCAGAGAGTACGGCCCGCCCTTTCGCGAAGATACAGCCCCTCGTCTCGAGTCGAACCTCGGAGTTAGGTCTCGTCGGCTAGACAGATTGACGTGAGTTTGGCCACAGTCAATCGAGGGGCAAAGAAAACTTCACCCTTCGTCTGAGATTACTCATCCCAATTCAAGAGTGTCTCACCCAGCCTGGAAATTACCTTACTCGTGCCCCAGGTAATTCCGACCCCTCCGTCAAGAGTACAACGCCGCTCAAGCCGCAAGACTAGCTTGCCTTGTAAGAATCGCTCCTCTCACCAAAAATCAAGCCGTCAAAGTAAAACTATTATACCCCTTTTTGAGGATTATCCCCTTTTTTTGTCCTCGCCACCTGATATCCTCCTCCCGATACTTTAATTGTCTCTCCAGTGTTGACCAACATTTTTCCTGTCTGACCAAGTCCCATATTTTGATCCCCGTTAAACTGATTAGTATTTGGTTTATTATTTCATTTGGAGCGACATCATTCTCCCATTCCATTGCCTTTGTAGACATTTCCATAATTAGCATTATTAGTGTAATTTAAGTTTATCTTTTTTTTAATCTTTCAATAACCTGGAATGAAACCTGGTATTTAAATCTTCCCTTTGGCCAACCATTAATCTCCTCACGCACTCACCTCCTATTAGCCCTGTGCAGCTGGTCTATCCATCTGGCCGTCTGCAACGTAAGTAGACTGCATTCTTTGCAGTAAAGGTATCCGCTCACGAATACCACGAGATACTGACTTCTGTAAATGGAGGTTAAGATGTCCAAAAATACACAGGTGAAAATATTGATTTTACTAGTGCAATTAAAAAAAAAAACAAATCATGCTGACCAAAAGTTGCGTACTTTCACATATTCTGATTTTTTATCCTACGAACTTCAACACTTTCAATAATTCACAGACTAACCATAGGAGGACTTTGGCAATTATATCATTCGACAGAGAATGTAAAACAACATAAAGGATTTAAATTTCGTTAGAATCGGCCGAATAGTTATTATATATTGCCAAGACAAATTAATTCTTGGGCTAAACTTGGGTGGAACTTGGTCATTATATCTTCGAAAGAGAATATAAAACAACATAAGGCTTTCAAATTTCTTATGAATTGGCCGAATAGTTACAATGTTATTACCAAAACAAAAGAAAAGCAAAACGGGGCCCAACCGACCGACATAGTGAGATATAGAGTTGCCCGTGACTAAAAATGGGATCTTCAAATTAGTAATATTAATAGCCACTATGTAAGTGAAACATCGAGAAAAAGAGGATCATAAAATTAATTTAAGAAATTCTAAACCCATTATCAATATTAGGTATAGGGAAATTAAACAAATAGCGGAAGCATTTTACATTTTGAAAGATTTTTCCCCTGATGACAATATGACCATTTATAATATTTATCTTTTAATATTTAATATTATTAAGAAATCCCAAGTATTCAGATAGTTTATGTCCAGCAGATTAATATTTCCTCTTTGTAAAGCTAATTGTTTCAATAGATTCGCTTTCTTAGGCGTATGTTTGCTATCGTTTCATACTCTGAAGAGGATAAGTTGTTGCCTATCATATTCTGAGTCGTCAACTTCTTTACTTCCAGCGTCTATATATATATATATATATATATATATATATATATATATGAATGGAAGATATTACATTGGCGTGATGTATATCAGTGGAATTTGGATCAAGATTTTATTTATAACTAACAAGGAAGAGATACCATCAAATGAGATAGCTTCTTTTTACACACATCGAACAAATTCTACTTCAAAAAGCAATTGACCGCACTAAGAGAGAAGTTGAGCATCTTTTTCTCCTGCAACATGAATCCCTCCAAACATTGAGAGAAACATGCTCTGATCTTGAAAATCTCTCATTTACTTCGTCTACGTTAGAAAATCTTCCAAACTAAACAAGAAATTTGACCTTATCTTAAAGAAAAGCCCATGGTGCACCTCATCATTTCTGAGAAAGAAACATCCTAAATCTCTGTTCCCGTGAAATAACATACGATAAACAAATTATTCTTGGATATGGACTTTCATTCTCATTTGGAGTTTACAGTATACCATGCTATAATTGCAAATTAACCTACATCGGAGAGTCAAGTTACTTTAATAAGAGGATTAAAGAACATTTAGCTGACATCAGAAGGTGTACGAACTCCTTAATTCTCTTTACGCACATGCAAATGCAAGACCATAGAATTGATTTTAACCATGCAAAAATCATTTATAAATAAAACAATTATATTGAAAGGAGAATTGCGGAATCCATCAACATCAACAAAGTTGATAATTTCAATGTATCTGAAGGGCAATACAAATTTAAAAAAATATATATCGAATAGAGTCGCCAATCGAATTTATAAGCCCCGGGACGCAATACATCTCGAGGATTAGCAACACTAGATTCTTTCCGGTTCCATTTCATTTTGTTTAGCTTGTCATTCACGCCAGATTCACTCGAGGTTTTTTTCCAAACTGTTTCTTGCTGTTTCATTTTGTTTCGGATGTCTCTTACCTTATATATAATGTGCTCCTTGCCTAGTTTCTTCATTTATTAGTTGAAAATGGCATCTTGTCGAAACTAGTCCGATAGTTACAAATAAAATCTTGATTCAAATATTGTGGTTTACCATTATCTTTCATATATATATATATATATATATATATATATATATATAAGGGGCGTAAGGTATTTGGGGATATATGTTATTTTTACAATAGCAGCATATTTGACTTTATATTTTCTATATTTAGGAATTATCAATAGCAGACAGACCCTATGCTTACACAAGAAATGGAGAGGCACGCAGTTGACATGGCTATAAAGGCTGAACATAGCAATTTAGGAAAAGCACGATTTTTAGAAGTCGTTAGATCTTTTGTCTACAACATTTGCAAGGAGATGAAAAATATGGTTAAGCCATAGATCGACAATGTACGCAACGGAAGACCTTATTGGTTTCAACAAGCTCGGCAGCATCACATAAGGCTCCAGCAACGCTGGAATGAATGGCGGAAAATTCTCCTGATCACATAACCCCTACATTTGGTATCCAGGTTACTCAGATCCCAATCCATTGGACAACTAAGTATGTAGCGTAGTTGAAAGAGCGGTTTATGAGCGCCCTAATAACGCAAAATAATTCCTAAAGGTCTCCATAGTCAGAGTATTGTCCAATATGATCAAGAACCACTTGATTCTATCATCTAGGCTATTCAGACATCGCATAGAAGCTGAGGGAGACTGTATTGAATAAAATTACAAAACAAAAATGTTTATTCTTATCCTCGCAACTTTTCAACAAAAAAGACATTATCTGTTTCTAAGAGTCATTTTTTGTGTAACTATAAAGCTGTCCTCAAATACCTTACGCACCATGTATATATATATATATATATATATATATATATATATATATATATATATATATATATATATATATATATATATATATATATATATATATATATATATATATATATATATATATATATATATATATATATATATATATATATATATATATATATATATATATATATATATATATATATATATATATATATATATATATATATATATATATATATATATATATGTAGCATACAGCAAAAAACAGAAAACAAGATAAATTTTTCCTTGGAAAAAGTTATTACCTACCTCCGAAAAATCCATACTGGGGTAGGATTCGAACCGAGCACACTGAACCAGCGAGAAATAACTTTTTGTGAAGAAAAAATTATCCCGTTTTCTGTTTCTTGCGGTATGCTGGATTTATTTCATCATTCTTTTGCGCTCATGAAAGATATTATATATTATAGAGATGAAGAAAAAGAGCATGATGAAAAACGGAATGCGAAAAAAAGGATAAGGTAAAGTTTTAATAAATGTGGTTTTATTTACGAAATTGTAGCTTCTTGTGGAGTATATGCTGAAAATCTCTCCCCAAATCCTGAATACTTCTTAGTACACGTCGATACATATTTTCGAACACTTTATGGACGGTGGCCTGGTGTGATTCGTTCGGTGTGTTGGATAATTGCTGTTTTCAACTCTTCTACATCGTGCGAATTTTTCTCGTACACTCGTCCCTTCAGTCTACCCCTTTGTACTCCAGGTCCGGAGACCTAGTAGGCCAGATTCCGCGGGAGATTATGATATCAGCAAAGAAGCGTTTCAAAAACTGTAGTGATATTCAGGCCGTTTCTGTGTTGTATACCAGTTTTCTTCAAGGTCGCACTCACTGAGATGCTGTATGAATTGTTCTCAAATGTGAGTGCAATAATGTTCTGAAATATGTTTTCGTCGACGAAAAATACACCCAAACTCGCCATTCTGATCGTGTAGAGGAATCTTTTGGAGTTCATGAGGGTTTTCAGTGTTCCATAGATGAGTGTTCTGGCTGTTAATATGTACAGAAAGATGAAACTATGCCTCATCGATCAAGAAGGTCACGTCAAGGATGTCTTCACTTTTTTCAGAAGAAAAGTTCTAAAACCAATTAAAGTAATCCAAGAATGATTGGTGATCACACTATTTCAACTCGTGAATTACGGATACCTCATATTCAAAGACCTTCAACTTCCTTCGCAGAATTTCGTGCGTTGTACTCTTTGCTAAATGGAATTGCTGGGATAACCGTCTTACAGAATTCTTTGGACTCTCTAGAATAATTTCTTGGATCTCAACAACTTTGTCTTTTGAGGTTAAGGCTCTACCAGTTCGGAAGGCGTCTGAAGCTGCTGGTTGGGCAAAATTTGATTATTGTGGAGGAATTCCACGTGGAATTTCATTTCCAGCACGGAAGTTTCATGTGCCGGAGAAGATTCTGTTAGGCTTAAATTGGTAATTGGTAAGCCTACCCCCACTCCCCTTACACAAGCGGCAGCCTCGAACCGCGTCCACTACGGTCCATCTTTACACGGGTTAGAATAGCCTCGGCAAGAAGATTCAAGGCCATTCGAGAGTAGAGTTGTTTTCCACTACCCCCCTCCCCCCGTGGGGAGAGCCTCAGGCGTATAAAGTGATCGTTTCCCATGAGACAGGGACAGAGTTGAGAAGTCTCGCCCGGATCCAAGAAGATTCTCCTAGTTCCAAGTCAGGTGCTAACAACAAAGCAAGGTGACAGCTGAACTATTTGTGTATTGGAATTAGCCCCAGTCAGTGAGGTAATTCCATTTAACGATCGCTACCGAGTGATTTTTCCGACTTCTCTCATCAACTCCTGTTGAAGCCCTCCTCGTTCGCCCCTCGTTTTCGGGTGGCCGAAATTCTCTCTCCTGGACCGGACGTTACTGCTTCCCCTCCTTTTTTGAAGAATCGTCATCACTTTAAGTTCCCGCTCAGAAGTTTTGAGCGCCCTCGCCGCACGTGCAGAAGACATCCGTGAAGCCTTACCCAGTCGTCTCACCCGGAATCTTCCGTAAGCCATCCCCTCTCCCCCCTCAGTAACCCATTTGAGGTAATTCCCCCCCCCCCCTCCAATTTGAATAGTCTCCTCCTGTAATACCATAAATTTTAACTTCATAACTACAATCTTCCCTCCCTCCTCGTTTCCAATAATTCTCTGATGTCATTTTGCCCATCAATTCTCTCATTATTTTTATGTAAATAAAATTACATTTTTGTACATGCCTCTTTAAGTAACCTTGAGCGTTGCCATTGCCCATATTATACATGACCTCGTTGCACTCTTATCTCACCCTCCGCCCCTCAAAACTCGTGGTGTTCCGTCCCTTTGTCGGCTCGCCTTAAAGTTCTTGGTCCCTCCCCCATATATATAATATGGTATTGATTTAATATAATGTCATACCACCACAATTATCAAATTTCGCACGGCATTACGGTAGATCACCTGTGCATCTGGAAATTGCGCAAGAAACGTTTGTTGCACGGGAATCTGTGAATTGTCCATCGTTACAGAACACATGCTCAACCACGACTATTCCTTGCTCAATCGTCAACATTCATAGAAGGCCAATACGAAACTGCGCTTTAACTCTCGATTAACTGTGTCTGGGCGATTGCTTACTTAAACCTATGCAGATACTATTTAGCATCATGCACATATATGTATTCAGACTGTCGTATAAAAATTACATAACTTAAAACGCAATATCTTATTACTTGAGAAAAGTTGTCTTCAGGCCTTTGGGGGAGATTTCCAGCATTTACTGTAAGAGAAACTGCAATATCGTAAATAAAACTTTACTTCTATTAAAACTTTACTTAGGACTTTCCTCTGTCTACTGCACAATAACTTTTTGGATACGTTGTAGAATATGATTGGAGATCAGTTTTAGAATAAGTAACTCAAACGCCTTTGTTATACGAAAAAAAAGATGGAAATACTGATTTAACTAGATTTTCTTTCATTCTTGTAGTGGCCAGCCCGAGAACATCAGGAATTGCGTTATAAATCACGGTTTAGAAGACGCGTCACAGAAATCCAATTGCGATACTTCTATATGTGTATATTGGCAAATAATATCTGTTATGAGATTAGTGTATGCATTATTCATGATAATCTTGCATGGGCGAGTATATTGGCATGAGTACGTATGTATGTATGAAGGAAAATGCAATGGAGTATCGAGAATTCGAATCATTCCAATATTATTGGCTTTGCCTTCATGAAGATGAGAATGAATCTGGAAATGGTGTCTGAGGAATGGATAAGCTTTTCTCTTTTTGAGGGGCCCCTTTCTGTTATCTAAAAAAAACCCTTTTTTTAAAACTCACCTTTCGTATTTTATTAACTTTTTCTCATCTTTTTTCCTCATTCCTATTTCTCACATCCCTTTTTTGTTTATTCCTTTTTCCTCAACCATTTATCTCTCATCCTTTTTTCCTTATCCCTTTTTCCGCAGCCTTTCGCACCATTTTATCCTCAGCCCTATTTTCCCCATTGCGTTTTCATCATTCCTTTATTTCTCATCGCCTTTACCTCATCCATTTTCCTCATCCTTTTTTCTTCAGCCCTTTTTTCCCTCATTGGTTTTTCTTGATCTCTTTTCTCATCTAATTTCCTCATTCATTTTTCTTTATGCATTTTTTCTCATCCAATTCTTCCTAGTCAATTTTTCCTCTACTTCTTTCCTCAACACTTTTTCTTCATCCCTTTTCTCCTCATCACTTTTGACCTCATCCATTTTCTTATCCTT
Source organism: Ceratothoa steindachneri (assembly GCA_963969495.1). Taxonomy (NCBI): domain Eukaryota; kingdom Metazoa; phylum Arthropoda; class Malacostraca; order Isopoda; family Cymothoidae; genus Ceratothoa; species Ceratothoa steindachneri. Next base: position 160,836,267 of record OZ018323.1, on the reverse strand, counting down.
CTCTCTTCAATCTTTGATTAATCATCATTTTTTTCTTCATCCCTTATACCTTATTCTTTTTCCTCATCCATTTATTCCTTATCCTTTAGTCCTCATCCCATTTTACTTATTCCTTTTTCCTCATCCATTTTTGCCATCACTTTTTCTAATCTCTTTCTCCTCAGGCCTCTTTTGCTCATCTTTTTTCCTTCATCCCTTATTTTCTTTATCTTTCCAGCGTCCCTTTTCGCATCCCTTTTTTCTTCATCCATTTTTTTTCTCAGTCCTTTTTTCCCTTATCATTTTTCCTCAGCCCTTTTCTTATCAGCTTAATTTCCTCATTTCTTTTTCCTCATCCTTTTTCCTTCATTCCTTATTTACTTTGTTGTTTTCATCGTCCATTTTTTCATCCCTTTTTTCTAATCCGTTTTTTCCTCAGCCCTTTCTTCCTCAGCCCTTTCTTCCTCAACCCTATTTCTCTTATCTCTATTTCCTCATTCTTTTTTCCTCATCCCTTTTTCTTCATACATTCTACCGCATCCCTTTTTCTAAGCCCTTTTTTCTCATCTATTTTCCTAATTTTTTTCTTAAACATTTTTTTTCAGAATTTTTTCCTCAGCCATATCTTCGTCAACGCTATTTCTCTGATCCCTTTTTCCTTAAGTTTTTTCCCATCCCTTTTCGTCATCACTTTTTATTCATCCGTTATCTCACTTTCCTTTTTCTAAGCAATTTTTTCTTATCAATTTACTATCCTTTTTTACTTCAACATCTTTTTTACTCATCATTTTCCTATTCCCCTTTATGCTTATTCTTTTTCCTGATCCCATTTTACTCATTCCTTTTTTCCTCATCTCTTTTCCCTCATCTTTTTCCCTTCATTCCCTATTTTCTTCGTCTTTTTCTTCATCATTTTTTCCTCAGCCTTTTTCTCCTCAGCCTTTTTCAACATCCCGTTTTTCCTTAGCCCTTGTTTCCTCATCCATTTTCTTTATCTTTTTTACTCACCTATTTTTCCTCATTAAATTTTTTCTTATCCCTTTTCTTCTTCCCTTTTACCTCATCTCTTGTTTCATCATCCCTTTTTCCTCATCCTTTTTCCTAATCCCCTTTTCCTCAGCCTTTTTTAGCCTTTTTTCTCAACTCTTTTTTCCTTGTCCATTTTTCCTCGGCCTTGTTTACCCTTAGTCTTTTTCCTAGTCTCTTTTCTTCATCACTTTTGCCTCATTCCTTTTTCTTAAGCCTTTTTTTTCCTCTGCCCCTTTTCCTAACCTTTTTTCCTCATTCCTTTTATCATTAGCCCCTTTTCCTCAACCATTATTTCATCATTATTTTTGTCATCATCATTTTTTCATCATCCTTTTTCCCCTATCCCTTTTTTTTCCTCCCCTTCCCCTCATCCCCCCTCCTATGATGAAAAGCATGATGAGTAGTGGTAAAGGAACGTCAAGTAAATGATCTCGACCATTCCTTCCCACTTTCAACTCATTCACTCGTTAATTTTGCTCCCCTCCTCTTTTCAAACGTGAACGAGGTGCACCTACCAGATAATGAAATTCACATAAGGATCAGAATGACAATCTATACCAAGCCCAAGGGGACTAAAGAGCATATCATATGCTGTGAGGGGTACACAAAGAGAGGTATTGCTCTATTTTCTCGAATCTTCCGAAGACCAAAGAGGGACCCTCGTTTCGAGTCAGCGGAGTGTGGAAATGGAACCCAATTAGGCAGGTCCTGAAGGAAAGAGAGTTGTGTTGTACATGCGAAAAGAGCGTGGGGGTGGAGATACAGTGGTGTTGAGAGCTTTCATGCTTAGGGTGGCGTGAGGAGAGGTAGCTGCTTGCGCACTTGCGCCAGACAGCGCGTAGCCAAAGTGCGACTAACTCCGTACAACGCCTATTTGTTTGTGTTACTTTGAAGGATTGAATCAGGTACCTAGGTGTGTAAACCCTTCATGTTACCCACTAAGATAGTGAGAGCTAACCTTGTAGTAATTTCATTATTTCTATTTATAATTTACGTTAATATTGTTATTCTATTCTGGCCGCAATCCACAAATTACTTTTCGCAAATTCTTCAATATTTTGAATTTTTAAATATTAGCTGGAAACCCAAATTTTCTTTTGATAGTATCGATCTGAAAAGCAATGTATTTCATATTAGCCGAATTTAGGCTAAAATTTCCCATCAAAATATCCATATTTTAGAAGTTTCCAGTAAACTTGAATAAACCCAATTTGTTCTGCCTAAAATTAATCTAAACTCTGAAGATTATTTTGGAAGTAAGAAAATTAAATTTATTTAAGTGTTTTTTTGTAGGCTTCCGATCACAAAATGAGCTAAGATTATAGCCAATCAAGTGTGTATATAAATTATTTCCACGTCATAATTTGATGGCTGGGAGTGAAGGCATTGAAATGATTTCCTAAGCGAATCATTTTGATAATTTGTGGAATTGCTGATACCTTTTGGTAGGCTTTGGATCGCAAAATGAGTGCTTTTAGCAAGGCTTGGGATCACAAAATGAGTATTTTTTGGTAAGGTCGGATCTCAAATTGAGCTAAGATTATGTCCAATCAAGTGTTTATATTAATGAATATTACCACATCATAATTTTATGCTTGGCGTTGAAAGTATTGAAATACTTTCCCGAGCAAATCATTTTGATAATTGAAGGAATCACTGCTACCTTTTGGAAATCGCAATTTTAATAACCAAATCTCACTATAAGGATTTCAATGGGATGTTAATCAATGAAAGCAGTGCCAGACTCGATAATTAAAGCTAAACGATAAATAAATTGAGATACAAGAGTGGTTATATAAACATTTTAGGAATGGTTTCCAAAATTAGCATTACTAACACTATTTGCTTTACTACAAAATTAATAGAGTACCATTCAAGATGTATAGTTAATCCCGCTATAACAGTCGAAGTTGTTTTAATGACCTACTTAATCATGCCTGCGAGTAAATAGACGAGATATAATACACGCTAGTAGACATACTCTTATCCTCTATATAACCAACTAGTTGCTTTAATTTCTAACAATTTATTCATAATTTTCCGCAATTCTGTAAGCAAATATTTTAGAAAATTGCATTCTCTCGAAACATGTCTAGCGAAATAAACAAACCATAAATTTATGTTTTTCTTACTTTTCACAACAGAAGAAGGAGACAAAAATGAACACACAAGTGAAAAACTTAATTAGGTTCATTATCTGAATCGGTATCTGATCAGATGATGGCTATTTCTTTAGATATTCTTTTAACGATGCATCACTAGTTTATTGTGCAATATTGAATAAAAGGATCTTCTGTCACGTAACGAGGTTAGTTAATCATTCTCAAAATTTAATTGATTTTATTAGTGGTCACAGATAGCCGCCGTTTCTACGAAACGCAACAAAGAGTTCATTAATTGCTTTTTGTCGAATTTGGATGGGTAACACAGGAGCAGAAAATGGAAATCCGCGAGTGACCGCATCTTAACGAAACACGAGACTGCTTTCTTTCTCCGACACATTCTCACTTGCATATTTAAAAGCTGAGTATTTAGCAAATTCAGCAGTAAAATTAGACTAACGGTGTTAAAAACACCTTTAAAAAGGTGTTGTAAATAGATTTAAGAAATTTTGTTGACTACAAGATAAGCATAATCGAAATATAATAAAAGCTTCAACGGAGTTTTATAAAAAGAAATGACTTACTCTTTAACCCACGTTAATAAATTCAAAGAAAATGCGTTATTAACAACTTCAAACTAGAAAATGAAATGTCATAAGGATATATAACTCTCATAGAGCTATGGAAAAACTAATTTAGAAGGAATGGTACTTGGCTAAACTCACGAAAGATATAAAAACCACGAAATCATGAATAGAATATGAAAAAGGGAAGCAAATAAACAAGACTCTATGACACAATAGAAGTGTTAATCACTAGCTTTATTTCATAATCACTAGATTAACCACTCAGTTAATTTGCAAAAATATTCCCTGAAATGAACACACCTTCACATGATACATACATACATACAATTATTTTCGACGCACATGCAGGGTTTTGCATGATGAATATAAAAACATATATCTACCCGAATTCCTACACAAATACACAATGGAACAGATATATTCATGGGAAAATGGCTAAACAAAAATTAGACCCTCACCAGATCATTCACATACATATGTACATACTGTCAATTTATGAGTGGTAGATACACTCTCATCACTATTGTTTTCACAGAGCCATCTCAGTTATGGTAATCAAAGTTTGAAACTGTAGTCTTTGTGACCTTTAGCCTTTTCTACTAACCCCTACAGTGGCAGCTCTTAGGCTGCAGCCACCCACATAAAATATAATCACAAACATTTCTTTTGTATGTCTCATTATTTTCTAGAAATTATAATTAATAATATATAAAAAATGTATCTAATATATTAATTATGGAATGATTTATAAGAATAAAACTTATTTACGGCATATATTGGTTAAATTAAATTGCAACGAAGCATGCATTATTTACTTCAAACTAAGGCTGCAAAAGTGCAGCCTTCCTAGTTTATGGTGTCTGGAGCTGTCAGTGATTTGCTATCTATTTATCTGTCCCTCTCCAGCTGACTGGTTTTCCATTATTTTATATTAAAGGAGTTAAAATCTTTTGTTGTTTAGGCCAGATTTTTTTTCTATATTTACATAGTTACAGGGAGCCGACAAGGACTGCTTAGTCCACCCAAAGGCCAACTAACTTTAGCTTTCACGGTCACTCAAAGGCCAATATGGAAAATGGTTTCCACTCTAACGGAACTACCATAAAAAAGGAACAGAATAAACATAGTTGCGCGGCCTTCTTAATCCCCTGCACATTCAGCAGTGTGCTATTTTAAGCATCACACATATTTACTTCAAACTACACCACTTTCTAAATGAGCCTCTTTCTATTCTTGTCGACATGCCCCTATTCATTTACGTTTCGGGCAAAAAAATAAAATAAAATAAACAATAAAACAAATCAAAATAAAATAATAAACAGGCTGCATTACGAATTAGATGGCATACGCCTTCCATCTGCGTGCGAGCATCTTTAAAATGAGAACAGTGAGTACTATAAGTTCGGCTGCGCAGAATTGAGTTAACTGTTTTTGAGGGCGTTCACAACTGGCCGACCTAAAAGTTTTGGTGCTCTTTTAGTGGCGGTCGACTCCTCATTTCACTATGTCGGTCGGTCGGTCCCCGTTTTGCTTCTTTTTTTTGTCTTTGTAATAACATTGTAACTATTCGGCCGATCCTAACAAAATTTGAAACACTGATGTGGTTAGTCGTGTGCGAGTCTAGTCGCGAGTGACTCTACATCTCACTATGTCGGTCGGTCGGTCACGTTTTTATTTTTGTAATAACATCATAACTATTTGGCCGATTTCAACGAAATTTAAAAATATTCTGTTGTTTTACATTCTCTTTCGAATGCTATAATTGCCAAAATGCTTCGAAGGTTTGCCCTGGAATTATTTTGTTTTGGTAATAACATCATAAGTATTCGGCCGATTCTAGCAAAATTTTAAACCCTTATGTCGTTTTACCTTCTATTTCAATGAGATAATTGCCAAAGTCATACACTGCTAGGCAAACCTAGAATAGGCTATTATAGGCTAGGCTATACTATGTTAAGCTATGCTAAGATATAATGTAGAAGGGTAAGATATACTCGTACTATGCTAATTTAGGCTATAAGATGCTATGATAGGATAGCATATAGTATGCTGGGCTAGACATTACAAATCTACACTTAATTACGGTATAATAGGATAGTATAGGCTATACTTGTCCAAGATAGTTAATGCTAGGCTAGGTTATACTATACTAGGCTAGGCTAAGCTATGCTAAGCTATCCTAGATAGGGCTATGCTATGGTAGGCTAAAGTAAAATAGGCTAGGGAAGGCTATGCTCTGTTAGACTCTGCTAGGTAATACTATGTTAGGCTACGATAGGCTAGCTAACCAAGGCTATAATAGGCTAAGCTATGAAAGGTTATTCTAGTCTAGGATATATTATGGCTATATCAGGCTATATTATGTTATGTGTGGTTATGCTATGATAAACTATACCAAGCTAGCTTATAGTAGGCTAGGCTAGGCTATCGTCTGCAAAGATATATTAGCTAGGCTATAGTAGCCTATTCTAGCTTGGCTATACTGGACTAAGCTACTCTAGGTGACGTTAGGCTAGGCTCTGGCATGCAATGCTAAGCCATAACCGGTTAGGTTAGACTATGCTATAGTAATCTAGGCTATACTAGGCAATGCTACGCTAAGCAAGGCTATATTATAATATGCTAGGTTAGACTAGGGTCTACTAAGCTAGGCTAGGCTATACTAAGCTAAGGTAGGATAAAGTAGGCTATACTATGCTATATTATACTAGGCTAGCTATATTATACTAAGCTAGGCTAGGTTAGGCCCTGCACAGCTAGGTTATTCTATTTTAGGCTAGGCTATCGTATGTTTGCCAAGGCTTGGCTATACTAGATTAAAACAGGGTAGGTTATTCTATGCTATGCTTCCCTATGTTATGCTATGCTATAGTAGGCAAGTTTAAGCTAGGCTTTCTTTAGGCTATACTATGCTATGTTATCCTAGACAATACTAGGCCATGCTAGGCTGGGCTATTCTCTACTATGTTATGCTAAATGTTGTTATTCCAAGGTCCTCCTAAGGTTATCCCGGGAATTATTGATAAATTTGAATGTCGTAAGGTCATAAATCAGAATCAGTGAGAGCACGGGCGTTTTTGGTCGGTAGACTTTGTTTTACATTCTCTTTCGAATGATATATTTGCCAAAGTCCTCCCAAGTTTGGCCAAGAAATTATTTTGTTTTGGCAATAATATCATAACTATTCAGCCGAATCTAAGGAAATTTAAAACCTCTATGTTATTTTACATCCTCTTTCGAATGATTTAATTGCCTAAGTCCTCCCAAGGTTAGCTCGGGAATTATTTTGTTTGGCAAAACCATCATAACTATTTGGCCCATCTAACGAAATTTGCAACCCAAATGTTGTTTTACATTCTCTTTCGAATAATATAATTGACAAGGTTCTTCCAAGGCTAACTCGGGAATTATTCTGTTTAACCAATAACATAACTATTCGGCCGATTCTAATGAAATTTGAAACCTAAATGTTGTTTTATATTCTCTTTCGAATTATATAATTCTCAAGGTCCTATGGGGTGGGGGGCTCTTGAAGCTCGTCCATATTTATGGGTGAACCTTGAAGGTACTCGTGAGGACAACCCAAGAGTCTTGGAAGGAGGATGCTGGTTGCCAGTAATGGTGATAGATTACCGAGTTATCGCGTAATCTTTTGGCAAAGACTCCGGTTAATACAGATGTCCCGGCTGGTTTGCGTTACCCTTCCTTATTTCCCACGAGAGTTATTTGTTGATTGCTATTGGGTACCCTAAGCCGAGGGGAGGTCTTATTCTAGCGACGGGGTCAAATAGCCCGGAGGATGGGGATAGGCCACACCAGGGTAGAACACCGGTATTTCGAGAATTATGTAATCGCGAGGAATTCTGATTGACGAGGAGAATGCGCAAGGGCTGTTTTCCCGATTAATAGGGCCTTGTAGCAGAAAGATTGAGGAACGTTAGGATATTGAAGTCACCAAAGCAAAAATAGAATTATTATTGAACTATATCTTATTGCACTTTACAAAAGTTCTTTAATTAGGTTTTAAGTTCTAAGTTATGACATAAATTAAGTTCGAGGTCAAGTGTGGGCAAAGTCTAAAGGAGGCCGGACGAATAGAGCTTTTAAGAGTTACACTTTAATGTCTGCGTTATGTACACGACTATATATAATGATGAATTACGAGAATCCGAGAGATCGCACTGAACGATAGATAACGCGATATATTGTTATATAAAACAGTAATTCTCATTGTTCTGGCTTCACACAGTTATATATTCAATTTAAGCCTCGCCCTACAAGTTCCCCGTCTAACTAAGCCACACCGTCCTCTTATGTACCGGCCTGTTGATTTGTCGGTATCAACATATCTCGACTTTTGATTGGCTACTGCCGAACATTTTGATAAGGAAGGCACTCCGACTATTGGGTAAAATTCTCTGTGGGCGGTAGCATGTTGCCATAGAAAAAGCTTCCTGATCTGGCTTCTATTTGTTTAATTGTGATAGTTATCCGGTTTATTCTGGTTTCTGCCTTGATTATAATGTTTGCCTAAGATTGCCTCGACCAACTCTAACAGAGGTAACTGTGCTCTGTTTACTACCGTGTGACATTCTCATAAGCGGCGCTAACTCTACTTTTCCCCCTCTCTCTGTACTTTGTGTGTAGTGACTCTCGCATGTGCCCTATTTTGGACGTACATGCCGGTCGCAACAGTCCTCCTAAGGTTAACCCTGAAATTAATTTGTTTTGTCAATAAAATCATTGTAAATAGAGTTGTCCTAGAGTAACTAGACACCTTATTGTACACTGAAAGCGAACAAATTACTGTCCTGAAGCTATTAATAGCAGCTTTGAGGCATTGGAAATTGAACATTGTAATTACTACTATTAAATTTACCTATATACAGTACTTACAGCCGAAAGAGCCTCGGTATATATACACTGTCAATACCTGCCAAACCGGAAATCAAATGTGTGTCAAAGGAATGGCAAGGCAACAATTAATGATGACAGAATGTGACAATGGGATAATTCTAATTGGAAGCACAGTCTTTACAGCGAGAGCGATATTATCGTGAACCATACGGGTTGAATGCAAGCCAACAAACTACATAGATAAACAAAAATACGACTGGCCAACCGTTACAAATGAAAAGAAGAATACAATAACAATCAGTAATTAACAAAGTAGTAAAATATAGCACTAATATATAGTAAGGCTTATTACTGAATAACATGAATTTACATTATATTCTGTATGTCGGAAGATATATTTTTTGACAATCATAACTATTCGGCCGATTCTAACGAAATTTGAAACCCTTCCGTTGCTTTATATTCTTTTTCGAATTATATAATTGTCAACGTCTTCTAAGGTTAGTCTGGGAATTATTGAAAGTTTTAAAGTTTTGAAGTTCTTAAGGTCATAAATCAGAATAAATGAGATCAAGCGACTTTTTGGTGAGCAGACCTTGTTCATCTACTAAATTGTTTCGATTGTTCTCCCCTCATTTGATTTTTAAAAAATGTTCGTCCATTTTATTTTTCTCTCTTTTTTCATTTACATCCCCTATTTGTTTTAGCCTCGGTGTAAGGCAGCGAACTTCCCCCTATCCTGATAAAAACACGCCCACTGATTTAAAAAAGTACTCATAAAGGTACATAGATATAAGAACAACTACTTTGACAAATCCAAGGTCATTCAGAGCAACATATCCCTCTACGCTTAATCATCTGCTTATTGTCACTTGCATGGGCAACGATCACACCCATTACACATATTTTGGGGTATTAATAATTACTCAGAGCTCCAAAGAGCAAAACCAATGTGAATGCAAATTTCTAATTTAGCGCAGTATATTGACCGTTCAAAATTTCCATCAAAGAGACATAAATTTCGAGGATTCAATTTCCGTTAACGTATGGTCTAGGCAGAAGTGGTTTTGATATTTTGTGTAATTGAATTTGGAGGCTTTTGCCGCTTATGTGGCATTAATTTGTCCTTTCGGCTTTACAATCCACTACAAAGGAGTTTCCAATATCTACCTGCTGAACCATAAGATTGAAACAGTGTAATACTATACAGGTCCAGTATACATTGTATACTTTACTCTATAGCACACGAAATACCCAGTCATGGGATTTAAGCTCGTTCTGTACGGTTTACTATGCAATAGAGGATTTTTTTCAGGGGGGATAAAAATGCCACGCAAATATCCATACGACTTGAACTTAAAAGAAAAATCAAGAGATTTACCATTATAAGTGTTAGTTTTTATTCCCTTTCTGTTTACGTTCCTTTATTTCATTTCTCCTAAAATCAGTCTTATTCTTTCTCGCTGTCGGTCGGGTCTAGCTAGACACAATCTCTTTCTTCTTATCAAAGAAGACTTCAGAACTGCCTTCGAGCCTCTTCCTATCAGAGTAAACAGACTTTGTGCCTGTTGCGTATCCTCCCCATTTTCTTTAGGAACTACATAAAAAGTTTTATTTCTCTAGTCATAAAAATAATCAGGATTAAAAAATATATATGTATGTAAATTTAATCTTTTATATAGTTAGCATTTTATTATACAACGTTTGCTTATTTTATTTAAAAAACAACAAAGACGAAATTAGGAAAGAGTTTGCCGAATAGGAAATTAATAGGAATAGGATTGCCTATCACTGGAAAGAACAAAGCGAATTCTGACAGAAAATACCAGGTTAGAACTTGTAACAATGACTCGGTTATCCTAGCCTACATTTTCCGCTCATTAGGATAGTTGTTAGCTCAAAATCTTTACATGGCATTTTTTATTATTTCAAAGAATTTATTTGTTTAAATAGGACTAGGATTGCCTAACACTGGAAAGAACTAAGCGAACTTTTACAGAAAATACCAGGTTAGAACTTGTAACAATGACTAGTGATAGCCTTACTCGGTTATCCTAGCCTACATTTTCCGCTCATTAGGATAGTTGTTAGCTCAAAATCTTTACATGCCACTTTTATTACTTCAAAGGTTTTTGTTGTTTAACTAGGACTAGGATTGCTTAATACTAGAAAGAACTAAACGAACCTGACAGAAACGACTAGGTTAGAACTTGTGACAAGGCTTAGTGATATCCTTACTCAGCTATCCTTCCTTCATTTCCTATTCAAACTCTTTTACATGGAAATTTTTATTATTTCAAAGAATATTTTTGGTTTAACTAGGACTAGGATTGCCTACTACTGAGAAAAAACTAAGGGAATTATGACAGGAACAACCAGGTCAGAACTTGTGTCAAGGCCTAGTTATCCTTACTCGGCCAACTTATCACGAGTCCAAAGGAAAAAGCTGATCGTTTGATGAAGCACTTTGATTCTAAACTTAGTAGAGAGCAATTAATTTTCAATCAAGAAATGGCCATTATGCCTACTCTTAATAAAATTAATTTCGGTCCAAAGAAGTGGAGAAGCTACTCAATGCTCTTGATCCATATGGGGGCCCTGATCCCCTTAAGATGTTACCTTTGTTTTTCAAGGAAACTTCTGCTGTAATCGCAAAAAAACTGAGTGCAGTATTTAGATGGCTCATGTGATCTGGATCGTTGCCCGAGTACTGGAGGGTGGCTCACATTACGCCTATTCCTAAGGGAACTCTTCTCCCTGGTTCCTCCAATTATCGTCCAATCTTTATTACACCAATAATTTCTAAAGTTTTTGAGCACCTCGTTGCAGCTCCCCTTTCCTGCTTTCTTGAGAGATCAGGTGTTTTTCCTTGTAATCAATTTGCTTATCGAAAAAAGCTTGGTACAACGGATGCACTTCTTACGATCTCTCACAAGATCCAGTTAGCACTAGACCAGGGGCATGAGGCCCGCATAGTTCAATTGGATCTCTCAGCTGCCTGTGATAGAGTAAATCATAATGGCTTGCTGAAGAAGCTAAGAGATATTGATGTTAGTAGACGGATTTTATCTATTTTAGAGCAATTCCTGGTGGGTCACACCCACAGGGTTTGTGTTGATACCAACTTCAGTGACTAGCATCCTGTCCACTCAAGCGTTCCGCAGGGCAGTGTTTTCAGACCTCTGCTCTTCAATATTTACGTTGCTGACCTCTTTAGCATCACAAAAATATTATGTATGGTTATGCAGACGATGTAACTCTGCTCGCGACTATTGACTCCCCTCACTCTCACAGCATTGCATCTAATTCCCTCAATGAAGATCTTCGATGCATTTCTATATGGTGCCATACATGGAACATTAAGCTTAACATCGCTAAATCTAAATTAATGTGTATCTCACAATCGCGTAGCCCTTTTCCCTTTTCCTCACCATGAACCTCTCCATGTGGATGGGCAGCATTGAACGATGTGGGCAAACTGAACATTTTGGGCGTTAAATTTGATTCCAAATTAACTTTTGAGTGTCACATCAGATCTCTTGTGACTACTACCTCGCAGAAATTGGGAATCATGAGAAAGGCCTATGCCACCTTCAATGATGCTTCCGTGTCCGCCACTTGCTTTCAAAGCTTTATTCTTCCAGCTTTGGAATATTGTGCCCCTGCCTGGTTGTCTGCTGCTAACTCACACTTACATCCTATTGAAAGAGATACATACGTTTACCCACACTCATCCTCAGATCAATTTTATCATCATAAGACTATTTCAATTGGTTGGGCGTCAACAAGAGTTTGAAGACAGCTATGATCAATATGAGAATCAAAGCCAACACCGACAATATTTATTCTCATTTCTTCCTTAAGCTGGCTGTGAACGTTATTTATTTCTTTCCGTTTTACACCTCAAAAATTTGTGTTACAGTATCGACTATCAACCAAAATCCAACATCTTGATAACTTTAGTTTTAATAAATTACAACAAAGAGTCTCTCAATATTACAAATGTTTCACCAGGAACCGAATAAATCTAAAAGTTAAACTTAAACACGTTCCTCTGCTGCAAAATAGCAGACAATGAAAAGAATCATTCTAATATCTTCTCAATTAGAAGCATCACTTGTTATGTTTACAAAATTTGACTTATTCAAATAGTCATGAAGTCATTGAAATTATTTACAATGACAGCTTCGGTCTTAGTTCTAGCAATATTAAACTTTGGTTTAAAGAGCGTATAGATTATTTTAGATGAACAATCAGCCGTTTTGAAAGTAAAATCATGAGCTGCGATACGGAGCGCAAACATTGCCGCTTTGGCATCTATTTAAAGTTTTTTGTCAAGCGGATCAACAATTTTGGAAAAATGATTTTAATATGGAATAACTAGCAGATGTTGCCAAACGAGCTTTGTGTTTTAAAGATTTATCATGATCTTCGATGTCGGAATGACCACTATGAGCAACTAAAAATTCAGTCGAATACTATACACACTTAACTCTATCATCACGGTGGCAAACTCTTTTCTGACATGGAAATTCTTTCGGAATATCAGTAAATTTTCACTTTCTTTTAGGCTTTTTATCTTGCTAACAGCAAAAAAAAATCTCTATTTCAATGGCAAACACTGATTAATTTACTGTAAGTCAATGACAAACCTCCCTCAATTTTACAATTGGCTACGCTAAAATAATTTCTGAATCTTGCATTGACATATAAGAGTAGCCAAATGCCATATAACTTATTATGACTCTCTAAAAAAATATACAGAATAATTAATTTTAAAAGCTTAAACTCTATATTTTCTATCCTAGAATTATAAAACCCAAATTAGTATAGTTAGTTTAGGTATAATTTTATAGATTTATATTTATAAAGTTGTATATTTTTACGGTCAAAATTTTAAACCGGCATTTAAGCTGGGGCCCTAAATTGAAACCGGGACTGTCCTTGTCAAATCGGAATGTATGGTTAGCCTAATTATGGTCATTAAATATGAAACAGCATTAATGAATTAAAGTATTAAGTATAGTAAGTGAAGTCTACTAGCAGCAAAAGTATTTTGTTATAAAGCATTCTTTATATATTAATATCCTCACTCTTAATGACGGTGTTGTTAAAATTAATTTCAATTCGCATATTTTACATAATGCAGTAAAATTTGCTTTGAGAAACTTGAATGTGAAGATAGAAAATATTATCCCAATGATTTATGCCTAGTTTTTCTGTAGAGACAGAATTTAGTGAAATTCTACGACATGACCTACTAAGTGGTTATCTCTATAGCCATGCTTTGAAAGAATTTTACTTTATTGGAAAGCCTAAAGTTCTTATTTTTTAAGCAGACTAACTGATTCCTTTAAAAAATTACTCAAACTTCCCTCCAACTTCTTTAGTGTCAACTAAATGGCGAAATGAAATAAACAGATGCTCTATAGATCTAATAAAAAAATAACTTTTAATATACTTCAACTTGAAAGATAATTGTCTAGAATTTGCTAAAAAAAAACTAAAGATGACGCCCTATTGTTCAAGTCCATAAAAAGACAGAACAATTATAATTTTAAAAAATAAAAATCTTTTACTAAGTTAAGAAAGAAGTATTTTTTAGTTTTATGGCTTTATGAAATTAAAAAAATATATATGTTAAAAATGAATCACCGATTATTACGCTTATATACATCACCGAGTCTGCCAACATCTTTTGTTGAGGTTAAATTGGCCTTTTAAATCTGTAAAAAAGAGCACTAAAAGATCTGATTTGGAAAGCTTTCTTTCAGGTTCGGATAGTTATACTCTATGCATGGCCTGGAGGAATTCTATATATACGAACTATGAGACTGAACGTTCCAAACTCAATTGTATCGTAAAAAAAGCAAGTTATAGGAAAATAAGAAAATTACTTACTTAGTAAAGAAAGTTATAAAATGAGAAACGGTCATGTGTGTGATCTCAATTAAACCCGAAAATCAGTATGGTCACTAAAATGGTAGAATAGCGATCTTTATCTCCTTGCCTCATTAAACACTTCTAATTAGTTTCAACTATTTTCACAAAAGGAAATCTGAGAGGAGGAAGGGGGCGGGTAGGGAAAAAGGGAGGGAGGCTGGTTCATTAAAATGGTCAGGTTTGTGTATGCTCGTGTGTGTTTGTGTGTGTGTGTTTGTAGACTCGAATTGTGACCTTCAATACTACTGACATATACCCTTTAAACATGGCTGCTATTAACCAAATTGTGTGCCGTCGCCGCCCTGCATCTATTTTATTCCGTGGTTCAATGTCTACAAAGATGTTATATAGGTCTCTTCCCTCTCATATTTACATTCCCTATAACCTTACAAACTTTCTTCAGGAGATGCCTATATTGGTTTTCGAATTAAATTAGAGAAAAAATACTATTAATCAAAATGGCAATGATCTGAAAGGACTTAGTTTTGATGGCGATGAGAGTTTTAAATCATGTGCATTTACAGTGTGATCCTAAAGTCCATAGTTCGAAACAAGGACTTTGAGAAACCCTGTTCTTAACCCGTTTCTCCGCTTATGCAACTTAGGATCACCCAGTAGTGTTTTAGTGTTTAGTGTTCTGCTTGGTATTATATATGCTTTTTTTGTATTTTCTTGATACGGATTTTCCTGCATCTTTTTCTCTCATAAAAACGAAGAAATGTTAGGATTAATTAAATCGGCAACATTTCTCAGATACACAATCGGAGACGTAGTTTGAAAAGAGTTTGATGTTTAATCTTGTTTTATTTATTTCTGAGAATTTTTGTTTTTTTACTGATTCCGTTAAAGGGAAACGAAATGAAAAGATTTTAAATTGAATCTCCTCCATTTGAAAAAATTTCAAAAAAGTTTTATCCTGTTTATTTTATACCTAAAATCAACGAATTAGAAAACATCACACATTTTAGCTATTGCCAAAGATGTGAACTTTCATACAAAGTTATACAACTTCCGTTTGGTAGTGATTCGTCTTAGTAGCTATATAGGTGGTTTGTTCAGCTGTTTAAAGAAAATAAATTGTTTTTCCCTGGTGATTCGTCTTATCACATACCCATCCCCAATCGCTTCAGATGTCTAAACAATTAAATGACATCCAAAAAGTTACGAAAATGTTATATAAAAACGTACATTATTTACAAACACATACATCTTCCCTTTATTGTCGAACGGGAGAAGTGTGAGGGGATGTAGCCAATCTCCTGGTTTCTAGTGCATTTATTCTTCACTTCTTATGACTTCTTTAGTTGGCTTCTTACGAAGCGCTTTTCAGAAACATTTCGGTAGAGGAGCCTTCGTTGGGTTTCGCCTTTTACTTTTTTTCTTACTTATGGTAGACAATTGCTTTCGATGATGGCAGTGTGTATGGGTGTACTCCTGTTAGGGTGGGACCGACGATGACTGAGCAGTCCAATTCACGAGGCACAGTGACTTCCAACGTCCGAGTGCAGTAGATTACGGTGATTTAGAACATGCAGAAACATCCTCTCATACCTTCTCCTCTGCTGCTAATATTAGCAGGAACTCCATCGGCGCATATCGATTTCTGCAACATTTTATCCGAGGCTAAGATCAGCAGCTCATTCGGGTTAATACCAGCACACTTTAAAGTTTGCTTTCCACCGTCTTATGCCATCCAACTCTTTTGACTGATACTCTGTTACAGCTGTCCGTACATTACCTTTTTAAGTCTTTCCTCTGCTAAATGTTTTTGAGAAGCATGAACTCAAGGCTATCAATTAAAATAGGTTCCAATTTTATAGTATTAGGCACTATATTCATCCATATAATTTATACTTAGGCACTTTATCCCCCCAATATTCCAACGAGAGCACTATATGTGTAATTTCTCAAACATCCTGATGTGCTTCTTGTATAGTGTTCAATCACCATTTCTCTACAGCGATATAAACAGACAGACGGCCCTATAAATTGAAATCTTTGTTTCCAGTATAAGTTATGCTTAATAAGACCAGGCTTTTTGTGCCACGCGGAAATAGACGACGCTTTATTAATTGTGCACTGTATTTTATTACTGAGGGTACAGAGTGCTTACATGAGACTTCCCAGTTATTTGAAGTATAGATGACTTCGAAGTCATTGTCATGGAACTTCATCGGGGCAATCTAGTCTATATGGTGTAACTTCCAGCAAGCCAATTTGCTATTAAGCTGCACATATTTCCAGGTCATTCGGCGATGAACTACCCGCAGACGCGCCCCAGAGTTGTTGCTAATTTCCCATCTCTTGCATGACTACTCAAGTTAGTCCGAATCACCTTGGGAGAGGTTTACTCATTGAATCTAATAATAAAGAGATGAACCTGAATAATGACAGGGTTTCACGATTTTGATATTTATCTTGAATCCTTAATAATTCATCTTAATTTTATGAAGTTATCGATGAAGTCTTATTTTATCGACAAAAGGGAAATCAAATGATAGCACGATATTATTATTTTTCATTTTAATTTTACGTATTATCCCGAGAAATGTACAAGATTGTATATAAAGTTTTTCCAGTGAATAAACTCAGATGTTCTTATGTTTATTAAGAATATGGCTACGGAAATTAGGTTGATTTATTTAATATATAATGCTATGCGTGTTATTTTGTACCTATGACTACGGAAATTTGGTTGATTTATTTAACGCTATGCTTAGGTTACATGGTCTCTCTGGCTACGGAAATTCATTTATTAAGTTAACCCTTTGCTTATGCCACGTGGTCTATCTAGTTAAGGACATTCGTTAATTTATTTAACACTATGCGTAGGTTATTTGGTTCCTATGGCTCGGGAAATTCACTGATTTATTTAACACTATGCTTAGGCTAAGTGATCGCTATGACTAGGAAAATTCGTTGATTTATTTAATGCTATGTTTAGGCTAAGTGATTTCTATGGCCAGGAAAATTCGTTGATTTATTTAACGCTATGCTAGTCTAAGTGATCTCTATGACTAAGAAAACTCATTGATTTATTTAACTTTATGCTTAGGCTAAGTGGTTTCTATGACCAGGAAAATTCGTTGATTTATTTAACGCTATGCTTAGTCTAAGTGATCTCTATGACTAGGAAAATTCGTTGATTTATTTAACGCTATGTTTAGGCTAAGTGGTTTTTATGGCCAGGAAAATTTGTTGATTTATTTAACGCCTTGCTATTCTAAGTGTTCTCTATGAATAGAAAAACTCGTTGATTTATTTAATGTTATGCTTAGGCTAAGTGGTTTCTATGACCATGAAAATTCATTGATTTATTTAACGTTATGCTTAGTCTATGTGATATCTATGACTGGGGAAAATTCGTTGATTTATTTAACGCTATGTTTAGGCTAAGTGGTTTCTATGGCCAGGAAAATTCGTTGATTTATTTAACGCTATGCTAGTCTAAGTAATCTCTATGACTAGGAAAACTTGTTGATTTATTTAACGTTATGCTTAGGAAAAGTGGTTTCTATGACCAGGAAAATTCGTTGATTTATTTAACGCTATGCTTAGGCTAAGAAATGGTTTCTATGACCAGGAAAATTCGTTGATTTATTTAACGCTATGTTTAGGCTAAGTGGTTTCTATGGCCAGGAAAATTCATTGATTTATTTAACGCTATGCTAGTCTAAGTGATCTCTATGACTAGGAAAACTCGTTGATTTATTTAACGTTATGTTTAGGCTAAGTGGTTTCTATGCCCAGGAAAATTCGCTGATTTATTTAACGCTATGCTTAGTCTAAGTGATCTCTATGACTAGGAAAATTCGTTGATTTATTTAAAGCTATGCTAAGACTAAGAAATGGTTTCTATGACCAGGAAAATTAGTTGATTTATTTAACGCTATATGATAGCTCTGCATTGTATTTTCTAGCTTAATTTATCGGAGTAAACTTTGTATACAATCATGAATCTTAGCCATTTCACTCTGCGAAACTTCGCCCATTTCCTTAGCATTTTTCTTGCTTTCTCTTGTGATTTATTAATATTTCTTTGTAATTAATTATTAGACGCTCGATATTAATTATATCAAGTTAGTTTAAAAGTACAGGAATAATAGACTAAAACTAATTAAGTTAATTATCAAAAGGAATTCTTGAGTCTCATTTTATATTACGTGGAAGAAGATTAACTAGATGTGACGACTAGAGTAAATTCAGATAATACATGATCACACGGTAATCGTTGACACAAGAAAGAAAAGAAGCAGGAATGAAAAGAAGATAATACAGAGGATAGAACTAAATTTACAAAAGAAATTATATTGAATCAGGAGAGGAAGATAATGGAAACGACAAAAGTAATAAGAAACAATGTAATGTTGAAGATCGTAAAGGAATCAATACAGGGATGGAACTAAAATAAAATAAGGTTGAAGCCGGAGGGGAAAATCATGAAACGATAGAAGTAATAAAAAATATGTTAGTTTGAAGCTAGAACGAACTAGAGTGGAAAGAACTAAAAAAAATGACAATATACTGTAATGTTTAATATAGTATTTACAACCATATATGTATATGGTCAAAGCTCGCGATATTATAAAAATATCAGAAGTGGAAGATACTACAAAGGCCTAAAGTATTAATAACAATAAAATTTTGAGAAAGAAAAGATGTTAATAAAAATACAGAAGTAATAAACAACATTGTATTGAATATTAGATTTCCATTTATCTTAAGTGGTGATAGTTTGAGTTACTATAGAAATAAAGAAACTTATTTGTAAATACTTTGTTATTAAACTACAAGAGTGGTTGCAAGGTAGAAATTTGAATTTTTCGTGGTAAGAAATCCAAAACCGATGTATTAGAGACAGGTAAAGACCCTAAGTTCACACGAAGTCAGTCTAATTAAAAACAAGATCTGCTGACCAAAGGGTCACGTGCTCTCTTCTATTCTGATTTATGACCTTACGACCTTCAAAACTTTCAATAATGCCCGGACTAACCTTGTAAGGACCTTGGCAATTCTATCATTCAAAAAAGAACATAAAAGAACATAACGGTTCTAAATTTCGTTTGAATCGGCCGAATAGTTATGATGTTATTGCCAAAATAATATAATTTCCGGGCTCAACTTAGGAGAACCTCGTCAATTATATCACCCGAAAGAGAATGTAGATCAATATAAGGCTTTCAAATTTCATTAGAATCTGCCGAATAGTTATGATGTTATTGCCAAAACAAAATAATTCCCGGGCTAACCTTGGGAAGACTTTGGGAATTATATCATTCGAAAGAGAATGTGAAACATAGTGAGATGTAGAGTCGCCCGAGGCTAGACTCGCACGAGACTACAAATGGAAGAGAGAACAAAAGAAGGAAAAGGAATATAAATTATACATTAATTATATGCAATATTACTCTCTATATTAATTTTATATGTTAACAAGCCGTTGTACTCTTCCTTACAGGAAGAGCTTGGTTACACAGGCACGCCTGCGGAATGTGGCCTACAGCCCTATTTGCTAATCTTAACCACTTTTTTACCCCCTTTTATAGACTATTTAATTTAACACCCTTGGACCCTCGTTTAAGTTAAAAGAAAAAAAAAACACTTTAAATACATTCAAAAGGTTATTCATTATTCATTTATCCCTATATTTATTTACAAAAATTATTTAACCTTATATTTTTTAACAATCGGTAATTCTACAATTTTTTCTTCATTTATTTGAGATTCTGATAACGACTTCTTTAACTTGTTATTTATATTCAAATTTTTATTATTTATATTAAAATGCTTTTCGTTTCTCATTAAACTCCATATTAAACTTTTGACAAAGTTTGTATCGTTGTTCACATGAAAATCTTTCTTTAGTAGGATATTCATTTTTTATAAATACTTATCAAAACTTAGCTAATAATATTTTTGTAAACTATCAAAATCCTCTCCCTTTTCTTCCAAAGCGGGTTTTTTACAGAGTTCTAACTCTTTTTATCGATATCTTTTTCAGATTTTCGTAAAGATTGTAGGAATTCATAAAAAAAGATTTTAAAAATTAAATTGATTTTGTTTATTAAAAAGAGCATTGGTAGGAGATGTTGATTTTTTTTTATTTTTCCTTACGTTAAAAAACTCTTGTCTTAATTTTAATAATTTGGGAAAATCTCTTTGAATTGCTTTCTTTTCATATCCCTTTTCTTCGAGGAATTTCCCAAACAATTTATAAAAATCTGTATTCTCAAAAATTTCATTTTCTAATTTTTAAAAAATGCAAAACCATAAGAAGTCATTTGTCAACTAAGCAAAAAAAAAACTGTTTATTAAATTTTCAAAAAATTCCCATCATAAATTATAGAAGCATTGTGGTAAAACTTGTGAGGGAAGACACAACAGCGTTTGAGACACAAAACAAAATATTGGGAAATGAGTCGAGAATCTCTAGTATTAGAGTTTACGATTTGGCTGAGATATCTTCCTTCTGATTCCTGTTCATAAATTTGGCTAGTGATGAGCGACTGGAGAGATAATTATATTTCCAAATTTACAATTCATAAACACGAATCTAGTTCCCAGTTTAGGAATAAGCAACTGAGAGAAGCAAACTAAACAAGATTGGAAGTTTTTATGGAAATTGCGAAGTAAAATTTTAGTCTTATCGAAACGTCAACTTTTCTTTCAATTTTTATTTTCTTAGGATTTTTATTTTCTTGGAATAATTTTTTGACTTTAAACATTTATGTATGAAGATAAATAATTTCTTCATCTTCATCTTCTTCTTCACCTTCATCTTCTTCATCATCTTCATCATCTCCATCTCTATCATCTTCCTCTTCCTCTTCATCATCTTCATCATATTCATCTTCATCTTCATCATCTTCATCTTCATCGTCATCTTCATCTTCATCTTCATCTTCTTTTTAACTATTACAATCCTTTGAATTTCAAAAAACACCCGAAGTCATTTGTCAACTAAGCAAAAAAAAACATAAATTTTCAAAAAATCCCCATCTTAAATTATAGAATTATAGACATCTACCAATTTTATTTTTAAACCTGTTGACTGACTTGGTTTTAACTACTTGCGAGGGGGATTATTCCATATCTGAGCAATTTTATATGAAAAAAATATTTCGAGTTATCGCAGTGTTAAATATTGTGTTAAGAAGCTTGAATCCTTTATTTCGATTGGTTTATCGACGATTTGACTCAAATAATAACTCGTACTATGTAAAATTAATATAATTTAGTATTTTAAAGACATCGTTGAGCTAATCGCGCAAACGACGCTTTTCCAGTGAAAGTAAATTAAGGTCTTTCCATCTGAGGCTTCACACGACTTATTTCTAAATTCAAAAACTAGTTTCGTTGTTCAAGGTTGAATGAGTCCTAAGTTTCCTTTACTTCAACGATCTCATATAGTGACCTCCATAAAGGGCATAACCACCGTAATCCTGTTGTAAGGTTAAGATATATTTTTGAAGAGTAGGAGACGGAAATTGAATCGTATATTCCAAGTGAGGTTTCATAAGCGCTTTATATAATGGAAGATCAATATGTTTCAATTTATATACAAATCTAATGGCTATGTAACCAATAAGTCCGTTCGGTTTGGGGGCCGATGCAACTTATTGCTATGGAACTCGGAATTTCACTCGCTGTGGAAGCTGATAAAACTCATGACTATGGAAACTGGAAGTCAGTTCTCTGTGAGCTCTGAAGCAACTCATGAATATGAACCTGAAGTCTGTTTTGGTGTGGAGGCTGATGCAATGCATGGTTATGGAACTCCGAAGTCTGTTCACTAAAGGGTATGATGCAATTCATTGTGTGGACACTTTTAAGTAGCTCAAAATAAATAGCCTCAAATCGTTGTTCAAAGGAACCTTGTTTAAGTGGATTTCAGTGTCCTGGGCACTTTACCTAATTTGCATACACTTATTTACATTAATCTTCATCTTCCATTTTTGGCCCATACGATTAAGTCACTCTATTCTCTAATTTTGTAGCGAACGCGAATTTCGAAAATTTGCATTGTAAATTACTATCAAGGTCGTAAATATAGATTATAAATAGCAAAAGATCAAATCATAATAAGGAAAATGAAAACTGGCGGGAACACTAACCAAATTTAGAAAATGGCTTTGTGATGCGTGTTAAGTGATATGAAAGTGAAAATGCGATTAAGATAGAGAAGCATGAGTAAATAAAATACTTGTTCAACAGAGCTTATCCCCCTTGACTTCTTTTTCTGAGGTATGCTAAAGGAAAAGGTAACTAACCTCAATGATAATGAAGGATACGAAGCACCTGAGGGAACAGCACATCATAAATGAATATTCTCAAATTGACATAAATTTGGAGTTAATGCATCGGGTTCATCGGGTGAATCTCGCAAAGCGCATCAAACTTGGCTTCATAAATAGTAAAAATCACATTAATTTGCCATTTAATAATATTTTAATAAATAAAATGTAGTTTAAATGAAAAAAAATGTAGTTATTTTTTTATTGAAAAATATGCATTTTGCCTATGTGTCGAGACTTTAGCAGGATGTCTACTAGGTCCTCTAAGTTCTCTAAAAAGCTTCTAAGTACCCCAGGTCTTATAAAAGTTCTCTAAAAGTCCTCTTATTTAAGATAAAGTCCTCTTTACTAACTTTTATTCTAGCTTGTCGCTTTTTTAAGGTATGTATTTAAATCTATTATTGTTTATTATAGTGATTATGTTCAAAAATTAACTCAGTACAAAAAAAAGAAATACAAAACTAAATGAATACCTATCTATAACCCTGAAAATTAAGCCTCGCCTTATTAAATTTCAGTAGATATAACTATCAAAGTATTATTTGTCTAATATGAGTCAATTTTCTGTTATTTCTCTAAGTTCATGTTGGGTACCTCACTTTGAGAGACCAACAATGAAATGCTAGAATTACATTATGTAGGTATAGTGGTAATGTCATGTAAAATTAAAAATCCTATATTTTTCATCACGCAAATTCTAATACTTATTTTATAGTGTATTAACAATGCCTGGTAAATGTCCTTTTCAAATTAATTGAATTAATTTTAGTGAATTTAAGAAATGGCTTGAATGAGTTTCTGATAAAAACAAGGCAAAGTGAAAATATTGCCAGGTATAATTTTCAATAGCAAAAAAAGAAATAGAAGATGTAAGGCAGCATGCAAGAGGACAAAAGCATATTAGTTTAGAAAAAACTTTCAAGAATAAGCAATGGTTAATTTTTTCAACAACACCCAATGATCAGACAACTTCTAATGCCTGAGAAAAGTTAGCTGTTAAGTGCTTTATTTTTTTTAGAAAAGAATATGTTTTATGAAAAACTTAGAACCTTGCAGAATCATATTAAATGGGATGTAGAATTCAGTGATAAGAATACTTGCCAGATGTGGACTACTTTTATGACTTATATTGAATGTAGTCCAAAATCAATGTATCCCAATGAAGGTCATTAGAAAGAAATGTAAGCCCTTCTAGCTTTTATCATCTATTGAATTATGAGATAGCTAGGAAAATTTCTGAGAAAAAAAGGGCATACCAAAGATTACAGGGGTAAGGAAGGTACTACTGAAAATATGAATCATCATAGGTTAACTAGGAATGAATTAAATAAGATAATTAAGAAAAGCAAAAAGGGAAGCAAGAATTAATTTACGTCACAAAAATAAAAATCTAAGAAAATTCTTTACTATTATAAAACCAATAACAAATCTAACAGAGAGAAAATATCCCCTAATAAATACGAAGTGGTCGTGAAAGAATTTGTTGAGTAAACATTAAATTTTTAAAATATAAATTTCGTAGGCAATTTAGGCACCTAATTCTCTTTTTATAGGTCAAATGGAAACTATAAGTGAACATCCTGGAAGCAATACTACTAATATATCTATCTTATATACTGACTCATTCAGGACAGATATTCAGAAATATGTTTCCAGATAGCAAAATAGCGAGAAAATTGAAAATGCTTAAAGATAAAGCATGCTATATAGTGACACTTGGCCTTGGTTGGTGAATAATATAAAGATATGATTTATATCATATTAAAATCAGCTGACTATTTAGTGATAAACTTTGATGAATCCTTAAATAAAATTGTCCAAAGAGGACAAATAGACATCCACTTAAGATATGCTGATGAATTTGGCATTATTCATACCAGATTTTTAACTTCTGCTTTCTTGAGGAATGCATCAGCTCAAAACCTTTACGAAATATTTATTAAAAGACTGAGGGATGAAGAGTATATTTCAAAAGTTAATCAGGTTTCAAGGATGGCCCTCATGTCAACTGGAAGCTGATTGAGTACCTACGAAGAGACTTAAATTAAAAATATTAAAAAAATGATTAATATTTAGTCCTGTGAATTGCATATCATAAATTGAGCCTTTAAAGAAAGTTTTAAGAAATGTTCTTGGTGGGATATCTCTTCAATTATGAGATCAGCCTATAATATTTTTAAAAATAGCTCAGCATGAAGAGCAGGCTTCCGAGAAGTCTCTTAAGGAGATCAATTTCCTCAACATTGCACAGGAATAAGGTGGTTAAAGAACAGAAATAGAGCTTTGAATTTAATTCCCCTTCTTTTTCATTTTTAAAAAAATATATTAAATATGTGCAACAGAAAGTATATAAATACTCTGCTATCAAGTTTGTTTTAATTCTTTCAAGTAATTTAATCTCTGCTCCTGTAGTTCAAGCAATACTGGAACTTTTTGCCTCTTTCTCCATGTGTATATGGTTCAAATATGAACCCATTAAATTATAATAAATGGTATTTACTTATTCCTGGGGAGGCGAAAATGCGGTCTTCGATAAGGTGAACGAACTCTTTGATTGGGGCGGCTAAGGGCCACATTCGTACACCACTCCAAACTAAAGGTGAAACTTGGAATTTTTTTAAAATTTAACCAAAGTGATTAATAAACTAACCCTGGCTACAATACCACTAAACTCTGATCTAATGCCATTTAAATTAGAAATATTAATTCTGCGATTTTATTCCTGGGGCCAAAACTAAACATGCCTCACCCTCTTGCCGTATCGTCAAAAATAGCAAATTTGAATATCTTTTTATCTGTATTTGAACAATTAAATTCTTTCAAGCTGTGAAGGCATATTCATACCCTCGAACTACTCTCCTCAACCCTGTATTGCAACCGCAGTTATTCCAAACGGCCTCACTGCTTCCAGAAGGATCTATAGCTATCCCTAATAAAACTCAAGGTAGATTTTTAGAAGTAATTTTCGACAATATGATTGGCATGGGCGTGATAGATTCGTGTTATGGTCGCTGTTTCCGAGGAATCTCCACAATTTAAAGCTGTAATTCTTTTCCATTCCCACGGAATTTCCAACCGAGTGTTGCAAATTTGATACGCTTATTGTAAATATGTTTGTATGTCGTATCATTAAATTAAAACAAAACGCCCATAAATAAGGTCCTGGGGACTTATTCCTATATATTTTAAGCTTAATATTTATATCGATCGAGATAACAGCGTAAAACACACTTCTGGCTCCAACGTTGGCCACGGAATTATTTTACGACCTTAAAAATACCCTGATCGAAATCTATTTATCTATGGATGAATTAACACAGAAACCACGACTAAAGCACGACCCTACACAATCATTTCTCGTCCTCGAATCTTATTAGGGATATATTTTTCGCATTTTTTAATTTTTCTCTAGCTTCATCCGTTTCTTTACATAACTATCTTTAGAAACTTTCTGCCTGGTATGACCTCCTTGCTATTGAGCTTTAAATTCAAGATAAAAAATTTCTATTCCGGTTCTTAGTTCTACATTATTGAGTGATCCTTCTCTCATAGAATTACACTAATTTATTCGTCTTAAAAAAATCCCTTTTTTCATTATGTTTGCTAGAATAGGCTTGCTTATTTCATATATTACGCTCCTTTGCAATCCGCGTTTTAACCCTCATTGATAAGAATCCTGATCGGAATACTACTAGCATGTGGCCTTTAAGTGAAGGATTTTCTTACATGTTTATTCCATGTGCGTCGCAGCGAGGCTATAATGCAAGGCTCAGCTCAATGAAGAAGGAAATATATCAAGGAAATGAGATGCCCGATAAAAATGCTGCATTGTTTTTCTTCACCCGAACATATATGCGCCTTCGTATACATGTATGTCCGTCAGTGTCTCGTCTTTCTTTGAATTGGTTGGCACTGTCGCCATTTTGCCCATGGTTGGACTTGGAATTGGTCAAGAAATGACCGGAACTTTTTCAGTTTTTCCCTTGGCCCTCCTTAATATTCATTCCTCAGTTGCCGAAGGTCGTTTCAGAATCGTGAAAATTCTTGATGTCCTTGAAAAGCGAAAGGAAGACATAATCTGCCTTAAAAATCCGTTATAAGTCTTATACTATTCTTTATAATAGTATTAGGAAACGTTTTTATCAATGAGGATTCCATAAATATTTGGACCTTCATTATATCGAGCGAGAATATCCTTCTCCATGAGTTTCAAATTGGTTTATGAGGAAGATCCAAATATGTATGACCACAAAGACTCCAAATAGTGAAACGTATTTATCGAAATAATTTCAAAAATTACAATTGTGACCTCACCGATATGCACTCATAGCTAACCCTTGAAGATCAAGGATGATGGCCTTTATTCTGTATATTTCCCCTTCATTAATGGCCTCTCAGGTGGCTTATATGTAATTCCAATCCTGGCCCTGAAAATTCGTTGGCGACTGGGGCAGTTATTTCCAGGTGTAAAAACGGGCTCAGCCAGGAAAGTGGTGTTGGTCTACAAGACAAAGACACCTGTGCCTGTTTTTTCTTGTGTAAATTATCTTTCATTTACAGAAACACTGATATTCGTAAATCAAATAGCTGAGTCCAATGGCAAGGAAACTAAGACGACTGGAGTTGATTGATCGGCTTCAGCATTCACCCACCTTCACGGCCGTTAAGTTTAAAGTCACTTCTGTGGCTGATATGTCGTTGAGGTCTTCTAGTCTTGTTTGGTTTAGAGTTGAGGTGTCTAAACCTCCTCTGACAATCCTTATATTTTCTCAGCCTTTTTTACGTTGCAATTTTTCATGATTATCGAAAAAGATGTGCGAAAGAATTCTGATGGTTAATTTAAAATATTGGTATGTGAGAAAGCTTAAACCTTTCCGTCCTGGCCAAAACGCTAGATGAAATCGTGTTAATCAAGATTATTGCTACTCGTATCTTGCTAACAAAACGGCTCATTTTTGCCTTATCACACAAAAAAAGGGTAAAATCCATCTTTTTTTATGGGTTCTCTCGCGGAAAAAAACAAATGTTAAGTTAGGACTTCTAATCGTGACTGTTTCCTATTATTAAAAGCTTCATTTGTCTAATGCTTATCTTAACTCATTTCGAAATATGAAGTCACTCAGCAATTTTTAGGCTCGCCATTTTACTAATTTAACCAATTAACTAAAAATTCATAATTTGTTTCGAAAATTTGCGTGTAATCAAAATATATTTTTTTTCCTACCTTTTTCGAATTGTAAATAAAATAACGCTCCAATTTCAATTTTTTCAATTCCACTCTCAGCCATTTTTCTTCCAACACAAGTGAATTTTATTCTCTCCCTCTTCCTTTATACAAATAATTCATATTAGTCACCAATATTAGCATAATACTAAACTCTTTTATTTAAATTTATCTATATTGCATATATTTTTCCCTCAAATTTCTATTTTATATGAATTATTGAAAACTCTGTCCGTATTGCTTGGGGAAAACTTTGTTGAATGGCATCTACAAGGATATTCATTGTTGTCGAAGCGAATTGATAACCAATTACTGAAACTAACCTACTAGTCTATAATACTTAATATAGAATAATGGTCATATATTTAGAAGCAAAATCAATAAAGTACAATAGGAGAATATTCAGCTCGGCCAAAATGAATATAGAGAAGTACATAGTTTGTCAAAAGAGAAGATAATTAGGTCAAAAAAGCAGAATTGGAAGAGATTATTGTATCAACTTTCACACGTTATTTTTAGAGAAAGTAAGGTGGATTTCAAAGGCTTTTAGGAACAATGATCTTAAAATAAATTTCATCTGCAACGTCCTTTCACTGAACAACAAAATTTTATGAAATACGGAAATGTTAATGGCGCATGGGATCTCTGATTTCTTCTTTTCAATATATTTAATCCTGAGGATTTTAATGCGCTTAGTATGCTATTCTAACCTTTGAAACATTGATATTATTTCATTAATACAGTTTTCTCCGCTTGTTTATTAAAAAAAAAATATGTCCATTCGCCTCCATATTCTATCGTCTTGCTTTTTTTGGATGATTCTCGTTTCGTTTCCGTCCTCAATTATTAAAAGACAAATCCTGTTATCCATTAAGTATTTGTGACCTCCAAGGCACACGCGTTGTTCAACATCCTGCCGCTTTCCAATTTTGAATCAAGTTATCCCCTTTATAAAGAAAGGTCAATTCGTGTCGGGGAGCTTTCTGTTAGTGAATCGGGATGGAATTCTTGGATTTTTTTCTTTCGTTTTTTTAAAAATTTATTCACTTATCTGTACAATCAAATATTTTTAGTATTTGATTATACAAAGAATATTTACGTGTTTGCGAGAGATGGCAAGAAGGAATAGTTTGATAAAATTGGCAGGGTAAAATAAAGTTTAGTCCAGTCGCTATGGGTGTTTAATTTCTTTTTTTGAGAGAAATACGAAAAGAGATAAGAGAAAGAGGTCGGAGAGAGAGAAGGGAGGGTGACGATGGGTTATATCTATGTGGGTATTCGCTGATGACAAGATGTTTGTAGCGGAATGTGAGAGATATGGAAATGCTTAAAGAATGGGCCATAAGTCAATTCAGAAAAGAGTAAGATATTGGTACTTGGCGGTGAAGATTGATAAGGATTTGGTAGGGTCTGTGGTGTTTACATTGAGGGAGTGTAGATTCAATTGTTTGGGACGCGTCGTAGCGAATGGTAGTGGTAAAAATGAAGCAGATTGCGACACAATGCTTTGGGTAAATAGTAGGGAGCTCTCCGGATGATCAAAGCGTTATTGAAGGGTAAGGGTTTGAGTGTTGAATGTACCAGGAGGATGCATGAGATAATGCTGGTACTAACGCTCATGTATGGTAGTGAGACTGTGGTATGGAAGGAGAAGGGAAGGTATCGAGTGAGAGTAGTGCGAATGAAAAACTTGAGAGGAATAGTTGTTGTGAATGGTAGATAGAGTAAAGAATGAGTGGTTAATGGGGAAGTAGGAGAAAGTGAAAATCTGTGAAAGCGATACAGTCGCAGATCCGCCTCCTGTATTTGGGGACAGAAGGGTTCGCAATCTTCATATGTCAGCTGCAGCATGCTGTCTCATAATACACCTGACAGCCCTTTGCGAAAGACAGGAAGGGCTGACACGTTATCTCTGCAAAGCCCCGCAATGGTCAGATGTGGCATTAGCAACCATGCTGCAGTTGACATCTGGAAAGTTGCTGCCCATCTAAACCCTAAAGAGAGCAAGTGGATTATTGGCTACATATTTCTACTCACATTATCACTTTTTTCTGCTTCTACATTTTATTTACACCGTTGCAAACTTCATTTTGAACGTTCCCTCGTTGGCTTTCGCTCCTTAGTTTTAAGTAATAACTGTCTGTGCTAAGGGAGAGGAGATGGAAGAGATAGCGGTGTTATAAAAGGTTATGCGTAAGCTGACGTATGTGTCCGGAGATATCTGCGTATATGCATCAGACTCGACGCACTGAGTTGCGGCAGCTCCCTACGAGCGGCAGATTTTTTCTCCACTCTCGCCTGGAATCGAACCAGGTGTACAGACGTCTAAGTTTATCTTATCCACTAAGCTAGCGGGAAATCCCCCTCCCCAATTAAGGGGACTTGCGATTGTTGTTTAGTAACGCCTTCGGTAGTAGAAGCTAGCTTATATGTACACTTTCGATATCTTTTCATTTGCCCAAACTAACCATTTTCGTAAGAATGCCATGATTATTCTCTCCTTTCGTTTACTCAACTGCATTTTATTCAGATTTTTCCTTCTTCAAACTTCACCACCTTTGTTTTTAAGCATTTTATTTAAAAACCTAATGTCTAGTTTCCCCCGTTTCCTATTGATTTAGCTTTCCTGAAATTAAAAAAAAACACTTTTTTTTTTACCTCACAATTGAGATGAAGCGTTGGGTATTTCTCAATTTTATTTTAATGCAAGAAAAAATCTAAAAGACTTTTAATTATACGAAAATTCCTATTCACTTTACTTAAAAATTAGTGCAATATTTTCCATTTTTCACAAGGAAGTATCTATAATTCCGTGAGGATTTGATGAATATTACAATTAATGAATAGGTAAATTTATATATAACTCGTCAAACTTTATGCTAAATGCTTCTTTCATTTCTTCAAAAAGTGTGATGGAGAGACTAAATTTTCTAGAATTAAATTTCATATTTCAAGACTGGAAGAAATTCTCAAGGTTTTCCCTAGCAAATACAATCACAAAAGGTTATTTAGACATCCTGCTTTGTTTGTAAATTTCAAATCACATTTATCACATTCAATTGGACAAGCAATTACTGTTTTTAGTCGCGTGAGAGTCTAGTCGCGAGAAACTCTACATCTCACTATGTCGGTCGGTCGGTCCCTGTTTTGCTTTTTCTTTGTTTTTATAATTATATTGTAACTATTCGACGATTCTAACAAAATATGAAACACTTATATTGTTTTACATTCTCTTTCGATTGATATAATTGCCAAAGTCCTCCTACGTTTTGCCAAATTCTGTATACTTCTTCCAGGGTTTAAGTTCCTGACGTCACATCAGAAACTTCAAAGAAAATGGAACCGCAAAAAAAACGGGCTGGAAAAGGGCAAGCTATAAAATTCTTCTAGCTAACGATTTCTGCAAAAACTCTTTTTTTTTTTAATAGCCGGTCCGATGTACGGAATATCACTCAAATAAATCAACTGAAACATCCATCCATCTAATAGCGAAAACCCTGAGGAAAACGGGGGAATAGCCCAAAAATGCGTGATGAAGGGAAAAAAGGGCCGCCCATCGCAATAGAAACAAACGTGACTAAGCAAAAAATAGGAAATAACCTCTAAAAAAATAAAAAGCCGCTCATAGCGGTGTCCAAATAATTTCTTACGTTAGTTCTCAAATCCCTGGATTTAATTTACCAACCCAAACCAAGGTGGAAAACTAAATGCAAATACTGCAAACGTGACTAAGCAAAACCAAGGAAAGAATCTATAATAAATCAACCGCTGCCCATAACGATTGCCAAATAATTGTCTACAAATCCCTGAAATTATTTTAACATCCCAAACCCAGAGGAAAAATGATTAAATACCCAAATAAATAAAAAAAACACCAACGTGACTAAGCAAAATATATGAACTAACCTTATAAAATAACAATAGCCGCTCATAGAAATTTCAAAATAATTGCTAACATTACCCTACAAATTCCTGCTCTCGTTTTAACCGCCCAAACCCAGGGCGGGACGCTTACATATTCAAAGAAATAATTAAAAAACAAAACAAAATGGTTGATGATCGGTTTTTTCCTTTAGCCTATTTATATAGGAATTGCTTTAGGTGCACAGGATTAAAGCTATTTTAATTGTATTCTCGATGCGGGCTTCGATATTTGTAGCTAGTTTAGGTTTAGTTATGGTACTTCTCTCCAATTGCAGTCTATTTCTTTAATGTTTCAAGGTTATGGTGTCACATTTTAGCCTATTTCTATAGGAATATAGCAAATTTCACCCTATTAAATCTATTTTAATTGGGTTTTCGATGCCATCTTTGATAATGGGAGCTAGTTTCGGTTTAGTTCTTCAATTTTTGGCCACTTCAGGCTTAGTTGTTTGAGTTTTGAATGCTATGTCGTCACTTCCTAGCCTATTCCTATAGGAATTACTCTAAATTTACACGATTGAAGCTATTATAAGTGTGTTTTCAATGCGGGCTTCGATATTTTTAGCTAGGTTAGGTAGGTTTTTCTAGCTTTCGTCCAAATCAGTTAAGTTCATCTTCGTTTCGCCAAATATAGTCTATTTCTTTCAGTTTTTAAGGTGATGACGTCACATCAGAGCCTATTTCTATATGAATTTCTATAATTTCACACGACTAAAGGCATTTTAATTGGGTTTTTGATGCGGGATTCGATATTTTTTTTAAGGTAGTTAACATTTGTTTCTTCTATGTTTTGCGAATTAAAGCCTATCCCTCTCATGTTTCAATGTTTTGATGTCACATTTTAACCTATTAATATAGTAATTGCTCTAATTTCACAAGATTTTATTCCTATTGCAAGGAAAAAGGCAAGCTATCAAATTCTTCTATCTACCAATTCCTCCCAAAACTCTGTTTTTAGTCGCGTGCGAGTCGAGACGTGAGCGACTCTACATCTCACTATGTCGGTTAGTCCAAGTTTTGCTTTTTGAAGTTTTTGTAATAACAGCGTAACTATTCGGCCGATTCTAACGAAATCTGAAACTATTATGTTGTTTTACATTCTCTTTCGAATGATATAAATGTCAAAGTCCTCCCAAGAGTATCCCGGGAATGATTTTGTTTTGGCCATAACATCATAACTATTCGGCCGATTCTAACGAAATTTGAAACACTTATGTTGTTCCGATCATAATATTGCCAAGGTCCTCACAAGGTTAGTCCGGGAATAATTGAAAGTTTTGAAATAATAAATATTATTTTTCCATTTTTTAAGGAGGTAAAGCAATTTTGAGCTAAAATGACCATCTGCCAACGCAATTTGAGTTCAGTAACGAGAAATGTGCCACCGCGGATTTCATTTTTAATTTTAACATTCAATTTTTGGATCAAATATCAAATCCAGCTGATCCTCGGGTTAATCCTCTTTCATTCTTCTTTTGCAATCTCGCACCTTTTGGTGCAATATTTTAAATTCAGGCAAATGAATTGCATTTCTCTAAACTCCTCAATGCGTTTAATTTGTATTTCAGTCTTAACCATCTGCTCTCCATTAACAAACGAAATTGAATATTTATCCTGTAATTTGAGCAATTCTTTCTTCCGTTTTTTTCCATATAGACCAAATTTCTCTTCCATTTTGGGGGGGCCACTTTTTAAGGAATCGTTAAATGTCTGCAACATTCCTACCTTCGAGGAAGGCGAAGATTTTTAAAACAATGTATGTAATACTGCTAACCACAAAGAGGTTTAAAGTTTCATTTATAAGTACTTATGCTGTTTGTATAAGTATTTTGGAGGGTGTTTTTGATATTTTATGATTTTATTTGTTCACTTTTCCTTGATTTTTCTTATTCATTTCTACGCTATGATCCGATTATTCATGATTTGGATTGAAGAAGTTCTATAAGGTTTACAAGTCTATTGTTTGCCATTTTAGCTACTTTTTCACAATTCATTTCTCTGTTCATTTATTTTTCGTATGTAGGCCTCTTCCTTTATTTTCCATTCAGCGACATGATCTATATGGGTGAAATAATTCCATTTAATTATCAATATAGTTTTATACGAAAGTTTTGTGACGATTTGTGATATTTCATTTCCAGTTAAAACAGAAATGTAGAAAAAGCCTTCCTACGAACATTGAACGCATACAATGGCTCTTTATTCCGCTAAGTATTGTTCTCAACATTTAAATATTGTTGAGAACAACGTATGAGGCCTTATGTTACACCCTTTGTTTGTGCTTTTCTCAGCATTACCTCTTTTTCTATTGCTGTGTTGGTGCTGGAGATGAATTTATTCGTGTCCATTTTCACCGTTTATTAGACTTCTTTTCTAGGCAATCTAAAAAACTTGCTATCAATCAGCCTTTTTAAATGTTATCTTTGCTTTCAAAGAGAATGTAAAAATCGCTTTACCCATTCTAGCCCCGTCTTATAAATCGAGAATTTTATTTGCAGTAACGCAATTGTAATTATGCGGATAATAAGGCAATGTTGTGGCTAACTAAGCTCTTCAACAAGCACTAGAAAGTTGCTCTTCTCACAATCAAGAGAGGAGAAAAGCTAAATTATACATTCTCCTCTCGTGATTCTAAAAAGAGCTCCTTCTGAGGGCTTGACAAAAAGCTTAGTTAGCCATAACATTGCCTTCTTAACCGCATAATATATATATATATATATATATATATATATATATATATATATATATATATATATATATATATATATATATATAACGATATTGCGTGAGACTGTGATATACGAACTTGCAAAATATACTTCCTATTCACTGTATTTCCATTAATAATTTGAAGTACATATATGTACAGGCAGTGCAGAAATAGATATTCAGCTGTTAATATTTCTCATATTAACAACTAAATACCTAAACCCTCCCGCCTCATCAGACAATCCATATAACCCTTAAAAGTCTGTTATTTATTTTTAATACCAAAATAAAAAAAATGGATGTATTCAAAAAGACACAAAAGTTCGAACAAGACCGAGAAATCTTGAATTTATACCGTTTCAAACACGGTTAAGACTATAGGAGTAGTTATTTTTTCTACTTCACTCACACGTGTGTAATATTTATGTACGTATGTGCAACGTATATAATGAAATCTATTTAAATGCATGAGGTTTAATAAGGAAATCACGCAATGAATCCAGTTTATAGGAAAATTAGCAATTTTACACGTGATGAAGTAATTTGTTGAGCTAAAATTAGTTTTGTTTGAGAAGGTTAAAAAATAGTGAAAACCAATGAGCAAATCTCGCGTAAAAAGTAGGAAAAAACATCAATTAAAAAGTAGTGAATGTAAAAGAAAA
Source organism: Ceratothoa steindachneri (assembly GCA_963969495.1). NCBI lineage: Eukaryota > Metazoa > Arthropoda > Malacostraca > Isopoda > Cymothoidae > Ceratothoa > Ceratothoa steindachneri. Next base: position 160,800,957 of record OZ018323.1, on the reverse strand, counting down.
TAAAATCTCTGAAAGATATATATATATATATATATATATATATATATATATATATATATATATATATATATGTATATATATTCGCAGATCTTAATGCAAGCATTAAGGCAAGTGGGGTACTCAATTTTCCTGATGTTGGCGCTCAAAGATTAGAACCATTAAATTTCCATCCCATTTTAGCAGTAAAAATCTGAATAGAATGATTCACTGCGTATATTCAAAATGTGACTAAAAGGGGCAATTTATCTCGGAGACAGTGTAAGTGGGGGCAAATTAATGGAAAATATGAATTAATAAAAATACCAGTAATAATAAGAGGGGTTAGGAATTTTACACACTGTTAGAGCAAACAATTTTTGGTAATTTTCCAGGAGCGTGGCGTGCACGATAATTTAGCAAGATTTTAGGGGCTAGATTTCAGCCGTTTTTAGCTTTTTTGAGTTAGTTTATAAGTTAATTTAGTTTATATAAATTTACTCTAACACAGGTATGCGTTGTTTTCAAGGTCAAATATATAATACCTGATTTTAGTTCAGTTTTCGCACTGAATCTTAAAATCATGCTCATTTTACCCAATCAGGTCAAGTTTTTTAAATATGAGCACATACCAAAAAACTCCTATATTTCAAAATATTTGTTGTGAATGAAACACATAATAGCAAATATTGGACCGATTTACTCACAGAAGGCTTACAGAATATTTTTAATAGATAGCATAAATAGTACAATGCACAAAATGAGCTACTCATTGATAAATGGTCTCTTCAGTGACCTCCGATTGTGCCAAGCAGACACCACATCCCTCTTAAGGCACCAACAGTAGTCAGCCAGAAAGTTCACATCCCATTGGCCTCTATAGCATTCCACCATGACACGGATGTCTTGGTGAAAGCGCTCACCCTGTTCTTCACTGAAGTCTCCGCAATTTTCTAGAAAATAGTCCAGATGGGACCGTAGAAAGTGCATTTTCACTGATATACACGCACCAAGTTTGCGAAAATTCTTCATTAAGTCATCAACCATCTTCTGGTACTGAGGACTTCTGTGGCTACCAAGGAAGTTTGCAATAACTAACTTAGGGATAGCCAGGCAGAGTTCAGTAGGTTTTAATGAATCATCAAAACTAGAGTCTTTTATGAGTTCTCTTATCTAAGGACCATTAAATATACCTGCCTTAAGCTTCTCCATGCTGATTCGTTTGAACTTGGGGTGGAGGAAGGCAAATTCTCCACCTTCCCTGTCCAGTGCTTTTAAAAAGTTCTTCATTAGGCTGAGTTTGATGTGTAGGGGGGAAGTAACACCTTGCTCAGTTTAACCAAAGGGTAAGACAGAACATTGTGTGACCCGGGTTCTAATCCTTGTCTTGATGGCCACTCTTGTCTGACATAGTGTTGGTCGTCAGCCCGACTATCCCACAAGCACAAAAAGCATGGATACTTTGTGTACCCACCTTGAAGTCCTAGGATGAGCCCAACAACTTTAAGATCTCCACAAATCAACCATTTATGTTCCTGGTAGTTGAGAGCAGACAACAGACGTTCCATGCTGTTGTGGGATTCTTTCATTTCAGACTAGTGTCCAACAGGGATTGCTGAAACATTATTTCCGTTATTCAGAAGAACTGCCTTGAGACTTCTGTTAGACGAGTCAATAAAAAGTCTCCATTCCATGGCAACATACTTCATATCCATTAATTTCATCAGTTCAGTAATATTGTTACAGGAGATCAGTGAAGACGCTTCATCGAACATAAAGAATTTTCTGAATTCGCTCTCGCGTTTCCGATACCAATAGAACGTTGTTCCTTGGGCAAGTAAATGTTTCTCTCGAATACGAGAACCCAGCAGCTGGGCAGACTCCTTAGATAGTTTTAAGTCTCGTGTCAAGTCGTTGAGTTCGGCTTGGGTCAATGACACCGATCGGTTGTCCTCTTCCGGCTCGTATGCACCCTACTCACCTGTATCAGTCATGTGACTAGATTTGGAATCAAAACTAGATTTCATGATGACATCCGGCTGAGGAACAGGAACATCTGTTCCATGGGGGATTGGCTTTATGCCAAAAGTAAAATCAGGGTATTGAACATGGTGCTTGTTCTTTCGATTGATGCCTTCTAAATTTGTCATGCAGAAGTAGCAGTCGGTAACCTGATCTTTCTCTTCCCTCCACACCATTGTGACACCAAATGGCATACTTTTTCTTTCCCTATTACTCCAAACCTGCAAGTCCTCCACACATGTTTTGCAGCAGATATGGGGAGTAAATGTCTTATCCTGGTCCCCGCAGATGAAACAAAATTTGTTAGGATGGTTCTCACACTTCCGATCCATCGTACTGCACAACTAGACCTGAAAAGAGAAAGAATAACTAGTTATTTAAGGTAACCCATGACCAGCTGTGGCAAAAACAAAGCCCATATACGCTTGGATGATAGCGCCATTTGGGAAAAAATATGCTGTAATAAAAATCGAGTGTATCTTAGAACCAGACCTGATCAAATAAAATCAATGATATTTTTTAATTCAGCACGCAAAAAGGATCCTAAATCAGTTGGAAAGCCCTTGACCTTTGAAAGAGAAGTTTGGAAACGCAGGCCAGTGTAATTAGTCAAGCTGAAAAAAAGCCTTAAAAAGCTAGAAACAGCTAAAATCTAGCCAAATAATCCCTGGTTAAAATATCGTGCGCCGCTCTCCTTGAAAATTAACCTATTCTTTAATTTTAAAATCATTTCGAGGAAAAAACATTTTAAATCTACAAAAAACAGGAAACAGGTTAAAAAAAACTGAATCTCACTTGTATTTAGGACTTTAGAAATATATTTTTTGTAGCAATTGAGTACAAAGCGAAGTGAGAATAATTTATTATAATTCGTATTGTGGAAATCGAGTAGGAGGATTATAATCCCGCTGGGCATTTTTTTTTTAAGAAAATCAACTAGCCATCTTCATAAAGGGTATAGACACCGAAACCATGAACAAGCCTATTTATAGGTTACTTTTAATACCGACGCAAAACCCAAAACCATAAACAAAACAGACAATCTATCGCGGTTAAATTATGCATCCACTTCTTAGCGACAGGGCACACTATTTACTACGTTTTATAATTATATGCACGTTCTTTTCAGATACTTCAGACTAAGTAAACTAATACAAAACTTCTATTAACATTAGTTTCAAGGCTAAAACTAATTCCTATCTTGTTACTTCTTTGTAAAATTAAATATTTAGTGGATATATCAAACAGTTGGTAAATTCTGATTTGCATAAAATTATGTGACTCAATAATAGCTTCACAGTCACATGTTTGAGCGCTTATCAAGGTACAGAATCCATCCTAAAGACCGCCCACTATTTAGGGTTGAATTATTGGGTTGCTATTTCATACTTTAGCCTTTTCCTTTCCCTTTACAATTTACCTTATTGTCTGCCTTTTCCAAAAGTACTACTATCTCAGTAGAAGAATAGAGAGGGTCATTCAAGAAAACCACACAATCTTTCAGTACCTAGTATCCATTGAAGTTTCTTATTTTTGGTACTATTTTTATGCATCTCACACATATTTCTATTTTTTATAACTTCATTTATATGCGAATTTGTTTGTAAAAACTATGGTTGTGATACTCTCTATGCTTTCACATTTGTTCACTAAATAAAAAAATACTAACGTTTGTAACTTCATTCGTTATTTTCGCTGTAATCAAACTCAGGGGGGTTTAATTAGCAAGAATTACCCACCCGATCCGAGAGTTGGCCAAGTTTTGGTTGTCTGAAAGAACACCAAAGTCTTCTGTAATCCTACCGGATATTATACTCTCGAGACCGTTTTCCATTATCCAGGTCGAACTTGAAGACTCTTATTTGCCGCTCATTCAAGCTTTTACTTCACGTGAGAAAGAGAGACAAAGAGGAGCAGTGAATAAAACACCCGCCTCTCCTCGCTCTCCACTCCTGTTCTATCTCTCTCTCTCTCAACGTTCGATCCTCACGCATCTAAATATAACTCGGTTCTATTTATAGCCGTGATGCTGCATTATTCTCATCTGAACGGCAGGATCCGCCATTCTCTGCCAGTTTCTGCTCTTCCCGATTACGAGACTCCCACATGGAGACGCCCGTGTTGGCGAGGTTGGCAGTTTTGTCTCCGATACTTTATTGATCTCGCCTCGCGATGAGAGACGCCACTTCATTTACTAACTGGAAGGTCTCGTTTATCTTCCGGATTTTAACACAGATTTACATCCAAGTTTGAAGATTATCTTATTGGGAATCTCGTATTTTTTAAGAGCCTATCTGGCGTTTTCTTACTAAAGGCAAAAATCGTCGTAATCACGTTACACCCTAATACGAGGCTAGATTGAACAAAATATATAAAATCCAAATAATAGAAATACAAAAAAACAAAACAAAAAGTCAAATAAACAAGCACAAAAACAAAACAATAGGCCAAAAAGCAAGAAAAAGACGGAATCACGCTCTAGCTTGGGGGGAGGCAAAAGGACCCCAATACGAGGCTAGATTGAACAAAATATATAAAAGCTAAATAATAGAAATACAAAAAAACAAAAAAAAAGTCAAATAAACAAGCACAAAAACAAAACAATAAGCCAAAAAGCAAGAAAAAGACGGAATCACGCTCCAGCTTGGGGGGAGGCAAAAGGACCTCGTATAGGTTAACATGGAACTCAAACAAGGAGCTTCATATGCAGCCAAGTCGAGCCGAATCAGGACTTGAGACAACGATTAAACACACCCAATGGGGCATGATTTTTACTCAACCGGCAAGAAATGTATCTACGGATTCAGGTTGTAGCGTGCTGAATACCACAGGAGAAAAATACCGAGCCCTGGATATCATTTGGTACAGCCTCATTGGAATCCTCATTAAAATTCAGGTTCCTTTTCTAGCGCTGGGCTTCATTCCTTCGAAATATTTCCATTTAACTATTTTTAGTCACTTTTGACAACCTCTTCTCACTAATGTTCTTGGCTGGCAACTAATTTCGCAGGCTAGTCGCCAACCACCTTTCGTCTATTTATTTAGTTGGGATGTTGATACGCCCTCTCACTCTTGCCTCCCGTTTTGGTGGTGGTTTTTAGCATGTTTGCCTTCTTTCTAACATTTTATGTTTCTACTCAACCCCTTCCTTTCTTTTCCTTTTATATAATTTTACGCACTCGCTTCCCTACACACTTAGTACGGAATACGCCCTCGTGGTTTTTTCACTTTAAATTCGACAATGAAAACACCATCTTAAACCTAATTCTGCGGACGAAAAAAACAAAGGCTAATGAGAAAAGAAGGGCTTAAGACATAACAAGTGCTTAAGGCAAAATAAATGCTGATGATAAACCAAGTGCTCAGCACAAATCAAGCGGATAAAACAAAAAAGTGCTGACGACAAAATAAATGCTGGTGAGAAACTAAGTCCGATGAAAAACAAGAGCTGACGACAAATGGTGTTATGGAAAACAACTACTGACAAAAAAACAAGTGCTGAAGAAAAAACAAGTGTTGAAAAAAACAAGTACTGAAGACAAACAATTGCTGATCACAAAACAAGTGCTGGCAGCAAAATAAAGCTGATGGCAAACAAGTGTTGAAGACAAACAAGTAATGGCGACAAAGTAAGTGCTGACAACAAAATGTGTTGATTGAAAACAACTGCTGACAAAGAACAAGTGCTGACGAAAAAAAATATGGAAAGCGAAAAAACTTTTAGTGGGTAAAATGATAAGACAGAGGGAGCGATAAGCGATAGATAAAATAATAGTAGGAAATTGCTAATGAAGAAGAAAACTCTGTAGAAGTGTATAAACAAAATGGTGGGGCAGTTGGTGTGAAAGGCGCAAGCACTCAAAGCTAGTAAATTGAATCCCAGTGCTGCATGGAAGATAACATTTATTTAAAATCCATTGGAAGTAATTAAGAATCAAGAATAAGTCATTATTGAAAAAAAAATTCAAAACAGAGGAAATTCAAAACCGAGAAAAGTAATTTTTGAAAAGTTAAGAACCGAGTGCAAGCAATCTTTGAAAAAAATAGCACAGATAAAAGGACAATTTTGAAAATACTTCGAACCCTTAATATATAAACTTTGAGATCGAAAACAGGGAATAGATAATTTTTGAAAATATATAAAACAGAAAAAAAAAATTTTAAACAGAGATTGAGTAAAATGTGGCCGCTGCGATGAATCGAACCCCATTCTTCGCGAATGCCAATTATATGTTAAAATAATAAAGCTAAAATAGAGGAGACTTTGTTTTTAAATTTAAACCATATTTGTCTCTTAAAAACTGGAAAATCCTCAGGGATACAACTTTTGTTTGTTAGCTTCGAAGTTATTTTTGACCCCTGAATTGACTTTACTGAGCTAAGGTTTATCACATATGAGCGAATTTATGTAAGTTTCATCGGGTTTGGTTAGTTGCCAGTCGGAGTCCTGCTTCGAATTAACCTTGCTGTGACTTCTATATGCTGTGGAAACTCTGTAAGGTGTTCTACGTTGGAGCATATATCCCCGGGAAAGATGACCTAAGAATACGGAGCCAATTGGTGGAAAAACCGATTCTTAAAACAAACATTGCTTCCACTTCGCTCTTGCTTGCCTTCATGGACTGCAAATATTTCTTTCAACAAACCATCACGCCACATTTACGCACGGAATTCCATGGCTTAAAATCTCGTTTATTTACTTTGTATGATAACTTCTCTCTTCTTTTGACCTGCTTTTGAGCACCAGTTCGACTTTAAAGATCTGCTCTTTGCAACTTGGATTGGGGTTGGATTTCACTCTCCCGATCGCCTTGATTAGGCACGACCTTTTCTATTGTATATTCTGTATTTCTTAACTATCTTCACTATTATTTCTATTTTTCTATTTATACCCATTTTCTTTCATCCTTCTACCCCACTATTCTCATCTATATTAAATGAATTTGTCTTTCTTTTCTCTTGTGATGGTATGTTCATCTAAACCTGTCTGTTAACAAAAGCTTTAACAAAAGCAAAATAAATTAAAACTTCTTTAAAAAAAGGAAGTAAATACAGAAAGTTTTAAAACTTCTTTAAAAAAAGGAAATAAATACAGAAACAGTAAATTATGTTCCATTCCTTCATTTGGGAAATAAAAAGTAAATTGAAAACAAAGTGTCTCCATCAATTGGCAGTTTTTTACAACATTGAAGCTTTATTTAAGACCATTGAAAGTAAAGGGAATGGGATTAATAGGAAATTTAGGCTTAACATTTAAGGACAAAAGTAAATAATGAAGTCGTATCCTAAAAGTCGAAGGTTCATTAACAGTGGAAAGACAAATTTGGAAGTAGTCTTCCAATATAATCGAACAGGGAACAAGCGTCAGTTGGGAAGTGTCTTATGTTCTGACGAGTCCACGTTACATTTATTTTCGAACCCAGGCAACGTTAGAAGCCGCATGAGGCCAGGGTACCGGTATGGTTCAGATTGCATAGGGCCAACAGTAAATCATGATGATCGTTCTGTAATAATATGGTGCTGCATTTCAAGTTCAGAGATGAGTCGTGTAACCGTTAGTGATGGGGCTATGAATTCAAATAAATATCAAGCTGTCTTGACAAATACATGATGCTATCAGCTAGAGACTTGTCCAGAAATGACAACGAAAATGATTTTAAAGAAAGACAATGCCCCATTTCTTAAGTCTGCGTCTACCACGTTGATGGACTGGGCACCTAAGTCTCCGGATCTGAATCCATTGGAAATCCTCTGTCAGAAGCTGAAGAGGCCGTATGATGTCGTTAGCAATGAGCAACTGAAGGTAATTATCAACCAAGAGGTTTCCAGCATCAGCCCCTCAGGTGAAACACCCTCGTAGAGAGCAGACTTCGATGAATAAATGCTCTCATCAATACCAGGGGACGCTCAACACGCTACCTAGTTTCCTGTATCAGAGCTTATCTGTTTTATGTTGCTGATGTTATATGGTTTGGCAAATTTTGTATTCTTTTAATTCTCCTTAATTCTTATTTTACTGTTATTTTCATATTTTGCATTTATCTAATTTCATAAGATTTTCGAGGTGTCCGAAAACTTTTAGCCGCAACTGTATTTTACTCGCTAATTTAAAAGAGTTTTTGCTACACCCATTTTCATCGCGCTTTCCTACATTTTATGATTTTATTTGAAACTGGATGGTTAGTGTATGATAGTAATGGTAGTCAAGACGTTCTTTACAGTATTCCTTTTTTCGATATATTTTTCTCCTCTTTATCTTAGAGCTTTGATATTTGTTAGGTTGTTTCCTTTCATCTATTTTAGTGACTTCGTATTTTGGACATTTTTCACAAGATTTGAAATACACCCATTGAGTAACCAGTAAAAATGTGTCTCGTTTTGAAAGACAATATATGAAATTTATTTTGAACTCTATCCCATTGATACTGCTTTAGCCACTAATGGTGTCACTAGTACTTCTGGCACTAAATTATATGCCAGTGGGACCTATTTATTTATTCTTTGATAGACTTCCGAAATCAACAATTGCATTAACTGCTCGAAGTGCACTTAGAGGACGATTTATTAATATCTTTACTCTAGAGGAATGCAAAGTAAGAAATTGTTTTTTTTTATTTATTACAGTAAATATTTTTATTTCACCCTTCTACCATTAAGGACTAATGATCGATGGCTGTTCAAAACCACGCTCATTTTTACTGGTCATCTTATTTATGTCCAGTCATGTCCAATTGTTTTGGCAGAGACATCCTTTTCAGTACAACATAATTATATAAATATCGTTAATATATATATATATATATATATATATATATATATATATATATATATATACAGTAATCATTATGTATCTGTTATTGGTCTTCTTATGGTGTTCTTTATAATTGCATAAATTACGAAATTTGAAGTTATCTTAATTCAGATTTGTGTACGCAGGCACAATATTAATCAGCAAACCAAACATATATAACAAGCTGGTTACTCCCGGGTGAGACGACGGCTCACAACTATCCTCACAGAAACCATCTTTAGAAGTGAAACATAAATTTTGGCATCATTATCTTTTTCTCCCAAAGAAACTCGTCCAGTCCGCATTTCTTTGTGCCAAAGTGGCTATTAGGTGCATAAATTGCTACTTGGTCTAATACGCCTGTAATAACCGCCCGTATTGCGCCTTTTTTAAAGCCCGTGGGACGTACAAAGGTATGCTGTAAGCGCCAGTACATCCTCATCTTGTGGAGTAAACTTCAGAATCGTATAGATACTAGTATGGAACTTGCTTAAGAGTGGCAATGGGCTGGTATCTCTACATCCTCACCCACGGCGAGAGGAAGAATTCTGGGAAACGATCTCGTGACAAGAAGGGGAGATTTTTGGGGAGGGTTTATCTTTAGGAGCGCATCCGGCTACTGCCTACTTGGGCATAAGTCGCCTTACTCACGACAGCCTAGTACTAGGCTACAAGAAGGGCAGTACAAAAGTCATTGGTGCACTAAGAAAAGCATCAAGGACAGGTCGTTAAGCAGGAGGCACAAGTATTGGAGAAAGGAAGAATGTGATAAAGTTATTTCACTGTTTAGGACACGCAGAGGGGGGGGGGATGAGTACCATAAGTAGCCTGCTACGCATAGTACGTGGAAGGGTTGTCCCCCCACCCGGCCTGATTGTATATTAAGGAAGCACTCACTGGGTTGAATCGTACTCTTTGATGGGTCCTGTGTAAGTTGTTGGTGCGCTTCTCTACGACTATCCCCTCAATCCGGGAGAGTGTATAGTCCCTCATGGTGCCGGTTCGGTTTGCTAAACATGGCGCCTGCATGGATTAGACGCCATTCCAGGATAACGTATCGGCAGGGTATGATAATAATAAGTGATCACCCACCTTACTCGTTACACAATTGCCTACCCGCTTCTGAATTTGCTCTTCTATCCAAAGAGGTTCTGGCACGGAGTGTGGTATGCCTTTGATTCTGCTTCACTGCCTTCTATTACACATATAAGCGGCTACGTCGGCACTACTTGTTATGGTCAAAGCTCAACGACAAATTCACATGAATAGCGGGCTTGGCTGAAAAGACCCAATTAGCTTGAAATCATGGGACGAATATGCGTAAATTATCACATTCTGGAATTTCTGATCCTATAATGACTCTTCTCTTAATGCCCCAAGTCATTGGGAGTTCATAATATCTACTTTTCATGAGCCTTTTTTTATTTTTAGTTGATTCACGTGCCTCTATATGTTACTATGTCGGTGCGTCGGTGGTTCGGTCGGATGTTAACCATTTTACTTTTCAATGAGTTTTGAAAGTTTTGAAGGTCGTAAGGTCCGCATTTCAGGAAATGTCTCATTTCGTTGTCCCAGTCGAGGGGTTTGCGTCTTTGGATGAGGCCGTTGAGTTCTTCTCGGCAAACTCATTGCCCTTGCCCTTATTACTATTCATAGAATCTATGCTCATTCTGCGCCGACTGATTCTTTGGTGGTCAGACGAGTTCGAAACGGCCCTCAGACAGAAGCCGGAAAAGTTTCCATATTTGTTATTTCTTCGAGTTAGAGCTAGGTTAAGGTATGTTTCCAAGCACGCCCGCGCTCTTCCTAGGGCATACGTGTCTTTACCTAACGGGAATACATACGCCTTTTGGTGAGGTGCCGAAATGAGTCAAATAGATTTGGGGCAAGTTCTCGCAGGAACCATCCCGTTCTCCTGGAGAACGGGACGGTAATCTTGGATTTCCATCTCCGTGGCAAGGTCTTTTGCGAATGTCTTCTCCACATTCTTCTGCTAAAATGCTGCTCCACTTGCTTTCAATGCACATCGTGATGTCGCTAAAGGACGCTGACATGATTATACGTCCAGAAGGAGAGAACCCTTCAACGACAGGTTTACGTTGATTGAGTTGCGTTCCGCTCTCGCTTCCGTCGCGGACACCTCCCATAGTCCTGACGATGTCCTCTATACAATTTTTTCAGACATATGTGATCCATCATGTACTTCTTGTTTGATTTTTTTATGGGCTCTGGACATAGGGTATCCTCTCAGACTGCTGTCGAATGACTAATGTGCTCGATTTTGCAAAACGGTGAGAGTTTATTCTATCCAGGCTGGTTTCAGCTCAATTTATCTAACCTCCTGCATGTGTAATTAATTTGATGAAGAATTTGGTAAACGTAAGACTAACATTTTTCCTGGACAGCTGAGGTTGACTGTATTTTGCACAGTGTGGCTTTCGCAAGTTTCACTTCACGTCAGAAGCTCAGCTTTAGACTGGAAAATGCTGTATGCGAAGATTTCCTTCCTAGACAGCACTACCCCATGGTATTTCTGGAATCGATTAGAGGAGGCTTATAATACCACATGGCGATATGCTTACGTCGAGACTCCGTAAAATTTGAGGAGGAAGGGACGCCTCCCAATCTTTATTTCGGAATTTCTGCTAGAAGAGAGCGTCCCACAGAGATTTGTCTTGAGTCACATACTCTATGCCATGAGCATCAACGGTATCACATTGGTGCTACCAGAAGATGTTCTTAGTTTTTGTTGCAGCCAGGGATGCGAACTCTGTAGCGTTGAATCCAACATGTATTGAACCCCATCACTTCTTTTCCGAAGTTTACAACTTTCATTTTTCCCTGGCCAAGTCTAAGGTACTGAAATTCTGCCACCATCCATGGCTCCTTCCAGACCCGGATTTGTTCCTAAACGGGGTTCGTAAGGAGGTGGTTGATTTGAACATTTCCTTGATCTTGTTTTTAAGGACGCCTTACCTCGGAGGTTCATATTTGCAGTCTTAGGGATTTTGTATCCGCACTATGGACATTCTTCGTTTCGTGACGTACAGCACATGAAATGCCGATAGAGCTACTGCCATACTTTTCTACATATCTATTGTTTGTTCAAGGTTTGGCTACGGATGAGAGTTTTACGCATTTGGAGCCGAGAGTGTATTGCGGAAGGTGGACTTGACCAACTACACCAGTCTCCGTTTGGCACCCTGTGCTTTCCGCACGTCACCCATTGAGAGCTCACTTGTGGAAAGCAGAGAGATGAAGCTAACTCTGCGTCTTAAGTAGTGCATTATACGCTTGTATACGTGATCTTGGCGCCTCCCTCAGTCACCAACGGCTTTTCCTGCATCTGTACTCGATCTTGACGGTCCCTTTGCTGCCGATAGATGCTAGTTATACCCTAAGCCGTCTGGCTTTAAGGCCAAAAGAAAATCCTTCGAGAGCTCGGTGTAGCTCTCGGGCCGGTGACGCATCTGGTTTTGCACAGGACGCCACCCTGGAGAGTACCACCTTCTTCTAGTTGTCGCCATGAGTCTGTTTCCAAAAGCTTTCAAAGCGCTGGGCGTATTGTTATCACCATTTATGATGCACACTTCCTTTCACTGGATCTGTGTCAGTGTATACGGATGGCCCGAGTTCAAAGGAGAGGTTCGGTTTCCACGCTGCATCCGGTCTGTCTTAAGTCTGCCGGTCACTACCAGGTGCAACGTCTGTCTTCAAGGGCGGGGTGGTTGCAATTCACCGCTCAGTACATGAAAAAACACGTCTTGCCCAATTCGGACACCTGATTCTGATATTTAGCGACGCACAAAGTGCCCTGAGTGTTGTCAAGGCATTGAAATCTCCGCACTCTTGGGTCGCGGTATCCGTGAGGCCACAGTTGCCGCGAGCGAAGCGGTTGTTGAAATTATACTCTGCTTGGTTTATGTACACGTGAGAATTGCGGAAAATGATCGCACCGATGAGGCAAACAAAAAGTTATGCTTTTCCTCACTCCGAAGACATATCAGATATCAGAGTAGCACTCCGAGCTGCCTTTCAAAGAAGATGAGAGACGGCTGAGGGGAAAATAAAGTTGCGTGCCATTGTGCCTTGACTGTTTCCATGGACATACCCCTACCCTCCAATACTGCGGCGTCTTCAGGTCACTTTCTCTCGTCTTCGATTTGGGCACTTGCGGGACGCAGTGCCATTTGATGGGGCGTTTCCGTGCAGATTACTGCGAAGACTGCTTTCTCCTCAAGATTTAGGTACATTCTTTTTGAATTTCTAAGTCTGGTTCATCTTCAAGCACGTTACCTGACCCGGTACCGGGACTAGTGGGCTCGCTACAGCTTGTTCCTCGTACTTTGGACTAGTTCGGGCACATAGACTTGTTCACCTTTTGACTTTTTAGAGAAGTCTTGCCTTCTCAATTTTTTTACTCTCTTTGGTGTTAGTCGCATTATCCTGTGCTAGGGTGTAGGGAGAGGCGAGCCTCACCACGACGCCGGTGCGTGATTCTTTGTTCTTTTTGCTGTTTTAATTCTTGTTTTGTTTGCTTTGTTTTTTAACATTAAATTTGATTTTATTTATTTGACACGTTTTTTTAATCTAGCCTATAATTAGGCTGAAGAATGGTTACATCAACTTATACCCTAGTAGGCAATCGCCTACTAGGTTATGTTGGTAAATGAACACCCTCCCTTGTTTTCAGTGGATTTATCTACCCCTAATCTTCTTTATTGTCTACCTTATTTTTTATTCTATCTTCTCTCTTTCTCTTCTATTTTTTCTTGCGTGAAGTTTGGCGGACTCTGTTTAGCTTGCTTCGGTACTGGTAGTTGATTTAGTTAGTGGAGTCCACCTGGTAACAGGTGCCACTAGCCAGGGATCAAAAGGCTCCTGATTAGTGGATTTGCTTGAGTGGATTATCCATGGTTGATTGGTTCCCGTCCTTTCTTTTCTGGCTCTTGTAGAGAGTAACTACGCCGGTTCCATTCTTCATGGAACAAAACTGTAATGACAAATCTCCGGGTTGAGAAAGTTTCTACTCAGTACCGAGGCTCTCTTTAAGTAATTGGTCATACACCAGTTATTTTCTGACCCTGCACGGACTTTTTACCGTATTGCCCTGGTAGTGCATCAGACTACTGCAGCATCTGTTTCTATGCCGACATTTTTCTTATTATTCAGTATATGGCGACAATTTATTCTTTTATGCATCACGACGGTCTTCAATTATTCTGTTAAGTTTGGGGTAATTTTAATTATTTTGCTGACTGTTGGTGTGGATATAAACCCTGGCTCCACTAGCTGTAGGCGTCAGCAGTGCGGCACGCTGTATAGTAATATTCGTGGGCTTCATGCAAATTTAAATGATGTGATTGTAACTTCCAGACAATTTAACATCTTATTTTGTTCTGAGACTTTGGTATCAAACCTTAGATCCTCTAAAGAACTCTTAATTCCAAGTTCTAAACAGCCTCATGTAATGAATTGTAATGATCGTGAAAGAGGTTGGGGAATGGCAGTTTACATTAGAAATGGATTTCCTGCCTCTCGAAGAATGAATGAGATTATCACGAGGTTTTAGTTGTGACAGTATGTGGTAGGCATAGTAATTTTTACTCATTTACAAACTATCGAAATCCTGATGCCAATGATAACATACATATTTGACTGTTCACTTAATAGCATGACATCTATACAAAAAAATTATATTAAAAATTCATTCTTGTTTGTAGGTGAATTTACTACCCATCATAGAGAGTGGCAGAACTCCGTATAACTTACTGATCGTCATGGCTTGAGAGCAATTGAATTCTCTACTGAATTTGGTTGTAATCAATTAATTCAAAGGCCAACACACAGATCCGGTAATATTGTAGATTTACTACTTACAGATGTTCCTGGTGTTGTTAATACCAATGTATGGAGTCCTATTGGAACATCTGACCACACTTATATCTCTGCCTATATAAGAACAGAGCAACCTGTCCCTGAATTATCATTATCTTGTAAGATTTACTTGAAGTTGCAAGCTGACTGGAATAGAGTCCTAGGTGGTCTTTCTTTTTAATTGGCCCCATTTTTACCGTTAAGATGATCCTGTTGAATCTCTTAGTAATGTTCTTGCTGATATAATTGAGAGGCGTACTCCAGTTATGGGTGTGACTTTCCACAACAAGGACAAAGCATGGTTCAATAATGACTGTAAGCGTGCTTATCTTGATAAACAAGAAGCTTACAATTCTGGAAAAGGAATAGATCTGGTATGATTTGGAATAAATATGTTAGGCTCAAATCTCTGCCGCAAGAGGTTTATGCTCTAGCCGTAGAATATAATAGTGGCATTAAAGGAACGCTCTTAGGTGCTACTCAGTCTCATAAGTGGTGGTCTACTCTGAAGTCTGCTCTATTTGGTAGTAATGATAGCATCCCACCTCTCTTTAAATCTAATTGGTCTCTTACTCCTTTCCCAATGAATAAGGCAACAATATTTGCTAATGTCTTTAAGGAGAAGCAAAGTGGTGTAGAGTTAAATCTCCCTCAGTTGATCCTTATGGCAGTTTTGGTCCTGATAGTATATTTCCTTTATTCTTTATTAAGACTGCTCATTTTGTATCCCCCAAGATTGCTGTTATCTTTCGAAAGTTATCTAGGGAAGGAAAGTTCAACTTGTGTTGAAGGACTGATAATGTTACTCCTAGTTCTAAGTCTGTCTCTGCTGGCCCCTGTCCCTCAGGCTACCGTCCATTTTCCGTCGCTCCTATTCTGTCTAAGCTCTTTGAGCGTTTGTCCGCTAAACATTTAAATGCATTTGCTGAGAGTAATATCTCTTTTCAGGTCAGCAGTTTGGCTTTCGTAAGGGTCTTGGTGCTTGTGATGCTGTCCTAACCATTTCGGACAGGGTTCAAAAGGCTTTGGATTCTGGTTTTGAAGCTCGTATGGTTATACTTGATTTGCGTGCAGCCTTTGATAGTGTTAATCACAAAGCATTAATTTATAAACTTAGACAGCTGAGTATTGGTAGCCCTTTTCTCAATATCCTAACTGAGTACTTGACTTACCGTAGACAACGTGTAGTTGTGGATAGGCAACTTGGTGAGTAGAAAAGGTAATTTCTGGTGTTCTCCAAAGTAGTATTTTTGGCCCACTCTTATTCATTCTATATATACATAATATGTGGGATGGACTGGAAAAACAACTAGTTGCTTATGCTGATGATGCTACTTTAATAGCAATCATCCCTTCTCCTGTTCAAAGGAATTTGATTTTTGAATCACTGAATAGATACCTAACAAAGATAAATGATTGGTGCAATTTATGGGGTATGAATGTAACTGCAAACAAAACCCAAAGTATGATTGTTAGTAGATCTAGAACTCTGTACTCTTATCATCCTGATTTTATAATAAACAGTGTTGTATTGAACACCTGTGTATCTTTTAAAACTTTAGGTGTACTGTTTGACAGCAAGCTTACCTTTGAACAACATGTGCGTTCTATTTCTTCTTCTGTTGCCCCAAAGATTGCTTTACTTAGAAAATCTTATAGAATTTTTGAAGACATTCCTGTTATGAGGAAGTGTTTCAACTCGTTCAAACTTCCCTGTCTAGAGTGTTGTTATCCTTTGTGGTCCTCTGTTGCAGCATCTCATCTTAAGATATTGGACAGAAATCTGAGAGCTTGCAAATTTTTAATTCCGGATCTTGAGGTTGACTTGTGGCACCGCCGCTCTGTGAGTTCACTGTGTATGCTGTATAAGATACATCATAATCCTAAACATCCTTTATACAGTGAACTTCCTGATCCTTTTCGTCTAGCTCGGTTAACTAGAAATGCCACTAATGTAAATAGAAAAGCTTTCACGGTTGGGAGATGTAACACATATCAGTACTCTAGATGCTTCATTCCAGCAACTACTAGGTTATGAAATGAACTCCCTTGTCCTGTCGTTGAATGTCATGAACTTCAAAATTTAAGACTAGTGCTCATGCCTTCCTGCTGAGGCGTTAAGTTGTGTATTTCTCTCTCTAGTTTTCATCTAGTTTTTTCTTGTGGGACTGTCCTCTCTGCTGGTGCCTAAGAGTTTATAGCATTCTGCTCTACCAGCAAAGGTTTTTAGTCCGCCAAATAATGATAATAATAATAAAAAATCACATCTGGAAATTTGACTGTACGGAGAAGAAAAGCAGAACGCTACAATGAGTCTTTCATCGTTTCATCAGTCAAGCATCCTAATACAACTCATATATGGAGATACTTCACTTACAAGGAGAACTATCCCTATAATATTTCTTTCAACGAAATCCCACAATAAACAAAGAATGGTACCGAAATATCCTTCAAGCAAACCCCCTACCAACGATCCAAGACCTATTTGGTAAATAACATGATTTAGCACCACATCATAAAGCTAGAGTGGCACTAAGATCGCCTGAATAACCGTGCTCCTAAATATTAGGTCTTTGTCCTGGAGACTCTGATATTAATCCGGTTGAGAATCTATGGGCAATTTTAACAAGCTGTTGAAGAAGCAGAAACCCATACATTTTGGTAACCTCTTGCCATTGTTAAGACAAGAATAGAACATTATCTATCCGAATATTCTCCACATGTTGACATTCAGCTGGCCAGAGAGAGTTGTAGAAGTCATGGAGAGAAAAGGCCAACATATTAAATAATACCTTTATGAATGAATGAATTATTATGTATTAAACATTTTATTTAGCTCGATATTTTTATGTTTATCTTCTAATCTACTGTATAATCATTCACTTTGTAAAAGGGGGGCAATATTACGCAATGAAGCTTAGGAACCACAAAAGTTATTTCTCTGCCAAAACCTTCAGCTATGATTGTATACCCTGTTGCTCTCTCAATTAATTGCGCCAACTGCCCATTTTTAATCGTGAATCAGATCATCCTCCTAAATAATGAAATTTATATTGTGATCATAATGACAATGGATGGCTGACCTCAAGTTATCAGGGATAAGTCTTAGTTGCGGAGAAATGTGCAGGAAGAGGAGGAATTATCTGGTTTTGAAATCAACCTGCAAACTGGGTACTAATTGTGGACTCAAGGAGGACCAACCATTTGACGTCTGATGAATGTTGATATGACAACTTCCCGAGATTCTGTGACGTAATATAGATGCATTGTTTGCAAAGAATGGGAAGAGAAAGAGAGAGAGAGAGAGAGAGAGAGAGAGAGAGAGAGAGAGAGAGATAAAGAGAGAAAGTAGTGTTCCGTTTAGATATGTACCTCATGACATAGATGTAGCTTCTAGCTCTCGTTCTGTAGATGTTGCGTGAAGCCGATAGGAGGCTAGGATTTGAAAGTACCTCTTATCTATCAAGATAGCGTAATATCCTCTTTCTTAGTGGCCCCTTCCGTGTCTTCCTTACCTTTGTCGTGAAGATCTCACAAACTGTCCCTTGAAATACCTCCCTTACTGCAGCCTTCATATCTCCTTCCTTGCTACTTATTTGCTTATAGTTATCAGGTGAGTCTAGTTCTGGTGGGTGCATCTACATAAGGATGATATTGCCTACTTATCTTAGCTATTTTTGTATCAGGACGACTTAAATAGGCTCGAGGTTAGCATGCTCACATATTTCGATGTGTGGGACATTGTGCCACCACTTAATTCCCGATATGCGCTGTAGGCAGCTCGTGTGGGAAGATTCCAGTTTCCTTGTTTTTTTTGTATGCAACCCAGGCCTCACAGCCATATAGAAGTAGAAAGAGGCATATTGCCTAGTAAACATTCGCTTTAGTCTTGATTGTTAGGTCCCACTGTATTGATAAGTTTGCCAAAAGAGGCAGATGTGAGGCCAATACGCCTATGCACCTTGTCGGTAATGTCGAAGGTCTTTGTGAGGACAGAGCCTAGGTATGAAAAGTGGAATGTTACAGGTCTTTGTGGTAGATCTTTGATTGCTAGAGCCTCTGTTTTCGTTGTTTTGATGATGAACAAGGCATGACAGTAAGTTTCGGCTAAGATGTTCAGGGTATGCTGTTGGTGTTACGGCGAGGAGCTGACATAAGTGGCATCATCAGCATACTGCAGATCTAAGATGCTTTCTCTTTCCACTTTGTTTTTAGCTTAAAGGCGGCGCAGATTGGATAGGCTGCCATCCAGATGATAGTTGATGGGGTTACCAACGTCTGGAGGAAGCAAGTTGTAAAAAAACTTTTATTACACCGGCAAGAAAGAGGTTGAAGATGATAGGAGCGATGACACAACCTTGCCTGACACCTGACTCGACCGAACAAGGGGCAGATTTTCCTCCTGCGCTGGTGACGCGTGCATTCGTCCCGTCATGGAGGGCAGTTATAAAGGGCCTCTTAATAAGGTCGCTTAATTTTTAAATGTAAATAAAACAAGTTGTGTGTAATATATTCACTCAATTCACTTTATATATGAAAGTACATTCTATGGCATTAAGTGTGGAATATGACGTCGTTAAAATGTCCGCTGCAGCTTTGCTTGGTGGAACGTATTCGGGAGGCCCAATTTTCGATGACTTTGTCGCGTAAATCTGGCTGAATTTGCTGGATAGTGTTTGTTATGTTGAATTTGAGGAGATCAACTGTTTGTGGATTATTTGCATAGACCTGCGATTTAAGGTAGCCCCAAAGAAAGTAGTCTAATGGCGTTAAATCGCATGATCTCGTTGGCCAGTTGACGTCTTCGCCGCTCGAGATGACCCTGCCCTGAAATTGCTGGTGTAAAATTTCTATCGTAGCGTGCGCAGTGTGGCACGTAGAGCCGTCCTGTTGGAACCACGTTGCGCCAGTATCCATATCAGGAATATAATCCAGTTGAGGCCACAAGAAGTTGCTTATCATCGATCTGTAGGTGTCGCCGTTGACGGTTATGGTAATCCCATCTTCGTTCTCAGAAAAATACGGACCGATGATTCCGTTAGACGAAAATCCGCACCAAACAGTGACTTTGTTGGGATGCAATTGGTGCTGGTGTATTTCATGTGGATTGTTTTCGTCTCAAATTTGACAATTTTGCTTGTTCACAAATCCATTCTTCCAAAAATAGGCCTCGTCGCTGAAGATGACTTTTTGGGGGGAAATTTGGGGCAACTTCCAACTGCTCTAGAGCCCAACCAGCGAACATACGGCGTTGTCTATAGGCGTTTATCTTAAGTTTGTATATAAGTTGGATATTGTACGGGTACAGACCCAAGTCCCTACGTATAATTCGCCAAACTGAAGTCGCAGGTAGGCCAAGTTCTTGTGAACAACGAGAAATTGACTGTCTCGGATTTTCCCGTACACTCTCATTTACGGCAGTGATGTTTTCAGCAGACCTCGTGTTTCGGCGACGTACGGGTGTTTATGATTGTTGATCGACCCTTTTGCCTTGAGTATGGCCACCATGCGTCGAACAGTGGACTCGGCAGGACGATTGTGGAGAGGATAGAAATCATGTAATGCGCGGAACGTATGTCGAACGGAGTACTGACTTTGATAGTAACATTTGATAATTTTCACACGCTGTTCAACGCTATAACCTTCCATCTTTACTAGCCAAGTACTAGTAAACAGTTTACAGTGAGGTTTCCAGATGTCGCTTTAATAACATGGCCACTATCGCCTGACAAAGTTCAAGCGTCCTTGTTGAAAGACACTTTAGCTGCAAGGAAGGTAGGAGGAAAGCCAAACTTCTTCATAATATTCCATAGGAGTGGTCTGTTTACTATGTCGAAAACCTTGGTCAAGTCAACAAAGACCATATAAAGCGGTTTGTGGTGCTCTCGATAGGTTTCCTAGAGCTGCCTTGCTACAAAGAGCATGTCGATGGTACTGCGCTCCTTTCTGAATCCACATTACATTTCAGGCAGGAATTCCTCAGCAATGTACTTGAGTAATTTCATCAGCATAAGTTTCATAAGGCCTTTACCCGCTGCAGAGAGCAGCGAGATTTCACGTTTGTTGCAAACACGGCAATGTCACCTTTTTTGTAGATGTTAGGGATATTAGCATCTTTACATTGTTGTGGCAATTATTTATTTTCCTTCGTGGCTGTGTTGATAGCGTGCATGTTTTTTTCTAGCTTTACCTAAATAGTTCAAAATTTCTGCAGGTATACCATTGGGTCCTGTTGCCATGCATGTTGTTTTTAAGGCCGTCAATTGATCTTTTAACTTTCGCAAGGGTAGAGGGACTATCAAGCTCCCGGATGGATGTCAATTTTTAGAGATTATTCAGCAGGTTGTGGTCACTTTCTGTGTTTCTGTCAAGAGGATCTCGGTAGTGTTCTGCCAAGCGTGTAAGAACTTCAGATTTTTCTTAGTACAAAATGTTCCAATCTGCACTTTAACTGTGTGAAAGGCATTTCTGCAAGGCCCATATCCTGTTTTAAGGGTGGTGTAGAATTTTTGCTGATTGCCAGTGTCTGCATAGCTCTGGACTTCTTGGACAAGCTTTTTTCACCATTGGTTATTCATGGTTCTCATCTCCAACTGTTTTTTGGCGTAGTTCAGCAAGTTTCTTGTGCAAAGCGTGGGATGGTTTGTCTAGTGCAGCTCTAAAGGCTTTAGTTCTCTCCTCTATCAATTTGTGGATATCTGTGGCCTGGTCGTCGAACCAATCCTTGTTTTTCTTTCTGTTGATTCTGATAACCCTTTGAGATATAATAAAGATGTTGCTGCGCGCATTTTCCTAGAGGTTTCTGAGGTCTTCCGTGGACAAGAAGCCATTAGCCTCTATGGCAAGCTCATTCACTAACTCCACCTGGAATGTTGAGCGGGTATTGGCATCCTAGAGTGCGCGAATATTGAGGCAAGCAGGCAGTGCACAGCGTCGTGCAGCAGGTCGTATTTTGAGGTTCATCTTAGTTCGTACTAGTCCGTGGTCTGTCTTATTATTTGCCCCTCTCATTGTATGGGTGATAATAACGTCTTTGAGATCATGCTGGCGTGTGATGATAAAGTGTATAAAGTGCCATTGCTCGGCCCGCGGATCCTTTCCGGTTTTTTGTGCATATTTCTTAGTTGATACATGGTGTTCGTGATGAGTAAATCGTGTGTAGAGCAAATGCTGACTAGTCTTGGACCATTAGCATTACAGTTGCCAGTTCCATGGCGGCCAAGCACCTTTTCCCATAGGTGCCAACCAGTTTTAACCTTGGCATTAAAATCGCCAAGGAGGATGAGTTTGTCTTCATGGGAAATGGCTTGTAGTGTGGTATGAAGCAATGCAGAGAACTGGTCCTTGGTGGCTTCATAAGTAGGTAATATTCTATCCGGGTCCGCCTGACGTACGGAACAGAGCTAAGGGATGCCAATTTCTCCGTGGGATTTATGAAGATAGGAGAAAAACAAAGGTGTGAAAGAAAACAATGAGTAGTGGAAGAATAAGATAGGCATTGAGAGAGAAACTTGCACAGATGATTTTTAGAGTAGGAAAGAGGTGTGCATTCCTCAGCCCACTATATTGTCACTCCATATTTGGGCTGGTGGCAAGGTGGAGTCCAAGATGGCCAGCCATTTTTCGGAGTGTTGCAGGAAACTGCAACACGGCAGATTTTGCATTAGGGGTTGACTCCCGTAGTATTTTTCCAGTCAAGGACATTCACAATACAGTGAGTCAAGAGTTAGCGAGAGACCAGGGCGTGTCCACACATCGTTGGCTCAAGATCTAGCACCTCTGGAGCCTCCTATCTTCCGAGATCCTTTGATGGTTTAGCCTGGAGCCATAAGGCTATCAATTACCGTGAATGGCCACAAGAAGGGACATCAGAGGTCTTTATGGTGAAGATCCTATGTAGTGACAGAAGGAGACTTACGCACTCGGCCCTCCAGTTCGCACAACTGGCCAACGGTGGCACCTGGCTAGCCAACGATAGTACTTGAAAGCAAGAGAGCATGCGAACCAGGCAGCCTACGCTAACTTGTATCTACCACACTAGACACATCACATCGCCCTGGGCTTACACTCACACACCCTCGCATGTCTCTCTTACTCTATCCTTCCATGTCTCCCTTACTATATACATAGCCTTTCATGTCTCACTTACTGTACCCTTGAATATCTTTCATACTGTGACCCTCCATGTCTCCCTTTCTGTATCCTCACATGTATCACTTACTGTACCCTTGAATATCTTCCATACTGTGACCTTTCATGTCTCCCTTATTGTATCCTCATATGTATGTCTTACTGTACCCTTAAATATCTCCCTCAGTGTGCCTTGAAAATCATTTCACTTCTTTTTTAAAGTTTTTAGGGAAACCTTTATATTTTAGTGATAAAATTCTTGTTTCAATTTGATTTTTTACTTTCCAAATCTAAAATAGTTTTTGGTCTATTTGTTGCTCTCGTGCCATGACTCTTACCATCAATATTAAATGTTAATTTATTTCAATGTTCTATATGCTTGAGTTTTTTCTAAATGAGTTTAAATATAATTTGTTTAAGGATATTTCAAAGTTACTTCTGCTCCTATCTTAGATCATTCCGAGCACTCCAAAAAAGCGATAACTTCCTAAATTAAGCAAATCAACTAAGTATGAGTGGAAAAACTGGAGAAGCCTTAAATGAACCTACGTATACTTTTCATTCAGAAGGGAAAAGACTTTCCAGGCCAAACTATTCAAAAGAAATTAAAACCTACTAAGTTTTCGAACAAAGTATTTCCATTTAATTAATGATAAATTCCTCTTAAGCTTCAGCCTGGAAATCCAAGTGTAGGTCCTGTTCAAAATCAAATTTAGTCAAGATAGAGCCACGATTGTTATTCAATGCCAATCTTTATTCTTTATTTGTTTTGTTAAAATTGTATTTTAAGTCAATTATTTCGCCTACATATATACTTTCTTGCACGTTCCCCGTAAATTATAGTCAGTGTAAGCTGCCTCTTTCTAAGCCAAGGAAAATTTAATTTTGGGCAGTCAAGAGATGGTGAACGAAAATGAGGTTACAAGTCTTTTAGTTGCTAGAAATTTAAACCGAGATTTTCATCTAAAAATAAGGGCGAATTGTTCTTAAAGCTCTAGACGCGCTCCCAGTCAACATATCTAGTGCAAGGATTTACATATATAAAACAAGGTTACAATCTGAGTTAGCTTTGAAAAAGAAATGTTTAAAGTCCATATATGTTGTGGTTCTTATTTCCAAACGTATAGGTCTAAGAGATGAAAAGCGTGAATGTATATGTTAGTACGAGTTGAGGTTGTTAAAAAAATGCAATATTTAAATGAAAGTTTTGAAACAAGGTTCTCCAATGGGCAACTAAATGAGTTTCCTCTTTCGTGATAATGCACAACCACCTTTGAGCCAAGAACAAATTAATGTGTTAGTTAGGGAAGTTTTTCCCCATCGGCTATCTTCACCTTACAATGATATTAGCATTTATTTAAGTCATTACAATTAAATGGCAAAATATTTCTGATATGAAGGAGATGGAAAAGGAATTCGAATCCTATATTCAATCAAAACAGAATGAATTCTTCCCTAAAGCAATTCACTGATTAGTTAAACGATGGAAGAGCATTTTAATTTCTTTTTTAAAAAATGTCATTTATCCAAACCACTCCACTAAAGGATTTGCCTACAATTGAATTTATCCTTCTTCGAAAAATAATAGATTATAGAATTTCATGACCAAATTGATGCGTGGAGCGAGATTTTAATCATAGATGAAATAACATGCATTCGAAATATTTAAATTCAACCCAAACAACTGGTATCAAACTTACAATTCAAGCATGTCAGTATCAACTCTAAGAAATCCCACTATTTAATATCAAACACATCAATCAAGAATATTATCAGCAATCTGAATCCAGATTTCATACGTACTCCACTGCCCACTTCACTGCCTCAATCTGCCTTCCGATTTGCCCCCAAAATAAATAAAATAATCTATCATTTGAATGAGATCTTATTTGTTTGTTTATCGCATTGTTGATTCGTATTTTACCTTATTTTGAGCTTATTTATATTTTGTATATCGAATCCTTTGATGCCCCTTTTGTTACCTTTATGGTGTAAATTTAATTGAACTTTGCTTAAACCAAAATACATATTCAGTTGCAGGCTTACTACTTTGGCCAAATGTTTATTTTTGTTTATTTTGGCGAAATAATTTTTTTATCTTTTATTTACTCTTTGAATCTGTGTGTATAGAACAGCTCGGAGATATAAACAAAAAGGAATTAGGAAGACACGAAAACTATGCAAACTGGAAATACTTTACAATGAAGGTGACTAGAGTTTTAAAGTAAGAAATATTGATGATGACAAACTACAATGAAGGTGACTAAACTTTTAAATTAGGAAATATTGATGATGACAAAATACAATGAAGGTGACTAAACTTATAAAGTAGGAAATATTGATGATGACAAAAGGGCCACTACTTTAAAAATAGGGCTTGTCGAATGCTTTGTTGTGAAAAAAATAAAAGAAGATTAGTTAAGCTTAATATAATAGGGAGACACCAAAAGTACTTCTAAGTTTCAGAAAGCTTTGATGAAGCGAGACTTTCAAATTATTTATATCAATTTTGGGAGGGACTTTGAATGTTATATGATTGGATATTGGATAATTTCTTTGTAACCAAGCTTATAGCTGTTAACTAGCTACCTTTTGATTGATCTTTAAACCTCAATAAGCCTGTGACCACTGTTCAAATAGCAATTTCAAAGTGATAATATCAACTGATAAAATGGGTGGGTTTAGGTGAGATTTCTCTTGCTACACATGTGGTTAGGGATTAAGGAATGCATAACAAATAACCTTGTCAACTATTTGCTTTTTTTAACAAGAAAATAATTACAATTTCACGTTATTTTTAGATAATACATTGTCATCCTATATTGGAATGAGGATCGAGCAAAAGATAATAGCGCTATTAGACTATGAGATAATGAGCACCGTTGGACCTCTTCTCAACTGTCGTTTCTTTTTCTACTCATCAGAGTCCTTCTCAGTCGCATTCTCTTTCCTAGATGGTTATGTATCCTCCGATTCAATACAAGAACGGGCTCCTCTCAACGACCTCTCCATGGCATGGACTCACCTCATTTTACCTTTATTTGTCTTCTTCCATCTTCTACACTTTGGCTAGAATAATAACAACAACGATAATGATGATGAGAATAATAAGCCATTTTGCATGGCATTCTTCAAGACGATGCCTTCAGAGAGGCTTTGTTTATGAACTAAGAAAAAGCTTGGGAGAAGAGATCGCTCATCAAGCTACCTTGCAATAACTGGGCGATAAAATTTCACCTCGTCACTATTCTAGCGGTTGTTTTACTCCTTTTAAACTTTGGTGAATTTTTAATCGCCAATATTTAGTCGCACTCATGAAACATTCTTGGATGTTACACTGCCTCCATCACTTTCGACTATAACACTCTCACTGATACACGGCATTTCTTTTTAATATCAAAGCTTCCATTAACATAAGTATAGCAATAGGGTCCCTTTATGTTCTTTGTTTTTTCTAACTATTTTTTGTGCTTCCATGAAACGTTTTGGCTTGAACAATGCCCTTCTAAGTTTAAACCAGTCTTTTAAATGAGAAGTCGACGAGAGCTTTGTGTATTTTCAAACAAAATGCGTCATGCTTTTATATTTTTAAAATGCATAAATGTTCAGCTTTGTTTATCAATCTCTAGGCAATTAGAGCAAACAATAAAATATAGTTCCGTGAGTAGGATATGTTTCCTACATCTAGTTTTAGAATGCTTACTACCATACAAATTGACACACATTTTTAGCTGCGTGCTAGTCTAGTCGTTAGCGACTAGACTCACTATGTCGGTCAGTAGGTCCCCGTTTTGCTTTTTTGTTTTTGTAATAACATCATAACTATTGAGCCGTTTCTAACGAAATTTGAAACCCTTTATGTTGTTTTACATTTTCTTTCCAAAGTCCTCCCATGGTTATTTCAGGAATTATTGAATATTTTAAAGGTCGTAAGGTCATAAATCTGAATAAGTGAAAGCACGCGACCTTTTGATCAACAGACCTTGATTTTCAATAACACCATTGAAATCCAGGGTTATGTTCGTTAGACTGCATTTTCATTTCGTAAACAAAGTCTTAAATAATGATTCTCCGTGATATTCCCTCTGTTACTTAGGGTTTGAAGGAAGGTGGCTCCTCATTCTCTTCTATATAAACTCATCGATTCCCATTCTTGTTTATTCCTTGAAAAGGTCTTAGTAAATAAGGACGAAGCGCTCGGAATCAGCTTTTCCTTGTTCTTTTTTTTACATGATAGTTTGTGAGCTCTTAATCACAGACACACACACACATATATATATATATATATATATATATATATATATATATATATATATGCAACAACGTTTATTTTTCTGTTTATGAGGATTCCAGGTACTTTCGAACTTTATTTCGAGTTCTTTATCAAAGAATAACAAAAGTATTGAAAATTGTAATATTTATAAAGATGATACAGAGGGAAGGCAACGCCCACAAAAAAGCAAAAAACCACTCAACAAAATGAATTAATATGAAATGGAAACCTTAGGAGGAGCGAAGATAAATACGAACTAAGATCATTAAATCAGGTAAATTCAAAAGACTAATAGTTGACAAGATGATTAAAATACCGCCTAAGCAATTATGGAGAGAGAAAATCTAAATGAGAGATTAACCTCAGAGGTCAGGATCTAAAAACCAGGGTAGAATAAGTACGAATGTTCTAAAGACTTGTCTCAAATGGAAATAAATACACAGACATAAACATAAGGCTACATAGATGCACACAAAGTAAAATTAAATAGTTTATTAAGATTAATATAAATATTTAGTCTCAAATTAAAAGTTTCGATAGTACATTGTGAATATAATTTAAAAAATAACCATCGAGTTTATATAAGCCAAATTATAATTTAAGTCCTGGATCTATTTTCATTGTACGGACAAAAATGTATTGGAGGACAAGAATAGTAATAATATAAGTAATGCAGATGATACCGCTTTCATTGCAGACTCAGAAGAAAAGTTACAGAGACTCATGGAAGGACTAAGCACAACATGCAATAGAAGAGGTTTAAAAATTAATCCCATTAAAAGAATGATGATAATTCCATAGACTGAAAGAGTATCGAATAACGAAATAGTGAGGAGAGCGCAAGTGAAAAGTGAGCTAGTGAATGGAATACCAAGAAAATAATTCAAATTTGTGAAGCATGTGGTACGTGCAGAGGAAATGGAATATGACTGCTTGGCAGGAAAACTGAAGGATAAAGAGTGCGTGGGAGACAAAGAAATAAATACATGGACTGTCTGTTGGAGCGAATGGGTAGATGAAGAAGTGTCACAAATGTTATAAGAATGACTAGAGATCGAGAAGGATGGCGTGCTATGATCGCCAAGGTTACGAGACCAGCGCCGCAGTAAGTAAGTAAATAAGTCGTTAATAGAGAAATTGACAATCACGTCCAAATTACAATGGAATTCTGGTTTTAACTCCATAAAATTTCCCCTTCTTTAACACAATTCAAAGCCTGGTAATTCAACTAGTTATGTATAAAACGAAAGACTTCAGGTCATCTTGTTTTTTCCTCTTTCTATCTGTATTTTCAATTTATTAAATTAGGTCAGTGACACAATTTTAGTTGGCGAGATGCTAAGGTTGGCTATAGCAATTTTTCGTTAGCAATAAATTAATACCAAATATATCTATTCATTGAGAGTTCCCAATGACCATTTTTGCGGGCCAACATTAAGCGTGACATTTAAATATGCTACTAGGTTCAAATAATTCCGCCCCCACCAGACTACAACTGCCACTGGTTGGTGTTTAAATGTCTACTTAATTGACCAAATAGTTTCCGATAGTGGTCTCTTTGATTCTCTGATCGATTTCAAATAAATCAAACTGCAAACACATTTGACCATAAAACCAAGTAAGATGTTTGAGAGAACGCAGGAACAATCCATTATGAGCCTAAAATCGATAAATAAGTTGTTTTGAAAGGTCGATTTAATTAATTAACCGAATAAATAAGGTGTTTGTACAACTATGGTACTCATATATAGAGAGAAATACAAACGTAAAAGCTACTATTTTTTATTTGATTCAAGCTTACGCGTGAATTTATGATAGTGTGGGAAACAGGAAGAAATATAAAGTTTGAAGCATCAAAGAAATAAGAAACTTTATGTTCTCCATTCCACCATAGCATTCCCTACTCTTGATTTTTATGTTTATCTATTTAATATACTCTGAGCTTGGATTCTTCCACGGTATTTATTTATGATTAAATTTTCCTATAGGATCCGTGTTGTAAAAAAAAACTAAGAAACTTCTATTTAAATACCTGTCGTTTATTTAACCATACTGGCATTTATAATCTAGATTGTACTCGTTTCCATTATTCTTCACGATTACTACATTTGTTTCCAAAGTTATATCTCTTTAGTTTTACTCAAAAAGACTGTTTCTATGAGTGCTAATGGGGACAAAAATTTACCAACAATTAGGTGAAGAGATGAAAGGCCCTTATTTATTAGATCACTCCCATTATTCATAACTGTCAATTTACTCATTTCGACTGACTCTCACTCGCTGATGTGCCTTTGTCGGCGGCCTTCAGAGGAGAGAGGCTAAAAAAAAAACCCAAACTCGTTCGCAGACTTGATTCTCGCATGGGAATTTCCAGCCAACCGTATTAATGAGTGGAGTAAAAGGTAGAAAACGATCCGAATTTGGTGATGGTTTAGAAAAGCAACCTTTAATGGATAAAACCAGCAGTAATCAATGGTGTTTAATAAAAGAAAAGAACAATGAAAGAGGCATAAAAACGAAATGGATTAAGGCTGAAAAGGAATTTAAACGTTGCAATGAATCTTTCATGGTTACAGATGTGAGAAACTGCAAGTAATAGCTAAAGCAAAAAGAGATGACAAATAAAATTCATTTAATAGGAGCAACATTTTCCTTTATAGAGAACGAAAGAAGGAAAATTAGCAGCAATCAACACAAACCTAGTTGGTGATCTGCGAAATATTTTCAATTTTTTTCTATAATTTGATTAGAAAACTCAAACTTTAATCTGGGCATCATAAATGATCATCCATTCAAAGAATTTCGTTTTAAATAAAAGGAAAACACGGTAAAAAGAGTTAATGGGGCATCTCTCTCTCTCTCTATATATATATAAATATATATATATATATATATATATATATATATATATATATATATATATATATATATATATATATATATATATCATGAACGGGAGAGAATGATGAAAGCAAATCATTCATACCGCAAAGAAAGAGGAGATAAATGGTATAATTTTTTCTCGGATTTTTTGCCCTAATTGCGACAAAATCCTTGCACGGCAGAGGATCGAACCAAGCATACTCAGGCAGAGAGCAACCGCTTTGATCTTAATTATAGCAACCCTCCTTTACCCCACTAGGGCAACTACCCTGCGATAATTTCATCGCCGTTGTCCTAACGAGTATTACCAGAAGGTTTGGACGTTTTGCTCGCCGTCCCTTTTCTTGGTGGTCAGCTGAGTGTGAAAAGGCCTTAAGACAGAAGCGGCATGCTTTCATGTGATACAAGAAGCGACAAAACAAATTCAATGTCGGTGAATTTCGTCAAGCTAGAGCTAGGGTCCTTTATGCTTCGAAGCACACCCACCACTCCTTCTAGTAGTCATACGTTTCTTTACTTAACGGGAATACCCCTCATGCTTGGGTATGGAAGAGAGTCAAAAGGATTTAAGGCAAGTCTCGGAGAACCCTCTTCGCGTTATTTAGGGAAAAAGGACTGTAATCTCAGATACCACGTTCGTGCGAGTTTTTTGTGACTGCTTTCTCTACATATTTAGACAAGATGCTGCTCAACCAGCGTTCTCAGCACGTCGTGATGTCGCCGAATGCTGCTGACTGGATTTTACCTACAGAAGCAAAGAACGTTTCAACGACAGGTTTACGTTGAGTGAGTTGCGTTCCGCTCTCGCTTCATGCGTGGACACTGCTACTGATGTAGAGGATGGCCCCTATGCCATGCTACAAGACCTACGTGAGCGAGGCATGCAAGTTATGTTAGATCTTTTCAACAGGATCTGGACAAAGAGTATCCTTTTAGGCTACTCGAAAGTTGCTACTGTGCTCGCTTTTCCGAAACCGGTGAGAGATCACTCTAATGCGGCCGGTTTCTGCGTAATTTCTCTAAACTCTTCCAAGTGCAAGTTGATAGAGTAATTGATAACCGTTAGATTAGGCCTTTTTCTTGAAAGCGGAGGCCACCTATATTTCTCACAGTGCGGCTTCTGAAATTCCACTTCACGTCGGTTGCTCTGCTTTGACTAGAAAAGGGGATCTGCGAGACCTTCCTACGTAGACAGCATTACGTCAGAGTATTTTAGATCTATAAAAGACATAAGATACTGAATGGCGATACGGTAGCATGAAGGCCTCCAAAAGATGAACGCTAGGGGATACCTCCCTCTTTTTATCTCTAAATTTCTGAGAGATCATCGATTCTACGTACTGGTGGGGGCAATACTCTTCATCCCACCGAGGCAGGGAGAGGGCGTTTCGCTGGGAAGTATCCGCAGTGTCACACTCCTTTTCCTGAAAATCAACGCTATCAACTCGGTGCTACCGGAAGATGTACGCGCTACTCTCTGCGTAGACGACTTTTCGATCTTTTTTAGTGCGGTCCAGGTGTCAACTTTGGATTATCGACTCCAACAGGCATTGAACTGTATATCTCGCTATACCGATGCGCACAGGTTTCGGCTTTCCTTGTTCAAGACTAATTTGGTGCTTTTCTTCTACCACCAATGCTTTCATTTCGACCCGAACTTGTTTATAAACGAGCCTCGACTTGAAATGGTGGATTCGCACTCTTTCTTTGGTCTTGTTTCTAACCAATGCCTCACCTGGGATGCTTATATTCACATCTTTAAGGTCTCTTGTACCTGCACCATGGACATTGTTCGTTCCTTGACGTTCAACACTCGGGCTCCTGATTGGGCTACTGCCTTCCTTTCTACCGTTTCTTTGTTCTTTCGAAGTTTGACTACGGATGCGATATTACGCATCCGCAGCCTAGCGTATTTTGCTGGAGGTGGACTCGATCCACCACAGGGGTCGACGTTTGTTAACCAGTACCTTCCTCACGTAGCCCATTGAGAGCCTACTTGTCGATGCCTGAGGAAATGCTACCCGCCCAGCACGGTACATAGCGCAATATGAAATTGTACGCGCGGGCTCACGTCTCCCTCAGTCGACAATGGCTTTCGCCTCATCAGCGGTCGCCTTCGTCGATACCTATGCCGACGATGGACACCAGTCATACCTTAAACATTTTGGATTTACAGCTAGGAAACTCCTACAAGAGCTCGGTGTAGCTGCCAGGCCGGTAGCCCATCTGATTTTACCCAGGACTTCAGCCCGGAGGGTACCACCTTTGACTTTTTATCACTACGCCTTTTCGTGGTTCTCTCTATCAGGCGCTGCGTCTGTCTTCACAACCAAGTTGGTTGAAATATACCGCTCGGTACGAGAGATAATGCGTCGTGCCCGATTCCTAGACCGGACTGTGATATTTAGTGCCTTAAAATGTCACCTGAGTTCTCTCGAGGTATTAGAATTTGGGTTCATGGATAGGTTGAAATTGCGGGAAATGTAATTCCGATGATAGTTCCTAAAGATCCGCAAGGACTGGGGACCAGAGTCGCCTTTCGCTCTTCCTCACACCAACTACATGGCAGGGCTCAGGGTAGCCTCCTGAGATGCCTGGCAAAGAAAAAGGGAGACGGCCGAGGAGAACTTAAAGTCACGTGCCATTGCCCCGTGACTGTCATCATGGACCTATCCCAATGTCGCGACGGATTCATGCCGCTTTCTGTCGCCTTCGATTTGGGCACAGTAGCCGGACGCACCGACATTTGATGCAACGCTCCCCTGCACCTCACTGAGAATATTGCGTTTTCTTCCAGACTGTTTGGCACATTCTTGTTGAATTTTACAATCTGTGTGATCTTTAGGCACGTTACGAGTACCTGTCCCGGCACCGGACGAGCGAGGTCGATGCCGCTTGTTCCTCGTAGTTGGGGCGAGTTCGTGCACAAATACTTGGAACTATTTGACTTGTTTTAACTGGGCTGAAATTTTAATTTTGAGACTTATGCGCTTGGTGGCAGTTGCAAAATGGGCACTGTAAAAATTAAACAAAAGAACTTTCAATAGCAGAAAAATACTAAAAACAGAATCCAACTGAGACAAGAAGAAAGGAACTTTTAGAATAATACCCACGTTTTTAGTGAGAGAAAAGGCGCATTATAATGTCTATAAATATCCTTTAGACTAAACTACAATACCCTCTGCATTTAATATACGCGAGTAGATAGCTACGTTAATCTTAAACAAAAGAGAGACGTTAATCCCCAAACAAAAGAGAGAGAGAGAGACGTTAATCCCAAACAAAAGAGAGTTAGAGAATTTATTTCATCTTAGATTAAGTAAAATTTTCCTCTTTTACATTAAATATTTGTTTATTTTCGTAAGTTAATTGCTAATAATGAAGCCAAATGAATAGATTCCTTGAAGCATTCTTCTAACTCCTTCATAGGAGAACTTTTTTTATCGATATTTTGTTTTCCAGATGGAAATGAACGAATTTTTTTTTACCCAAAATGTTCTTTGAAATTTAGGAAGGAAATATTTTCAAGCCTGGAGAGAGGTTGAGTTAACATGAAGTAGATACAGTTGCTTCATGTAGATACAGTTGTTTGTTAGCGTTTAGCAACTTAACATACATATCTTCGACTTACGATTTACCTCTACGGGTAGTACATTTTTGGCCAAAAGTATTGGCATGGATTTTATTTTTTCTTTACAATATAATTATATGAATATCTATAATATATAATTTATATAGATTATACACTCTATGTACATATATGTTATGCATATGTTGATGGTCTTATTAATGGGTGTTCCTATAGTTACATAAATTAGGAAGAGTTGAAATAATCTTCGAATCCTAATTCTGACTTATGTACCCGCGCGCAAAACTAATCAGCAAACCAACCATATTTAACTACCTAAATGGCAATATAGTGAAATTGTGATTGGGTGAATGGCACACAACCATTCTCACAGAAACCATCGCCATGAATACTGAAGAAATGGAACGGAAATTTCGACATCATTATTCTGTTTGCTAACAATAGTTTCTCTCAAGGAAACCCGTGAAGTTATTAACTTTTTCATCAAAGTATCCTCTCATGTGCAGACATTGCTACTCGAACTAATACGTTTGTGTGAACCGCCTTCCAGATGTCCACAGAGACAGGCGTATGTGCTCGGAAGAATGCCTCAGGATGCACAACTGTATCCAATAAGCGTCATGGCCACCATCTCGTGCTGGTTAGTTTAGGAATCTTTGTATGGTTACTAGTGTGAAACTTGTTCGAGAGTAGCAACAGGCGGGTATGTCTGTATCTTTACGCTCGGTGAGACCAAGAATACTGGACAACTATCTCTTTTCATGAAAGGCAGTATAGAAACCCCTTTTCGCTAAAGAAAAAGCATCAAGGACATGTTATGTTTAGCAGAAGGTACAAGATTTCAGGAAAGGAAGAATATGATAAGGTTATTTTCTCTGACGAAGCCTCCTTTTTACTGTTTGGGACATCTGGAAGATCGGTGTTCGAAGTAATAAAGGAGAACAGTGCCACGAGTCCTGCATCGTTCAGACTATTCCCATTTGGGTCAACCCATTTCCAAGGGAACTGATCCCCTCAAATTTCCTCCCCAAAATAGCGCCATAGACAAACAATAGTACCTAACTATCGTCCAAACAGGTCCCCTATCAACGACCGAAGACTGATTTGGTGAAGATTTATACGCATCTCAACATGATGGAGTACCGTCTCATAAAGCTAGAGTGGTAACAAAGTGGCTTGAACAACAGCTCATTAAAATATTGGGGCCTTCGCCTGAAACCCCCCGATTTTAATCCAATAATGAACCTGTTGGAGATTTTCACAAGCTAGTGAACAGGCAAAGGCCCACAAACTGTGAAAACTTACTAGCATTGTTAAGACAAGAATAGAATAATATATATCCGAATATTCTCTACATGTTGACATCCAGCTTGCCTAAGAGTTACAAAAGCCATGAAAATAAATAATTAGCTTCTTGAATTGTTCTTTGTGTATTATACTTTATTTCCTAGATATATTTTGTGTTGTCTTCTGTTCTACTTTATAAATAGGTAATTGATATTGGAGACAAATCTAAAGCAATGACGCTTATGAACCACAAATTTGTTTCTCGCCAAAACATGTGGCCACGACTGTAGTTGTTTCCGTTATCCTAGCAAACCCGTTTAAGGATGGAATTAGGTTACATTACCAGATATAGCTACCAGTATGGTTATTATAGTAGTAACACATGAAAATAGGATTATAAGAAAAGTGAACTAATGCAAGAGTATCCTTGCTGAGAAAATATAATAATGGATGTGTTTATTGCGAAAAGTATGAGGGGTATGAGTATAGAGCAATATGATAACCTTAGTGAATTAGTTAGGTTTATTATTGATAATAAGTTTGGAAGTTTGCGAAGAAAGGAGAATTAAAATCCAAATTCTGTTGAATTGACAACAGTCTTAAGATTGAGGAAACGGGTACAAAGGATAAAAGAGGGAGTAGTTGTGTGACAGGGAAATATATCAAATGTTAAACAAGTTTAAAGATGCGATAGTGAGCAGTGGAAAAGCTGTATGTATGTGCTAGAAATGGAAATAAAAAGTGGATTTCATAAAAGAACAATGTTTGGGGAACCCTAAAAAGACAAAATTTTTAAAGCCTTACAAAGTCAAAAAACAGACCGCATGGCTTCTCTTTCGTATCTTAGAAAGTCTCAGTGTGGTTATA
This sequence comes from Ceratothoa steindachneri, assembly GCA_963969495.1. Classification (NCBI taxonomy): domain Eukaryota; kingdom Metazoa; phylum Arthropoda; class Malacostraca; order Isopoda; family Cymothoidae; genus Ceratothoa; species Ceratothoa steindachneri. The sequence goes on along the minus strand of OZ018323.1, from coordinate 160,765,263 downwards.
TTAAAAGGATATTTCCCATCTTACTCATTAGCACAATAAAATAGGACAAAACACTAATTGAAAATAATTACAGGCCATTTTTAAAAGCAGCCTAAAAGGCTCTTTATTCGTATTTTAGAAAGAATTGATAACCTTTAACAAGGTCTGCTGATCAAAAGTCGCGTGCTCTCACTTATTCTGATTTATGACCTTACGACCTGCAAAACTTTCAATAATTCCCTGAGTAACCTTAAGAGGACCTTGACAATTCTATCATTATAATGAGACTGTAAACACCTTAAAGGTTTCAAATTTCGTTAGAATCGGCTGAATAATTATGATATTATTGCCAAAACTAAATAATTCCTGGGCTAAACTTGGGAGGACTTTGGCAATTATATTTTTTAAGAGAATGTAAAATAATATGTATTATTTTCAAATTTCGTTAGAAGCAGCCGAATAGTTATGATGTATTGCCCCCAAAAAATTCTCGGGTTGCTTTTTAATGGAATTTGAAGATGTGGTTGGTATTTTTAATGTCACTTCATAAATTCAATCCTTCAGCTATTTGTTCTTCATTTTTTTCAGGACAAAAATAATTATTTCACTTGATGACATTTAACCATTGGCGTACTTATAGCAAGCAACTCTTCTTCCTTCACCTTTTTGTCGCTTTTACTTATTGACTCGTCTATTTTACTCAAGATAATCTCAAGAGGAAAACCTGATGTGGTCCAAAAGTAGTAATCATTTCTCTCTGACCTTTAATGAAAGCAGGTTCCTTCACAGAGATCTATGTACATCTCCATAGGGGATTTAAATTAATTTGAGTTTCGTTTTTGCAACCAGGGCAGCTAAATTCACAGCAAAAAAACAATTTTACACTTGCGCCTGAGGATATCAACAGGTTGTCTAGTTTTGTAATGAAAGTGTCTTAGGTCTGCATCTCTCATCTCCCAAGGGATATGTTTTTGGCCTGCTGCCAGTTCTTTTAGATCTGTTTAAGATTGTGACTTTTGAATTTACAACGGAGGCTCTAAAAGAACTGTTCCCTCGTTCCCACTTTTCAAGCACTTTAGGATAAATATCCTTTGCAAGATTAGCTGCTGGGTAGTTTCTTACATCCTTTTTCAGGACATTAACCAGAATTTGGCATTGATATGGCAACAACTCTCCTATTTTCAATTTAGATGTTCAAATGTGTGAATGTCGCTAGTATTGTCCTAAATTTAAAAGCAATTGTAGGTCAAATCCCACTGGTAGGATGCTAGTAATGAAAGCCACGTAATCTTCAGCACACGATGAATATGTTTCAAACGGTGAAATAAGAAAGAAAAGTGAAATAGATATAATTATTAATATAATAATAGTCATTTAATTGCCCAGGATGACCAGGATAAGTCAAAACTTTTAAGTAGCTAACCAAGTAGAACTAAAATTATATTTAAACAAGCCGCTGTTCTCTTCCTTAACAGGAAGAGCTTGGTTAAACAGGCACACTTGCAGGGGTGTGGTCTACGGCATTATTTGCTAATCTTAACCGCTTTTTTTAATCCCCTTTATAGACTCTCTATTTTAATACCCTGACCTCGCTTTACTTCTTCTTAAATTATAAAGTTATAGATAAAAAAAATAACATTAGAATTCATAACTAGGGCTGCAAATTTGCAGCCCCCCCCCCTCATTTATGTAATTAGAACGTTGAAAAGATTGACACACACTAATAGCACAGTATTCCATAGTATAGCATAATATACCATATCAGATTAGAGCATAGTATATTATAGAATATTATTGCATATCATAGTAGAACGTAGCACAGCATTGCAAAATATAGCACAACATATATAACATAACATAGTTTAACATAGCATAGTATATTATAGCATAGCATAGCATAGTCTAGTCTAGCCTAGCCTAAAATATCATACTATAGACACATACTTTAGCATAGCGTAGTAAAATCTGCCATAGCCTAACCTAGTATAGCCTAGAATAGCCTATCCTAAACTTGTCTAGTATAGCATAGCATATCATAGCCAAGCATAGCATAGTTAAACCTACCTTGTTTTAGCCTAGTATAGCTATGCCTAGCCAAAAATAGGAAATTCTAGCCTAAAATAGAATAGCCTAGCTGTGCCGGGCCTAACCTCTTATAGCTTAGTATAATCTAGCTAGTTTAGTATAACCTATCATAGTATAGGCTACTTTATCAAACCTTAGCTTTGTATAACCTAGCCTATCGTATCCTAGTATAGCCTACCCTAGCTTAGTAGACCCTAGTCTAACCTAGCATATTATAGCCTAGCCTAGCATAGCCTAGCCTAGTATAGCCTTGCCTAGCGTAGCATTGCCTAGTGTAGCCTAGCTTACTATAGCCTAGCCTAACCATGTATGGCTTATCATTGCATGCCAGATCCTAGCCTAGCGTTGCCTAGAGTAGCCTAGCCTAGTGTAGCCAAGCTAGAATAGGCTACTATAGCCTAACCAATATATCCTTGCATACGATAGCCTAGCATACTATTGGCTAGATTAGTATAGCCTATCCTAGCATACGCATGCCTAATATATTATAGCCAAGCGTATCATATTATAGCCTAGCCTAGTATATCCTAGACTAATATAGCATACCATACCTTAGACTAGAATAATCTTGCATAGCTTAGCTTATTTTAGCCTTGGTTAGCTAGGCTATCGTAGCCTAACATAGCCTAGCATAGCAGAGCATAGCCCTCTCTACCATAGCATAGTATAGCACTGTCTAGCCTAGTATAGCTTAGCATAGGTTAGCATATCCTAGCATAGTATAACCTAGCCTAGTATTAACTATCCTAGACAAGTATAGCCTATACTATCCTATTATACCCAAGTAAAGCATAGCTTAGTATTGTCTACCCTAACATACTATATGCTATCCTAGCATATCATTTTAAAGCATAAATTAGCATAGTATATCTTACCTTTGTACATTATATCTTAGCATAGCAGAGCAAAATATATCCTAGCCTATAATAGCCTAGCATATTATAGCCTATTCTAGACTTGCCTAGCAGATTATAACATATTATAGCCTAGTCTAGTCTAGCAGACTATCGGCTGAATAGTTATAATGTTATTGCCAAAACAAAATAATTTCCGGGCTAACCTTGGGAAGACTTTGGCAATTTTATCTTTCAAAAGAGGATGTAAAACAACCTAAGGTTTTCAGATTTCGTTAGAATCGGCCGAATAGTTATGATGTAATTACGAAAACAAAAAAAAAGGAAAATGGGGACCAACCGACCCACCGACATTGTGAGATGTAGAATCGCTCGCGACTAGATTCACACGCGACTAAAAACAGTGCAAAGCACGTTACCAGAGCCATATGGGTTGCAGCCCACATACCGATTCCTGTTGAAAAGCGCAACATCTTCCTGTAGGGAGGAGTCCAGAAGGTTTGGCTTTATAGGCTTTATGTTTATTTAATAGTAGTAAAAACTCTTATCCAGTGAATATTATCCAACCTTACACGTTCACATGATTAACAAATACTCGGGAAGAAATTAAAACTATTGAGAAAAAAAACTGTAGCCCTCACTAAATCGTTCTCTTTGCCCGAAATTCCTTTTATTTTTAATAATTTTTTTCATATCGAAATCGAGAACAATTTTTGTTTTAGGAAAATTTCCAATTTCAGTTTCCTTTTCGTTTGAATGATTCTTCGAGGCCAAGTTTCTGGGTAGGGGCAACGGATTGGCGATGAAAATGGAAATAGGGAAAAGCGTGGAATGGGGGAAAATGCTACAAAGAAATGCAGTGTCCTATTTGAAATAGAACCTAGCTAATCCCCCTTTTCGCCCCAAATTATTAAAGATTCGAGGAAATATTGGTAAAGAAGAAATATTAGTTTTTCCCCACTCCAAATCTAAGAGAATAAGGGTGATTTCATGAAGGTCAATGATGATGTATATCCAATAGTTTAAAGGTGGAAATAAATATTAAAGAAGAATATGTGCCAGAATTGTAGACAATCATTGGCAATGGTGGCACCAAATTAAGGCATTTATTGTTTTTGCCGCTACTGGCTTAGCTAGCGCTAAATCATGCTAGTAGGAACTATTTGCCTCTGCTTTGATTTCTCTTAAAAACCAACGAGGGCATGGAGTAAATTTGGAGAGCTATTAATGTATATATACTCTTTACTCAGTAAGGGCACAATGAAACATAAGATTTTATGCTTTATTACCAAAAATAATTAATTTAACAAAATTAATTATGAAAAATAATATAGTAACGCATCGGTAAATACTGATAATCAATTGGCTAAATAGTTCACTGAATTTATAATTATGCTTTTTAACTTATATTAAAGTTTCAGAACGCAGAAGTGAATTTAATGGTCTTTGAGTTCGGGGAAGTTAAAGGAAACGCAAGTAGAAAAACAGCCAGTAACTGGAGTTGTAGGCTTCGATTGGAAAAGTAAGTTTAAAGAGAGTTAAACTGTTAGCGCTGACCTATAACTTATATCCCAGGAGAGAGGGAGAGGTCTCATGTTTCATGAGTAACATGCAATCTACTCGGCGTCCGTTGAAAGTAGCTCTTGACTATACTCTGACTTGATTCGACTGTCTACATCTTCTCGACGGGACGATTTTATTCCTTCCCAAATTTGGAGAGTATTGCTTTCCAACATTTGGATAATAATTGCGTTCGCATGGAAATCGCTTCGTGCGAAGGAAAGAAAAGAGATAGCTAGATTCGTATCTGACGCGGCGCAAAAGAGAACCGCTTCTCTTTCTCCTGCTTCACACACACAGGCGAATGGTTGACCGGAGATTTACCTTGGTCGCACGAAGAGATTTGTGTAAATGTGGGTGCAAGTCGTATTGGAAAGGTCAGGGGCGAGCACTTCCAACAACTACCACCCTACCGCACTAAAATTGCCAAAGAGAAAGATTTGGGAATGTTAGGTGTCGAAAAAGAGGTATCTTTTTAGGTTTCCTTGATGGCTGCGATACTTTTGTTAAGTGATGGTCCCTACCCAGGGAAGCGGCTCTTTTGAAGTGAGCAAATTTAAGACGATTTTTTTGAGCCGTGTCCTCTTTTCCTTTTTTCAGTTTTGTGAGTGCGCTGATAACTTGGAACGTCCATATGTATGGTGTATGTAATGGCTCTTTTACGCCATCTATCCAAATAAAGACTGAGAATAAGTATGGAGATCCTTGTGGACATAGACCTTTCTCTCCCTTCTGTGCGTGATCGGCGTCCGCAGGATCTGTTCCATGGTGTGCCTGAAATTGGAGACGAAGTCGGATCGGTAGTTGGTGCGTTATGTTCGTTCGATGAGCTCGACAGGCATATGCAACTAAGTGTTGAATACAAGTTCAGCGAAGAGGCGCTTAAATCTTCCTACAAGCATTCCTGAGGCACAGGGGGGTTAGGGCCTGGGTTCCACCAAGTGCGGTCGGGGGTGCATCCCTCAGAACTCCCTTTAGTCTTCTGTGATTCTGTTCAATTAAACCAATACTTTTCTGTGCTTCTCGGTCGTTTAATTTGTCTAGTGACAAGGGTACGAGTGAGTTCGTTGCAAAAGGAGGAGTGGAATTGACGTCACCTATTCTTCGTGATGGTCGACGTGACCATATATTTTGCCACGCAAGAGGCTATAAAAACTTCAGAAATGGTTCGGATGTTCATGTATGCAACGGGAACGGCTTCTAGTAACCGAGTAAAGCAATCCACCTTCGTAAGCAAGTAACCATTGTCTTGCAGCGTGGAAGTTGACCAACAATTTTCTGGTAGATATTCGCAAACCGTTCGCAGAATACTTGATAACAAGAAAAACCATGTTAGAGAAATTAAATAAGAAGTCTAGATAGCATAAGTCCTGTTATTACAGTGTAAATTCACGTACTCGACATGCGAACTGTATATTGCATTTATGTTTAAAAAAATATGGCTTTAAAGTACGGCATCATAGCAGAAACGCAGATTTTCTATATTTCCCTATGTTGCGGTCCTTTTTAACGTCATGTTATGTAGAATAATAGCTTTAAAAGAAAGTGCGGATGCAAAACCAGTATATGTGAAGTGAATTCATGGGAGTATAGCAGTCTTTTAGCCATTAAAGACCATTAGATGAATGATGATGATGGCAGGATATTCTTCCTGCACAATGAGTCGTTTTGTATTGCTGTACATAGGAGAAATCTCGGCCATTAAATCAATAATGTAAGAATAGCGTCAAGGTTTTTTCCTTCTGATATACGACACGTTTTCTACGTTGCATAGAAATCTTGGCGGGGGGGGGGGGGCAGTGAAAACCCTCGTATAAATTTATGCATAATTACACTCTTCCACTTTTGTATATATCAAGTAACACTAAGAAATTTGTTGTTTACGTGCATTGTGATTTAGTTATTAACATATAAAACAGATTTAAAAGTGGTTTGTACCCACCCTAACCTATCGCCTCAAGTAAACTCATATTTTGGGCATTAAAGTTTTATGATATGGAAGGTATATATATATTTTTTTAAAATAAAATAATATCTTACGGGAATAAATGGATTATATTTAATTCAGTGTATAAAAGTTTAAACCTGTTATGTATCTCCCACGATGAATTGTTAAAACTTTCCTTTAACTCTATACAAAAAAAGAGTAAATTGGAGAGGGAAAAATGAATATGGAAACGAAAATAACATAGAAACAAATAATTTTTAAACTACAATTGACTTTTACCCTTCGTTGCTACAAAAAAAGGATGACTTTGTGGTAATGTTCTCGATTCTAAACTTAGTATTAAGCTAGGATTTGAAATTCATTGAACAAACGTTGTTTATTCATTCCTGGCAAAATACTCTATAATTATTGTTTTTATTATTGTTAGCTCTTTTATTGAAACATACTTTTTTATTATTTCGTTTGATATATATGTTTCTCTTGCCTTATTCTTCTACTTCGTTTTCTACTGGACCTTTGCACTCTAGGTGAAAGGCACAACGGAAAACTTCAATCAATTTTATCGAGGTCATCATTTCTTTTAGACTAATTTATTCTAACAAGACCATTTAAATAGTTTATATACCATTTAATTTGCGATACCTCTATCTTAATAACACAAACACACAACTACCTCTAAAGGTGCAAAGACTGCGTGTCCTTGTTTATTATTCACAGCATAAACGACAACGTATAATTTCGGTCTCACTTTGGTAAAATAATTGTCCCTAATGACGATACGAAGAGGAACACAATCATGAGATCTGTACCTCAATTACAAAAATAAAATGACTTGATATCCTTGTAATAGAGAGAGGAGGAAGAGAGATAGAGATAGAAAGAGAGAGAGAAGAGAGCGAGTGTGTTTGGGAGAGAGATTGTGTGTGAGAGTGTGAGGAGAGAGTGCGAGTATAAATATAAGACTGAGAGAGAGTTATAGTGTGTAAAAGGAAGAGAGAATGAAGGGAGATAGTGTGTGAGAGTGAGTGAGAGGAAAACCGAGTAAGAGTTAGTATAAGGGAATGAGAGAGAAAAAATAAGAGCAAAAGCGCGCGCTGCTACTTATTCAACAAACATGACTTCCATTTAATGTGTAATATGCATTTTTTCCTTAAGTTTGATAATTTTTTTGGAATAATGTCTTCATTTTTTGTTTCAATAAAAGAGAGGTTGAGTTTGGTAAATAGACAAATTTTGCCATTCCACTCCACAAAATTACATCCAGCCGTACACGGACAAAACACAATAAAAATGTTCTTTAAAATCTATGAATAACTTATATAATGACTATCAGAAATAAGTTGAAGTATCTACAAATTTCATCCAATGAAATATGCATAGAACTTGGACCTTAACCAACTGTTACTACATTTGCTTAGGTTTGGTATACTATCGGTTTAACATTTCCCTAAATTGTTTAAAATTAAACATTTTATACTTATCACAGAATCAGATTAAGCTCTTAGTTTGTAATTAATCGATCCATTCATAATCTATAAGCTTTTAGAGATAGTTATATGGAAAATTTATGGCAATAATCATCTCACAAAATAGAATCACTGGATATATACTTCACATTCTCAGTATTTCCATCATGAGTGTTTTCAATTCTCAATAATCCTTTCGTCAATTTTAACCACTGTCCGAAAATAAGGGAGAGAGAGAAAGCGAGCGTTTGTGATCGAGTCAGGAGAAAGGGATTTCGAGTGAAGGATCCCTGCTTCCAGACCTTCGGCCAACTTCCAGAGCGATAACGCCCCAGGACCCCGTCCCGTTTATGGTGTTACGACCCTCACTGCCAATTCCCGCCATTGAGGCAGTGGGACCGAACCGATAACGCTTCCCTGGGCAAACATTGGAGAATAATCTTGGAAGTATACTTAGAGCTTTCGTGTCGCGAGCTGTCCCCACGTTGCTCCCAAGTATGCAAGCCCACGCAATACAGAAGGTATTCACGCCGCATCATAAAATGTCTTTGAAATCATTCATCGACGATGCGCAATCCTCAAGCGACAACCTCAGGTACTATTCGGTCTCGTAGCAGGAATCCATATTCGAACGACGAAAACTACGTCTGGAATATCGCGGTCTTCTCCGCTTCCTCGAAGAATACCTTCTCCCGAGTACACATACTCGTGGTCTTCTCCAGAAAATCGTAAGACATACATTTTCTTTCATCGTCGAAGATTCGTAACGCTCACCAACGAAGCGACTTACACTGTGATCTCCTCCCGATCTCTCTTGGGTAATTATTGTAATCACTATTGAGCCTCGTACGGCTATGACTCACTTCGCAGTCGCCTCCTGCTTTCACTCGGTTAATTAGTGTACTTATTGATCCTAGTACGTCTGAGACGATTCATACTTGTCATTTCAAGTTCATTCATTTAGTAAACTGTGTTAACTAAATTGCCTGTATATTATTCTGTGAATATCTATTTTTGCTTCTCCTGTTTAAATCCTCCAACCACCAAAGCCTAATTAAATAGTAGCAATACCGGCCAACGATTAATTCACTAGCCTTTTAAAATCCCTACGCACTCGAAGAGGAAATCTTTTCCTAATTTGGGCTTTCATCTTCCCTTCCCGGCATCTTTGGAGGGAAGCCAAAAGGGTCAGGTTCGAACTACCTGAATTCTACGACAACCACTATTTCGGTTTATGGTATTTTTTATGAGAATAAATCCCAAATAGTATAAAGTTCTAATCTAAAAGTATTTTAAAATTCCAATTGTTAAGAATAATTGGCATTTTTAAATAGATTTTAATAAATTCCATGGAAAATGGATGTTCTGTTTTATAAATAATTATATACCTACACAACGGTTCGGCTTCCTCTATTGCGGGGGGGGGGGGACTTGTTCGTTATACGAATTCTCTTATAGAAGAGAGAAGTTAAGGCTGAAGATAGTATAGTAAATGAATTAGAATTAAGAGGATGATGGTGATACTCTGAATGTTGCCTGATGGAAGATGCTTCAGGTCTAGAAATGTGAACACCAGTACTATCACCATCATCCTCTTAATTCTAATTCATGTACTATATTATCTTCAGCCTTAACTTCTCCCGATTTTAAAATCTTAGTCACTATTTATCAATAAAATAAATCCAAACCTAAATAATTACTCCTCCTCAATTAAACTATATATTCACAATATAACCAACCAACACTTCAATAAATTAACTAGCCAACCGATCAACCGAACAAATTTCGCTAGTAGTTTTATATGTTTAGTTAGTTGATTTCTCAACTCCCACGATAAAGATTAGTCACCTTGTTAAATTTATTCTGATTTGTTTTCGGTTTTAGTTTGTTTTTTTTTATAATTTAATATAATAGGTTATTTTTTGTTTACTTCAGTAACTTTTAATATGTGATAATCAAGTCGGTTTATGTTATAATTTAATTCTATATATTGTTATTAGTGTTTTTCCCTTAATTTTAATAATTGTCAATTTTATTATTTTAACTTGCCTTCTTCCGCATTTTTTAATGCATTCTTTTAACTGTTATCAATTAATGTTTCTTTCCCTTCTCATTAATCGACATAGTCGCTGAAGATGGTCCTAGTAAAGATCCGAAACATCCGACCAATAAATGATTAGTATAATCACCTGGGTCTTCATATTCCTGATATATATATATATATATATATATATATATATATATATATATATATATATATATATATATATATATATATATCAGGAATAATGGTATAATTTGCAGCCTAACTTCAGCCTAAAAGCAAATGACACATACTTAATTTATACAGATATATTTACTAAATTTACATGGTAAAGACTTGAAGGATTTTACTATTCATTTTATTAAATGAAATCGAAGATCTTTCTAACCACGGACTCCGGGCGGTGGTTAAGTCTATTGCAAGCTTTCTCGACGTGCCTAATTGTTTAACTGGTCGCAAATTGTGGTCAACCTGGACCTAAGCTCCACTTTGATGGTGCACAGGAACTTTTGGGTCGCTCTCTTTCAACCACGACCCATAAATAATAGTCCCGGGGGGTTACAGTCTGGGAAGTTGGAAAGCCAGATGTTCGGAGCGATGTGATCAAAGAAATTGTCCGACAGCCAAGAGTTAGTTCCCCTGCTTGTGTGGCACACGTACGGCCGTCCAGTGGCCATGTCCAGGCTCCAAGAGCAACACCAACTCCCCAAGGGACTCGCTGTAGCTCTTCGTATTGGGAGTGAGGTTCTCCGGGGAAATAATCCGTAACATAACGCTCCCCTCGCCGTTTTTGAGCCCTTGTACCCTCGTAATCACAGCCTGACTCATCCAAATCTTTTCTGATCCTCTGCACCATCCTCAGATTGACGCCCAAGGACTCGGAGATATTCTCATTGCTTCTCCAGGCATGAATACCAAGAAAACAGTTTGTCTTTCGATTTTAGGGAAGAATTGAATTCTCCTATGGTAATGCTTCCTTCACAATGCACAACTAAGTCTACTATGATAGAAAGAAGAGAGAATCGATACTAGACAACACGCATGCGCAGAATTTTATAATTGCCAACGATGAAAAATTACTAATCAAACACTCTGTATATATATATATATATATATATATATATATATATATATATATATATATATATATATATATATATATATATATATATATATATATATATATAGATGAATATATGAATTAATTTCAAATTCACTTTCAACGTTGAATATTTTCAAAGAGAATTTTGCTTAGTTATTTGTAACCCACTCTCAAACTTAGGCATTGAATTCTTTGAAAGAGCAGCCCTTTCTGAACTTCTTCTTCAACATGCTCTATTTATTGCTACACAAACTACATATACTATATAATTTGATTATGGTCTACACACCATAAACTAAAATATTTTCAGTCACTTCAATAACTTAGTGCCTTCAATGAAATTTACATTAGAAAAATAAATCCCACTTTAATACATTTTTAGATTGCTTAAATCCAAAAAGGAAAATAGCTTTAAATATAAGTTGTATAGAATACTGTCGTAGAATGGACTCTCGACGATATACCATATATAACTATTCGTTAAGGGAACTTATTTAATTATCTTTAGAGTGCGTGGATGTCTGGCGGGCCGATATTATGTATCTTCGATATGCTTAAGAAGTGGAACTGAGCTCAAGGATAATAATATTTGCTATCATTAATAAAATAGAGTTTTATTAATAATAACTATCAACAATACACAAAACGGAAAATATTGACATAAACAGAGAATGGAAAGGGTCGTGGGGGCTCGGGCTAATCCGAGGATTAAAAGATTTAAAAAGGTAAAACAAATATAAAGTTAGAGAGAGGGGATGGTTCGCTAAACCATTTAAAGCACAGGATAAAATTGACAAAAGGGTTAAATACTCAAAGGTAACGTTCGGCTTACGTAATTTTATACTAGTGGTGCAGTGGAAGGCGACGTGAAAGAATTTCCGGTCCGCTGGCGAGTTCCAGCCGAAGGGAGGGGAGAATAAAATGATCCTGACGTGGCGTCTTGGGAATGAGAACCGTTTCTCGACGAACGGCTTAAAGAACATTGGCTGTTTTACGTTGTTCTCTTCTGAACAACAGGGGGGGGGGGGGTGAGAACCGTCTCTTGTCTACGGGCTTAAGAACAATGGCTGTTCTAATGTTGTTCTCTTCTGAACAACAAGGGGGAATGGTGAGAACCGTTTCTTGGCGAACGGGCTCAAACGAACAATGGCTGTTCTACGTTGTTCTCTTCTGAACAACAGGACAAGGGTGAGAACCGTTTCTTGGCGAACGCGCTCAAACGAACAATGGCTGTTCTACGTTGTTCTCTTCTGAACAACAAGGGGGAAGCCTTGTGGACTCGGCGTCACGAAGGCTCGAACCTTGGCACTCAAGGGATATTGTCCTCCTTCTGGACAAGTGATGGTGAATCTCGAGGTCGAGGTCCCTTGGCGCACAAAGTGGAGAGGGTCGTGGTAATGTTTCGCGACGAAAATCTGGATCTCCAATTTGATCTTAGTTGTAAAGTTTCCATCTAAATAGTCGAGACACTCCCTTGGCGTGGGGGACAATGGAGTGGGAGCTTCGAGGGAATGCACAGCCGAGCCTGGGAACAATGCCTTATCTGCCCATAAGCCTAACTCAATCTTGCGAGGTCGGCGTATGGAGGCAAACGGGGGAAGATAAACCTCCTTGTTTAAACATTGACTCAGGTGGCTGCGATAAGGCACCAAGCTTCAAAGCGAAGATGCACGTGGGAGCATCGTGGTTTTAAATAACACGTGATAGGGGTTGAAATTAACGCGGCCTCAACCCGTTCTATCACAAATCCCTACAACAAATAATCCGCATATTTATTTCTACTCTGCTCATGACATTTCGCTAAATACTTTTTGCTTTCTCATAAATGTTCCTTCGTGTATTGAGACTCACGACACTAGAAAACATTCAAGAAGAATTAGATACATATAAAGCGTGTCCCAATGAAATCCTAAAATCTAGTTACAAATCGCCTCCCCCCACTTCAATTTTTATAACACTACCCGACCATTAAATCCTCTTTCCCTTAAGTACAATATAAACTTCCTCTATTTATGAATTATTTCGTTTTCAACTATCGCACAAAAATTTTAAAAATCCTGATCAAAAACTCTCTGGTAAATACTAATGGTTTCATTTACAAAGTTCCTAGTAAAGACAGCGCCACATATTATATTAAACCACACAGGTTGACCCTTAAAAATACTAAATTAACACAAAGTAGTAGAAGGGAACAAACTCTCGTCGCTTTATTTACCAGATATAATTTTAAGCTAGAAAATTCGATCGCTATCTTTAAATACAGGTCTTAAATACCAGTAATATTTTCGAATCGTCTTCAACAATAATCACCAGGCAGTGAAATATAAATGGTAGTGAAGGGATTTATAATTTAAAATCCATCATTATTAATATGCTTGACAAGGATTTTAATATAAAATAAATTTAGCATATAAATTTTCTTTAATGTTCCTCAATTCTATAAAGTAACATTAAATTATATATGTTAATAAAATATAAACACCTGCATTTATACTTTTATTGATATATATATATATATATATATATATATATATATATATATATATATATATATATATATATATATTATGTATATATTTGTATTTTTTTTTAATTTAATTATAGATAATTTCAACTACTCAAATTTATGAAAGAATTCTTTAAAAATTCTTTTTAGTCATTTGTTTTGAGATTCACCCATTACTTGTTTTCATTTCTACTTTTCAATGCTCTTCTGTCCACCCCTTGAAGATTTATTAAACGAAAGCGCTCTGAACTTTCTGTTTTTCGTTCAGCTTCATTTCACTTATAGGGTATATATATATATATATATATATATATATATATATATATATATATATATATATATATATATTAAGGAAAATCAATGCAGTAACGCAATTAATTCTGCGGTTGATAGGCTATTTTTGGCAAACACAGTCTTCATCAAAGCCCTCGGAAGGAGCTCTTCTCAAATATACGAGAGAACGCTATTTTAAGTGTTACCTTGTCGTGTATGTGAGAAGAGCTTCTTCCGAGGGCTTTGATGAAGACTGTGTTTGCCAAAAATAGCCTATCAACCGCATATATATATATATATATATATATATATATATATATATATATATATATATATATATATATATCAGCAGGAATAGGAAGACCCAGTTGATTATACTAATCATTTATTGGCCGGACGTTTCGGACCTTTACTAGGACCATCTTCAGCGACTATATCGTCTAATGAGAAGGGCAAGGTACATTAATTGATAACACTTAAAAGAATGCATTACAAAAAAAAAGCGCAAGAAGGCAAGTTAAAATAATAAAATTGACAATAATTAAAATTAAAGTACAAACACTAATAATATATAGAATCAAATAATATTACCCAGTGGTATCTAAAAAAAAATAGAAAGTGAAATTATAACAAACTGACTTGATTATCACGTATTAAAAGTTTCTGAAGTAAACAAAAAATAACATTATATTAAATTGTAAAAACACACACCATAAAAAGACAAAGAACCCGAAAATGAATCAGAATGAACAAGGGGACTAAACATTTAAAATTACTGACGAAATTTACTCGGTTGGTCGGTTGGCTAGTTAATCTATTGAAGGGCTGGTTGGTTATATTGTGAATAATTTAATTGAGGAGGCGTAATTATTTAACTTTGGATTTATTTTAATGATATAGAGTGACTCTAAGATTTTCAAATCGAGAGAAGTTAAGGCTGAAGATAATATAGTAAATGAATTAGAATTAAGAGGATGATGGTGATTCTCTGAATGTTGCCTGATGGAAGAGGCTTCTAATTCATTTACTATATTATCTTCAGCCTTAACTTCTCTCGATTTTTTTTTAAATACCACTAGGTAATATTATTTAATTCTATATATTATTAGTGTTTTTACTTTAATTTTAATTATGGTCAATTTTATTATTTTAACTTGCCTTCTTGCGCTTTTTTTTCTAATGCATTCTTTTAAGTGTTATCAATTAATGTACCTCATCCTTCTCATTAGACGATAGAGTCACTGAAGATGGTCCTAGTAAAGGTCCGAAACGTCCGGCCAATAAATGATTAGTATAATCACCTGGGTCTTCATATTCCTGCTACATATCAGATTCCCAAGGAACAAATCAATTACCAGTATATATATATATATATATATATATATATATATATATATATATATATATATATATAAGGATTGACAAAGCTTATTTTAACATTATTAATTGACCAATTAGGTTGACACCTGTCACTTTTTATTCTCGTGTTCCTTAGACGCATTTCTTCCTGTTATTTTGAATGGTCGTGTTACTTATACAAATTTTCTCATGTTACAATGTTCGGGTTCCTTATACGAATCTTCTCATGCAATTTTTTAATGTTCCTGTCCCTTCTATGAATTAGATCCTGTTAATTTCTGAATGCCCCATATGGTAGTTGAAATTCTTCCTTTAGAATGGTCTCGTTACATTTTAATGACTGTATTCCTTATACCAATTTAGTCAAAGAGATTTACATAATGTCATTTCTTTCCCTCATAATTCGAGGTTTGTTATTTCATTGATTTTCATTCTGAACCTTATCATTATTCTTATTAGTACGAAGGACAGGACAGATGGCTTGTTTTCGAACAAAAAAATTATCGTGGAAGTTTAAAAATATCCATAAATATACTTGCAATCCAATGGTCTTGGGTGTAGTGATCATCTCTAAAACTTACAATGTACATTCTCGGAATGCTTTAAGGATTTCCACTAACTTCCACCATCATTTAGGATTTCGAGAGCTATAGCAATCCCCTAGGCCATGATTTGAGCACTTTTAATGATTTCTACTTTCTAATTATTCCTTAACTTACTCTCCGTTTATCTTTCTCTACTGATCGGGGTTTTTTTCTTCGTGTACAACGCAGCTTTTCTTTTATTCTCAATCGATCAATTAACTGCGAAGGCAAATTTTTAAATAGGGCTATTTTCAGGGTCCCCGATGCCACAGTTGTAAAATGCCAGGATAATTTCAGATTTAAGTGCAGAATAGGGTTTTTTTCTATATTTTGCCCGATTACTACGGTGACATTTATTTAATATTTACGAGGGGCGGTCAATAAGTTTTGCAATTCGGATTTAAGGAAACGAGATATGAGGAAAAGTGTTTTATTATTTTTCAATATAACTACCCTCGACTTCAATGCACTTACGCCACTTGTCCCTGATGCTTCGAATTCCCGACAACCAGAAATCTCCCGACTGCTGTTGAATCCACTCCTGGACGGTGAGCTGGACATCTTCATCGTCCCGGCATCCACGGCGCAGTGCAGCCTTGAGCTGGCGGAATAAAAAGTAGTCGGTAGGGGCCAGATCTGGACTGTAGAGAGGATGGTTGAGCTCCTTGAATCCGCACTCGCGCAGAACAGCTTGTGCAACTCTGACCTTGTCGACTTTGACGACGTTGAAGTCGATCATGGGGCGTGAGGTTTCTAGGGACCCAACGGGTAGATACCTTGGTCATGGCCAAATTGTCGTGGATGATGTTGATAACACTTCCATGTTATATTCAAAGTTCTCGCTCGATTACTTCGACCTTCGCCCCTCGATTTTCGAGGATTATCCTCTCCACACGGGCCATATTGTCCTCGTTGGTCACGTCTGATGAGCGTCCTGGACCGGGGTCATCTTCAAGGGACTCACGACCATGGCGGAACTCCCTATTCCAGCGAGCAATGGTTGCATAGGAAGGGGCGGTGTCGGTGTACACTGCAACCGTGCGTTCATGGATCTCTTTTGCATTCTTGCCTTCCTTGGTGAAAAATTTGATCAGTGCGCGGTGCTCAACCTTCTCCATTGTTGAAAAATTTGTGACTGACGATCTGCGATCAGCTACTGCTTCTTAAGTAAACGAGGCAGGAGCGTGCGGCTGCAGGTCCTGACTTTTCATAACTTGTCCTAACACCCCCACAAACAGCCATCCCCCTTCCTCTGTTTTTTCCTACCGATGAGCAAAACTTATTGAACGCCCCTCGTAGCTGAGAGAAAAAACAAGGATTTAAAGAGTATAAATAGTACAGAAAAACATAAATATCAAAGTTTGGTCGAATCAAAAAGGCTGTAATGAGGAAAGTGAACAAAAGAGGACGCGGAGAAAGAAATTTCTATAAGAAGAGGAAACAAATTAAAACGTAAGAGAAAACGTAAACCAGAAAAAAATAAGGAAAACAAACGGAAATGGGCCATAAAACAAAATTTAAAAAGGATTGAACGAAATTAATATACAAAGAGTAAACGAGTGAAAAGTAGAAGAAAAATGAGAAGAATAACAGTTAGCGAAAAAATAAGAAGAATTGGAATGAATTAAAATCAGATAAAATGTTCCAATGTGGGATTATACAGGGTGTCCATAAAGTTTGGCAGACAGGAAATATTACATTCGTCTCCTCGTTTACCAGATCTTACCCCCTTGACTTCTTTTTCTAGGTTATGCTGAAGGAGAAGGTGTACTCAATGGTATCCTTGTTCACCCGGGCATACCTGGCTTGACTTATTTTTCTGAGTATACTAAAGGAGAAGGTGTACTCAATGGTCTCCCCTTTCATAAGACCTTACCTCCATTACTTCTTTTTCTAGTGTATGCTAAATCGGAATGTGTACTTATTGGGAATTAAAGGTACGAGACACCTGAGAGAACAGCGCATCATAAATCAATGTGCTCAAATTGACAGAAATTTGGACTTAATGCATCGAGTGAATCTCGCGAAGCGCTTCTAATTTTGCACCACAAATGGTCTAAATCAAATTGACGATTTTTTTATTAATACTTCGATTAAATAAAATGTAGTTCATTTTTGTATTGAAAATATGCATTTTTGCCTGTGTCCAGACTTTACGGACACGATCCATGTTCCCGACAGAAGCTCTTGAAATAAGATTCTGCCTTTGAAGCATAGTTTGTTGAATATGCAAATAATAACACCCTCGTCTCGTGGAAGAAATTGTTTTTTACCGATTAAGTGGAGTTAAAACGAGGGATTTAGATAAATAGTTGCTAAATCGACTCAACTGGAAATCCAGTTCCAGGCCGTTTAGTAAACAAATAGCCATTCCTAGGTCACTAAAATTGACATTGCTTCGAATGTTTAGTAATTTTAGATTTAGTGTTAAAGGGATTTTATGGAAAAGACAGTTTTGGGAATGAAAGAAGTGAAATAAGTGGTAACCAAAAATGTAGGAATAAAAAGAAGAAGAATAAGCCACGTGAACCAAGCCAATGGGTTCTTTACTAATATCTAAACTATCATAAGAGGGTTGTATTGATAATTTATCAAGCTATAGAAAAGGGCTGAAGGTTTTTAAATAACACATAGGCCTATCCACCGCATGTTGATGTGTGTTTACTTCTAGATGTAATTCGAACCATATGCTATCATGGTATTTCAACAAACACTGGTGTAACTATTACATCCCGTTCGTATCTTCCCGTAAATCGATATAATTTCAAACACTACCAAAATTTCCTCGAAAGGTTCTTTCAATTCGTATATTTCATTACCAATTCTCTTCACATGAATTTATTCCTCAAACCTTTCAAGGCTTCCATTATTCTTGAAAGATAGGCAATCAGGAACAACACGGAAGCAATCTTGGTGAATCCTTCGCCTCTTGACATGAATCTCTCCTTTGTGGTTGCCAATCATTTTTCAAGGAATTGACACAATTATTTTTATCTCTCGTCTATTTCCATCCTTTCCTCCTTTCTCGACAGTCATGGTTGAATTATTACGGCTCATAGATCACCCTTTTTCATCCTTTGACATCGTACTTTTTTCCACGACATGTTTACTGCAGTCCAAATTCGGCGACGTACCGGGTATTCCACAAGTCCTGTTACACTCTTTATGACTTCTCAACAAAAGACACAATGACAGTTTTTAGGCAGTTAGACACGTCCCCATTGATTTAACACATAATTATGTGTTGAATTTGTAATATTAATCAATGTGGTGCCCTGAGATGCGAACACGCGCTTCAGATGATACTTGAAGGTCAACTAAGACAGGACTTTCGTGGCCAAGATGTCCCTGTAATCGACCGCGGTGAGCCTGTGACCGGCCGCGAACCATACCAGCGTCATCTTCTCGCCATTCGAACTGATAACACCAAGCATCATCACAGAGGCTAGGTCCTTGGTCAGAGATACATAGGGAACCTCGGACCTCGCCTTGGCTGAAGCATACTACCAGTTCGTTGTGCTTGTTAAAGACCGGATCGGCAGTGAAGTTTTTATCATCAGAAGAAATGGGAATTCGATTGCCATGACTCTTCAAGTCGTTGAGAAGGCGGCGATAGCACTCTCAACGTTGTTCTCACATATATTCGGCCAACAGAGGCCTTTCTACGCACCTCAAGCTCTTGTTGACCTCCTTCTTGACGGCCCTGGAGACTGGAGCCAGCGAGATGTTCCTTTTTTTCGCGAGCACAGTTATTATCAGCTTCAGAGCACTTTCGAAGGCCTTTCTCACAGACAAAGTATTAATAACTTGAGGGTTGCCTGAACGAGGTCGATCTTTGAGATATTCAGAATTCTTAAGGCTCTCCACGTCTCTGTGGAGGGTCATCCGGCTGACATTGAGCCACTTGGCTTTGTCAGACTTGTTATGGTCCGCCCACAGGATAACAGAGATCTCGATTCGTTTCACTTCGATCTCAATACACCTGCACACAATGGAAAAGACGTTTTAATGATACATGCTGGCAAAGTTTGTTTGACGGAACTTTTTCTACCACACAACTAGACCTATCGAAAGAAAAACACAACAAACGAGTGTAACATAACTTTTTAAAAAGCATATACTGTCTGCCGTACTCTAATTTTCCTGTGTTAGCTACCCTTTCAACAGACGACGTTCACTCTCGAACAAGTTCTTCGCACTAATTCTGTCAAGTTTGCTCGACTCAATCAACACAATGATGGAAAAGAATACGTGTACTCAAGATAGTTTCTTCTAATACTGTCACATGTCCGCTTTATTCTCTATTCATCACTCGACTCTCCCATTAACTTGGTAGCGTCCTGCGCAATTTGAACTTTAAATACCTCGCATGGTATTTTTATGGGATGAACTTGTTCCTTTTGATTTTGTTAATACTCCATTATTCTGGCTGTTTAAATTCATTTTGTACATCCTAGGTACGACCTTTCTCCACGGTCACTTTTCCATGAACTCTAAAATTAATCTTTAGTTATGCTTTTGTTTGATAAAATAGACATCTCACCTAATAAATGTAATTTAATATCGTCGTTCATCCGTTTCATAATGTAACCAACTCAAATCATTTAACTGTCGAATAAACGCTCATTTTGATATAGTATGCTTATAATCTTGTTCGTAAGAACCTTTTGTTCCCTCCCCCCCCCTTCTGCCCATTTATTGCCATAGGTAGCAAACCCACTTCCGTCTATGTACCCGTAGAAATTTCGCAATATTATATTTGTTTCTCGTTCCTGCGTCTGAGACCTCAACGGGATGATTGTATTTCGATCCCATTTTCTGGTGAACCGCCATCAAAACAACGGGAATAGGCTAATGGAAAAAAACCTATACAGGGAGAAGAGTATTTTAATCCTGCATTAAGAAATTTACCTATAATTATTGTTCCCCCTTGATTGTGTGGAATTCTAAAAAAAAGGCATCTTTACCCATAGAGCTCGACGGCAAACACATGAAGCAAAAATGTGAATTATTTCAATAAAGAACCACAAAAACAGCCAATATAAGAAGGAATTTGGATTTGAAAGGAACAGAAACATGTGGGATACGCAAGCATTTAGAGACAGTCATACTATTATCTTTAAGAGCGGGAAATCGTTCGTGATCTCAGTCTTCAACAGTAATCCTATCGGAAAGTGATTTTAAAATGTCACTAGAGAGAGCTTCGTTCAGGAAAGATCGCAATACAAGATTTAACTGACTGTTGCAAAGATTTTCAACTTGTTGAGGATATCCTTCTACTTGTCAAGATTTTAAACTTGTTCTGGTTAATTATGAGGTTAACCTTATGCTTGCCAAGATTTTCAACCTTTGATTGTAAGCAGCAAAGTGTGGTGGACTGGTGATTAGTTCACGCTCGGTTGAAGTGACTCGTACCCATAATAAGGAGACAACAGCCCAACGGACAGTAACTGGCCTATCAGACTGATTTCTATATTCAGTAAACTGCTGCAGGGAATTATACCCTGTAGAATTATGTAATGCTTGAAGTCGAATAACTTGATCAATGACTCCCAACATTGGTTTAGTCAAAAAAGATCTTGTGCTCCCAAAAGAAAATCGATGAGTACCATCGATCTCGAGAGATAAACATACTTTAATTTGACTTTTAAAAGGCCTCCGATAAAGTACCCCAAAATTATGGCAAAGGGGCGCTTGTTGAAAATGACACTATAAATGCTAAAATGGATAGGGAATTAGAGGTCCGATGGTGGCAAAGATTTGTACTGATTGGCCAAACATCAGACTGGTGTATCAGTCACTAGCCTCCTTTCTCTAGGCTCAGTAATTGGCCCTCTCCTAATCACAATCTATATCACTGAGCTCGATGAAGATCGTGTGCAGAGTTGCCAAGGATTGTAGAAGACATGAAACTAAGTGGGTGGGTAGCATCGGTTGAAGACTGTGCGAGTGATTGGTCGTGTAGCCAATGCATTTTACCATGGAAAGCTGCATGGTGATGCACTACGGGCATATTGGTTCTCATGCCTTCAAGTTAACTTACGTCAAGCAATTCAATTCTCGAACGTGTTGCTGATGTCTTTCAACTACCATAAATACAAGGCAATAAATATCAGGGAGGCGATTTCATATACATTCCTACTCCTTTATATTGTGCGATATAATTCTGGTCTGGTCCCAATTCTTTCAAAAAGCAATAATAGATTGCTTGGAAAGGGCGCAAACATTGACTGCTTAATTGAAACCATCATTAAACTAGGAACTTTCTTGCTCTCCTCTGAGAGATGGGTCTCTTTTCGCTAGAGACCCTAAGACTGATAGAGGTGTTAAGCTTTTTCAGGTGTTTGAAGATATTGATCGCAGGAAGGTGCTAGCCGGGAACCAGGATTATATTCGGAACCATGGAAGTTGGAGTTGCCTCGTTTTCGGACTTGTGTTATGGGGAAATACAACACCTATAAAATAGTGGAACAGAGAGGAACCACTGTCCTATTCCAGTAGTAACCCACACTACTCTTCTTCTGCATCAAAACCATATAGATTAACTATTGCTAATTGAACACATTTAGTGAAATCTCTTTATCAAAATCTTAGTATTGAAATTCCAGCTTTTTTCTAAGTATAATTTGGTCGTTTAAACTTTTCTCATCCACATCCTTGACGGATCTCACGATGTAATAATTTAAATTTTAATATATAACCACTCCAATAAAATTAAAAATAAATACTTGTATTTGCTGCAGGAAAGTATATTTTCTTTCATACTCAAGACGATCCATTTAAACTTATACTCAATTCCACTACTTCCTTAGGTCATACAGATGGATGGTCATTTAGGGAGGGAACTCGATGCACGAACGGAGTGCAAGAGGAAAGAAAACAAAATGCATCAACGATGGCATTGGTTTCCAAATAGAAATGGAAGTTCTCCAAAAATAAAAGAATGAGAGGTAAAAGAGTAGAAAAATGAAAGACGCGATAAGGAAAAAATATAATGAAAGGACATCAACCCTGAATATTTGATCAGCAAAGGTAGTTGACACGAGTTCAGAATTGAGTTCATGCACAAATCTATGCACAAAGACATGTAAAAAATCATGCACTAGTTCATACAAGAGTTCTTGCACGAAGTCAGGCACGAAATCACTTACGAGATCATGCATGATAATTTTCAAATGTTCATGCACTAGGATTTACAGCTAGTCACATATGAAGTGATATATGAACTCATATGGGATTTTATAAACGACTTTACTCATGAGTGTACTCATTTATACAGAGGCGATGCCATACATGTGTGTGAAAGAACTTGAAATTCTGACCTTCCCCCACCGAGGAGAGGCGGGTCTACCCCTTACACTGGAGCGCGCTTCCTTCTTGTTGTCATTTTGCTTTGTTTTCTTTTTTGTTGTTTTTTTCAGCATTTGACCTTTTTTTATCGTTGTTATTTGTTATTTACATATTGTTATTTGTTTTTTTTTTTTAATATAGTCTAGTTGTAGGCTGCAGTGAGTATGGCGACTTTTCCCACTAGTAGGCTATCACCAGATGGGCTCCTAAACGCCCCCTCCCCCTCAAAAAACCCCTGACCTTCGTCCCCTTTGATGAAGTGCGAATGGATGCGCGAGTGAAGGTAAACATTTATTTCAAGGTGCAAGCACGTGAATCACTCGATCGAGAGGTGGAGGTATTGGTGGAAGAATGAGTCAAGAGGGAGTTGCGGTGAACGATGAGAGTGAGAAAAGGGTGGTTGGTATCAGCGAAAGGAGGAACTAGAATTAAAGGTGTCGGTGTGATTGAACAGTGGGGAAGGGGTATTTTTATGAGTGATTTTTATTCCATCGCAACGATGATCCCCGCAATGAGGGATAGGGGAAATATGTACTTAGGGGTTTGTTTATGCTGTAGAAATATTTTTCCTGTAGTTGTCGACTGTGCCCTCCCTACCTTTCTCAGTATTTAACATTAATTTTTTGGTTGTATTACTCTTTTTATACCGGAGTTTCTATACTACTATTTTATCTCACTATTTTATTTAGTTTATGTTGTTATTATTAATAATTATTTTTTTCATTTTATTACTTCATTTATTTATTTTCTCTCAAATTCTTTGGCACGCCTGGAAAGACTCATATACGAGCGAAAGAGGGCGTTAGGCCCTTTCAAAATCATAACCATACTCCATCTACTTCAGTTCAAGAGAGTGCGTGTTCCTCTCCATATTGTTCTACGTCGTTTTTAGTCTTTTGTTCCTGCCAAACTTTTTCACTTCGCTTAACATCCCTCCATTACGAAGCTGTTTTCAGAAACCTTATCCTGGAGATGTCTTCGTTGGTTTTCTTGTTTTAACAATATGCAATTAAGCTTCTATGTAGCAAACTTTAAGCTGAAATCTGGAAGGATTTGGGAGTAATTACTCTTCCATCCGGTACAGGCTAGACTGTGCTACTCCCTTTGAACTTTTGTTGCTTCGTAAACCGAGGAAAAGCCTCACGTCTCCCATTTTAAATCAACAATGGAATGAGCAAAACTAAAAAGCAAAATGTGGGTTTTACTAAATTAAAAGGGTTAAAATAAAAGGCAGTCCATGAAGTTTTACTAAAGTGAGAAGGTTAACAGAAAAGGCACAAAGTGGGTTTTACTAAATTGAAGGGGCTAAGAGAGAAAACAAAAGGTGAGCTTTGAGCTATTAATAAATTGTGATGTTTTATCGATAGAAAAGGCTAAAAGAAAGAAAAGGGTTTTACTAAATTGAAAGGACTAAGAAGACTAAACCTTAGCTTTATCTATTCATAAAATGCGGTTTTATCGATAAAAAGAGCTAAAATAAAAGGCAAAGTGAGTTTTACTATATTTAAGGGTCTAAGAAAGAAGAGAAGACGTGAACTTTTATTGATAGAAAGGGCTAAAAGCGAAGGCAAATCGTGAAAATGAATTAGTTCAAAGGGTTAAAAGAGAATATGACAAAGGGAGCAATAGAAAGGACTAAAAGAAAAGACAAACAGAAGTTTTCTTAAATAAAAAAAGCTAAATCAGAAGACAAACGAAAGTTTTAATCAATAGAAATGGCTCAAAATCAAGTTTAAATGTCACTTCGTAAAAATGGCTAAAATAGAATGCGATATATGACTTTGGATCAATAAATCGCTGTAAAAAAAAGAAATAAAAACTAACTTTATATCACTATAAAAGAATAAAGAGAAGGCAAATTATGACTTGGTAAGGATTTAGTCAAAAAGGAAGTTAAAATATACCTTTAGTCAAAATATTTCTTATTCGAGAAACGAGGATAAGCAAATTAGTAACATATTTTGCAAAGGTGTCATTAGTTTAAACTTATTAAGGAGGTTAAGGAGGTTAAGTTTCCATAAAAAACTGTTTATTGAATTTTAGTGATTTTCATTTGTAAAATTATATAATATCCAGTATTAGTATGGCCAAATTAAACTTTGGGTGTTATTACATTTTTTTCCGGATTTTATCCAAACCGGTGGTTGCCTTTATTGCGGCAACAGATGGTGGTGTTGAATGAGAGCGAGTGGCAGTTTGGCGATAATGGCAGAAAAATGGACAGGGTAGATCGATGTACTTAGCAAGTGGCGAAATTATCACAAATAATTTAATAAATTTAGCTCAAAATTGGAAGAAAGGAAATAAAATACCTCAGCGAATTAGCGAGCTATTTCTCAACTAGGTATTTCTTTAGAAATACCTATTAATCTAATATTTCTTAGAGAAATAATCATGACGAGATATTCCTTGAGAGATATAGCTGAGAGATATATTTTTCAACCAGTTACTTAGTTTTGAGATATTTCTTAGTGTGATACATCTTGGCGCGATATATCTTATCGAGATTCATTAAACGAGATCAATCTTAGAATGTCTTATCGATATACATATGGACGAAATGTTTCTTAATGATATTTCTTATCGAGACTAAATGAGTTATTTCTTAACGAGACACGTATTAGCGAGATATCTTCCACCGAAACACTAGCGAGAGAGATTTAATTGTTTTTGACAGGCTGTCCCTAAAGACTCGAGACAGGCAAAAGGCATATTTTGAATTAAAAAAATGAACTGAATTTTATTTAATTGAACTATCAATAAATGATATCTTCAATGTGATTTGCACCATAATTTCAAAATGATTATGGAGCATTTTATTGCAAATTGAAAATAATGGGAAACAAATTTGGCATATGGGAGAGAGATGTCCATGGAAACCTTAGTAGAATTTGAAGAGAGATCATAGCTTAACATTATGAACGCCTTCTTCCAAAAGAGGCTCGACGTTAGATAGAAATAGATGGGACCAAATAGCCCCCAAATTGAGATCTATGACATAGCCTTCAACAGGAAAAATTTCATTAAGGAAATATCGTTTAGCAGCTCCTTCAACAGAGCTTGGGAGCCACAGATTATTTTGAACAAGATAATATAAAAAACAACAAAAAAAACCCTCATGGCCAGAGAACAGCCCCACGGAAATGTGGCACTCAAAGCAAAATACATTCCAAATTACAATAGCAACAAGTATAATAAACTTATTGATGAAGTGATAGAAACTTTATTATGAAGTGAAGCAAGATAACAAACCATTTCAGAAAAAAACAAACCAAGTGAAAATGATTTTGGAAACGACAGATCTCTAAAACAAATTTATTAAAAATGATTTTGGAATCGATAGATCTCTATAACAAGTCTATTGAAAATGACTTTGGAATCGATAGATCTCTATAACAAATCTACTGAAAATGACTTTGGAAAAGACAGATCTCTAAAACAAATCTATTAAAAATGACTTTGGAATCGATAGATCTCTATAACAAATCTATTGAAAATGACTTTGGAATCGATAGATCTCTATAACAAATCTACTGAAAATGGCTTTGGAAACGACAGATCTCTAAAACAAATCTATTGAAAATAATTTGGCTAACGAATGATCTCTGAAACATTCGAAATAATGGATAGCTATTGCCTAACGACACTGAAAACACATTAGGATAAACAGGTTTAAAACAAAATCAGATGAGAAGATTATTGAAAATTTTGAAGAATTCCTGAAAATATATGAGCAACAATAGCCACCATACACCAGATGACATTTTCTCAATAAATGGAGAGGAAGTTACCAGTAAAGAATATCGAATTCTTTGTAGGTATTTTTAAAAAAAAACCTGGTACAGGAAAGAAATATAAATCACAATATTCATAGCCAACTACCTGACTCAAGTACTCGATTGCAATCAACGAGTGAAACACGCAACTTTTAGAAGTAACTAACTATTTTTACCAATGGTAACCTGAGAGCACCACATAAATAAGAAATAACGAAACATACATTCACTTCACATACTTCTTTGCATAGATTTAGGAGAAGTTTAAATATATTGCACTTTGTAGATAGACTTTTGAATTATTCAATACAATAATATATGAATAATTTAGCAATATATCAAATATTCCATATCCAGTTAAGGACAATATGAAAATCCAATTTCAATTTTTGACCCCTAAAAAAAAATATTTTAGCAAAATTAAGCATAGAACAAAAATGTGCATATAGAAAAAATAAGAATATTTTATTGCATGACAATTTCGAAATTGCAGGTGTCAAACGTTTTTCTTTATTTTCAATTAAATTGCAAGTTTTTACTAAAATTTTGCTCCATTTCCGTTTAGAGTACAACCACAACTGGTTCTTCTTTTAGGGTTAATTTCCAACACGAACAACTGTCGCCTGGAGATCTGCCGCCCTGGAAAATGTCATTTTAAAAAAATACTACATGGACATACTCTGTGCCAGTCTTTCCTCACAAACGCAATTCACTTTTACAAAAAATCAAGTTATTGCTGCATAAAGAAAAAGTGAATTTGCATATTTACATAAAAATTGGTTATTAGAAAAGTGGCAATGTTCGGACCTGTTGAGCTTGGTCCAACAAATGCGCATGCGTTGTAGATAGCAGCTGACTTAGCCTCCGCGAAGAAGGGGAGTTAGCAGCCGCGTAGAGGACGGTGCAGCCAGGAATAGACTCCCGCTGTTTCACTTGAAATAGTCATGTCGCCGAAATGATCGTTATATATGATGTCAGGGAGGAGGGGTCTACCTAGAAATGCGCACCGTAAATCTTTATGCGTACTTACACACAAACATACGCACGCACACACGTGTAATCATTTCTTATTTAAATATGATAAATTATATCTAAATTGCTACGTATGGCAGTTACTCATTGATTTAAAGTTAAGTTAATTTTATTTAAAAGGCATACGTATAGTAACAAACACACAGATACACCAAAAAACAACAGCTTTATAAGTAAAATGTTTTGATTCTACAGCCGCGGCCAAAAGTTTTTGGACTCCCGGAATTTTTCTTGTTCCTTGGGTATGTCTATGAGTATGTTGGTGTAGGATTGTATGCATATGACCAATACATCTGGAAAGCAAAATAAAAGTATCAGCTTCCTTATAACCTTTTTGAAATATCAAAAATGGTGAGGCTATTAAATATATGAATTCTTGGTTTCACTATATCGGTATGTTACAGTGCAAATGTCCTCATATAACACATCATGTATGTCAATTTATATGATATTCAATGTCGATATGATCTGATAACGGTATTTTAATGGCGAAATCACGTAATTATTTCGTGAATGAAATAGTCTGATACGCACGCCGCACGAAGAGGGTCTCAGTCATCGACAAATCGGCTGGAGTGTCGGTGATCACATTCCAGTAATGTACGAGTAGAAGTGTTGAAGAGGATTCAAGAAAGTGGGGCCAAGACCGACCTCGTTCTGGACGACCCAGATTCAGTACGTAACGTGACGACATGTCTCTGCATCGCCTAAGCTGTCAAGTTTGTAAGAAGATCGTAGTCCAGTGTCAACATGAATGGACAGAGGGCAGCCAAGTTAATGCATGCGTCAGAAGTGTGCTATCGCAGACCACTTTCACAAGGCCTGAAGTCCTATGAATCCCGCCAGAATCCGTTGATCAAAAGAAGCAATGCCGACTGGCAGGGGCACATGGTCACCGCAGCTGGACCATGCGTCAGTGTGGACGTGTCTTAGGGTCTGACAGGTCAACGTACCAGTTGATCTCGAACACAAACAACTTTCGAGTCAGCGTAGGGCCAGGAGAGCAGTGTAATCTTAGTTATGGGCGAATAACGTTGTGGCTGCAGGAACAGAATCGAGCGTCTTATTTAGATACAGTTATGCGATAAACACAGATCTGGATTGTAGCGGCATCTTTATGGAGAAATCAAACCACATTATATATGTAGATTAAAAATATATCTTCCATATTTATAAATATTTTAACTCAAAACACATTTGTAGCTTTAATCTCGCGTCTAATAGGGATAAGGATTAATATAGCTTGACTCCTACCTTTCATTATCTATAAATGGAATAGGTTTAATAAAAAGAGATCCGCCAAAACTTTAACAACATTCATTATAGTACTTACTCTTAAATATAATTCATAGCTTAACATTACCCCTATTATGTGTTTCTTTAACACTCAACGTGGTCAAGATAAGCTCTGTCTTGATGGTTATATATATATATATATATATATATATATATATATATATATATATATATATATATATATATATATATGTCAAGCCCGAAGAACTCTCATTAGATGTTATAGTGTTCGAATGTGAACGCCGTCCGCAGTATAACTGCAGAGCCAGAGCAAAAATACGAAAATAAGAATTATTTAATCAACTTCACCTTGCTGGTATAAATCGAGAGAAAGTTTTATTGCTACGAGACGAAAGAAAATAAAAAGCAATAAATAATCAAGAGACCCTCAAAAAATCATCACACATACAGTAGTGATCACTTCCGAAGGAGTTACTGCGAATATACCACGTATGGATCATATTAGTCCTGCAATAAGAAGACTTAGGTAAAGTGTGTATTCCTTGAATCTCATTCCAAATCCATGATTATAAAAAGACGGCCTGTGGTGAGGATTACTTGCTTTACGATGGTCAACCAAGTAATCAACGTTCATTGGTTTTCTCTACAGCCATAAGCATATAGAACAGCCATAGACCGCTGGCAATCTCATGACAGCTTATATATTCTGGCACTCATGGGAGAGGCGGTTAATTGCCATTCATACAACTCTGGCTGCCACCATTGGTATATCACAATCTTAATCAACCACCCCACAGAAAACTCCTCAAGACTTTGTCTAAATGGTTTTGCAATGGAACATATAAGGTGTCGCTAAACCTATATACCAGCTTTATACAATTGATGGTCTTTTCGATGGCAAAAGAATTCCATGTGTTTATGCTTTGTTAACAAACAATAAAACAAGACACCTACAAATATATTTTTGAGCCCCTTCTTGCAATCAACCACAGGCAACCTCTTGAGAATCACCATATGCATTACAAAGGTCTGGATGGATTTAATGCATACATCTAAGCTCTAGTTTCATCTATACCAGCATGGAGGTTTAAGTGTGTGTACATTGATGTTTGTATGAAAATATGTGATAATACTGAGTTTAAACTATTATGAAGCAATTTTACGCATAATGAAAAAGAAATATATGAATGAATTGCACAATACTACTATTATATTTAAACTTTTGCTCCAAACTGTATACATTTACTCTACATCGTCATTTTAGCTGAACTCCCTCACTAAGAAAATACAAATATAAGGAAGTGAGACAAAGGGAGCTATTCTTCCCCATATTGTTTACACCATTACATGAGGAGAATTCGGGACTTAAGTTTGAGAACAAAAGGGAATAAAGTTTCATCATCTTTACGAACCGCTTTCATACAAAGTGTAGTCGGTGCGCATCAACGTTATTGAAATTCTCTCCAATTCTACATAATATTTTGAGCCTCCTAAATTTACTCTTAATACCATTGGGTTCCTATGTGATTGGGCATATCTCGCAGTCAGGTATCATTCTTGGGTACAAGATGCCCAAGCACACCCACATCAAGCCTCTTCGATTAACACCTATCATACAAAATATCATCCACTTGATTTTAGTCGCGTGTACACGACCCTATAAGTTACTATGTCGGTCTATAGGTCGGTCGATCGGATGTTAGCCATTTAAATTTTCAATGCGTTTTTTGGCAATAACATCATAACTATTTGCCGATTATAATGAAATTATATAATTGCCAATGTCAGTCCCCCGTGTGACTTCTGCCCGCGGCTCTTCCAGAACAGACTGGTCCTCCTGTCATTTCCGGGACAAAGGTCAGCCTAGGACACCGGATAACTGAAGACGGAACAGATGCTCGGATACGAGCTGGAGCCAACAACGACGACGACGACTTTGACGCACTCTAATATATCCAAAATTACTTTTACATCCATTCTTCTTCCAAGCCCATAGCACCTCAGAGCATTCTCAGTCATAACCTATTGACACAATTCTTCACCCGATAAATGCCTTTAGCCAGTCATTCTTCACTCTATCTACCCGCAAGTTACGGCATAACCGAATAGAAGCGCCGCTTCCGATTTTAGAGACGTTAAGTTACAACGAGTGTGGTTAGTGGTTGGGTTGAGGCCGATTTGAGACGACATCTCGGCGGTTGCCACATGTTGTAGACACACGTGGTTTGGAGCCCACGCTAATCAGTAGGTCTCAACTGAGAAATAAAAGACAGCTTAAATGAGTGAAGATCGTTGGTAAGCCTCTCCTCTATTTATTTATCTACCTTTCTGGCACCGAATCTCTCAAATTATCTACTCGCGTTACTATCACTCTAGATCGTTTCTTCTTCTTTCATAACACAGTCTCAATCTCTTACACCAAAGTTGGCACCAGAAGCTCTAATAAACTTTCCTGGCACATTCTTGCCACATTCCTAGCACGTTCCTTGCACATTCTTGGCACATTCTTGGCACATTCTTGGTACATTCATAGTACATTCTAAGCAAATTCCTAGCACTTTCCTGGTACATTTCTGCAAGCTCCTGACACACTACTAGCATGTTCCTGATATATTTCTGGCAGATCCCTAGCACATTCCTGGCATATACATAGGACATACCTGGCACATTCCTAGCAAATTACTGGCACATCCTAGGCACATACTTAGCACTTTCCTGGCCCTTTCCTAGTACATTCTTGGCTCATTTCTACCACTTTCTTGGCACATTCCTAACATGTTGCTGATAGATTACTAGCATGTTCCTGGTATATACCTGGCACATTCCGCGCACGTTTTAGTTAAATTACTGACATGTTTCTAGCACATTACAGGTACATTTCTGACACATTTATTGAACATTCCTAACACATTCCTAGCAAATTATTGGCATATTCCTGAAAAATTCTTGGCAAATTCCTGCCGCTTTCCTAGCAAATTCCCGATACATTCATAGGACATTACTGACACATTCCTAGCAAATTCCTGGCATATTCCTTTCACATTCTTCAAACATACTTGGCACATTCTTGGCAAATTCCTGGCACTTTCCTAGCATATTTCTGGCACATTCCTAGCACATTATTAGCTAATTCCTATAACTTTTCTGCCACATTCCTGGCACATTCAGAGCACGTTCCTGTCATATTCCTTGCATTTTCCTAGCATATACCTGGCACATTCCAAGCGAATTCCTGGCACGTTCCTAGCACATCCCTACCACGTCCATGGCACATGGCAAGCAGGTTCCCATCATGTTCCTGGCACATTTATAGCAAGTTCCTGGAGCATTCCGAGCACGTTACTAGTATATTCTTAGGACGTTCCTAGCACATTCCTAGCACGTTCCTGGTACATTCTTAGCACGTTTCTGACTCATTCCTAGCTCGTTCCTGGCACATTCTTAGCAGGTTCCCGCACATTTCTGGCACATTTCAAGAAAATTCCTGGCCCATTTCTAATACGTTGCTGGCACATTTCCACCACTCATAACCTTGCGATTACACTCTGCTTCATCTACGCCACTATCATTCCAGATACAGTGTAGATAAACGTCGTCGTTCAAGGGTGACAACAAGAACTCTAATATCCTACTTCGCCTGATCCCAACCTCAAAACATCATCACTTTGCTATTTCTACAATTACTTTTAGCACTTTTTCATCACACATAGCCTGCCAAAAACTCTGATTTGCATCTCAAAATCCCCCCGCTGCTACACCTGAAACCTGAAGGAATGATTATTCCCCTCTCAACCCCAGTATAAGGGGTTGTCAGATGTATCATACGCCAGCCTGCTACAGCTGGAATCTCAAGTATTGCATGTCATTCAAAGCCAAACACTCGTAAAAAATATGCGGCCATATATCTTCCAGACAGTTTAACTTTCTCTATCTTTACCATTTTTGTTACCTATCATTCCTTACAATCTTTATACGAAAGAAGTTCTCTGTAGTTTTTTCTTTCATTTTGTTTTTTTAATAATCGCCTTTAACACCCGGTTATCAGCTTATATCAACGTTCTGCAATGCTAAGGAAATGGTACTGGCGTGTCTAGCGTTTCCTGGGCTCACTTAAGCCTCAATTTTAAACCAATGCACCGTCAGATCTTTGATGGTAAAAAGGATTCACAGCCAGTCTCGGCTCCCCCCACATCCCCCAGTGTGACCGTTTCCCAAAAGGGGAAACAGCGACGTGCCTACACCAAGTCTTAGAGTAAGAGGAAGCAACCACCCATGAAGGTGGTCGTAGGGCCGTCTTCCGAGATTCCTAAACTGCCTATAGAAAGGAAGATTGTACCAAAGGTGCTTCGGCTCCTTTACCCTCAATCAAGGCTGGCCTGGGCGGCTCGGAGACACACGTCACTCTGAAAGAGTGACGACCTTTCCTCGGAGGCAGAGGGAGGAAAAGACTCATAGAGCGAGCCCAACCTCCCCCGATAAGTCTTCGAAGGTGACAGCGCGTTTAGTTCCTTGTTCGGCTAAGAGCGCCCGGTGTTTTGCCTCCAGGAAACGTACGGAAATTTCTGGGGCGGCTTCTGTTTGAATAGGGCCCTTGCATTTCCTTAGTAGTGAATACTTTACCATTCAACGATAATTCAATGCATGTCGTGATGTTGCTGAAGGCCGCAAACTGCATTGTACCTCCATAGGCACAGAACCCTTAAACGAAAGGTTTACATTAAGTGAATTACGTTCTGTTCTCGCATTATGCACGGGCACCGCCCATGTTCCGGATGATGTCCAGTAAGCCATTCTTCGACACTGCTGTAGAATTGCTCATAGTCTCGTCCAATAATTATTCTAGTCCTTGATCTGGACTCACCGCTTTTGTTTAAGTCGATGGTATTGACCCTATGACTTAATCTACGATCATATATATATATATATATATATATATAGGTAGGCTTTAATTCCTACTGAACGTGCGAAAGCTGGTTAGAGGCGGGTTGTGCCGTAGCCAGGATTCTCACTATAAAAGTCCCACTTGTTACTGGGGAAAGGTTTGTGATTGTTGAATTCTAAGAGTGCATAATACAGGTTGAATAAATTAGCCGAAGGGATTCTTAATTAAAGTCTTTCCAAGGGTACGTCAAAAAGGAGGAGCCACAAATAAACACACATACAAAAAATAAACTTTACTTTACACAAATATAATAATTAGCAATAGTTAAACGGGCAAAATTAAGGATTAAATATTAAACACTGACGTTAAGCGTCTAGATTTATAATGACTAAATGGGAGTATCAATCACTGTTAATTAAATAGGTAATTTAAGAATAGAGGGACACTGGGTTTACAGATTACCATTAATTGTGATGGATTGGAGAGACGACTACTCAGGCCCAGACGTGGTGGTTCGGGTGGCGTTAACACGAGATCTCGGGGAGAGGGGGGATAAGACGACGGGTTCGGGGCTGCTGACTGCAGTTCCGGTTAGTTCACTCCTAACTGGAAGGGACACTAACAAATAGTAACTTCCAGTAACTATTTGGATGTTCCTTTTCTTTCTCAAGTTACGTTGAGCAATAGAGCGTATTCTTCTAGTCACAGACTCTGCGGGGCGGGATTTACCTCAAGAACACTTTGAGACAGCGACCAAGTTGACTTAGCGGCGCGTTGGCAGTCGATACGTTACGGCAACTACTCTCGTTCAACGTGAGGGTTACGCGTTACGCGAGTAGGTTTGGGGCACTGCTCTAGAGGGATGAACGGCGATGTTATTTATACCGCGGATTGTGGGAAATCGAGAGAGAGAGAGATTCCATTCACGACAATTCGCTTATCGCAGCGCCTTCTGGACAATCTCCATGGTATCATAAAGAAGGCAAATAGAATTTAGGCTTCTCTGTAAGATAGGCCTTCTTTCGTCAGACTTCCTGTCGCAAGTTGGAGAAGGGTGAGGGGGGGAGAGGAGACGAAGGTCAACTCAAACGACAAATTTCTTTCGTTGCCACGATTGTCTGGCGGCATGCGAGTATGTACGTTCCATACCCTCACAGACACCTAGAGGAGCGAGGCATGGCATTTCTGCTCGACTTGTTGAACAGGATCTGGACAGAGGGTACACTCCCAGTCGCCTGGCTAATGACTACTGTGCTCGCTTTTTGCAAACTGGGGAGAGATCACTCTACGCTGGCTGATTTCAACAATTTCTCTAACTTCCTCTGTGCACAAGTTGATGAGAAAATCGGTAAATGTTAGATTAACCTTTTTCCTGGAAGTTCCACTTCACGTCGGATGCTCCGCTCTGACTGGAAAATGCTAGTTTCCATGCCTTATTTCGCCGACCGCCCTATACAACTGTCTTTTTTCGATTTGGTGAAGGCCTCTGATACTGCATGGCGATACGGTATCATGTAGACTCAACATGATGGGGGTGAATGGACGCCTGAATTTCTGCGAGATCGTCAATTCGGCCTAAGGGTAAGGGGAGCCATCTCCAGCCCAATGGAGCAGGAAGAGTGAGTCTGGCAGAGAAATATTCTCAGTGTCACATTTTACAGTGAACATCAACAGCATCGCCTTGGTGCTGCCGTAAAATGTTCTCGTTACGCTTTTATTGGAAGGCCTGTTGATTTCTTTTAGTGCGGCCCAGATACTAACTTTGTACTAACTTGAATTGAACTGTATCTTTCGCTATTCTGAATAGCAGAACTTTCGGTTTTCCATGGCCAAGAATATGGTGGTGCACGTCTGTTGTCATCCACGGCTCCATCACAACGCCTGGAAGTGGTGGATTCACATCTTTTTCTTGGTCTTATTTCCGACCGACGCCTCACCATGGATGCTCATATTCGTAGCCTTAGCGTCTCTTGTACTCACGCCATGGGCATTCTTTGTTCTGTGATGTTTGGCGCTTGGGGTGCTGGTAAGGTTACTCCTTACTTTTATACCGATCCTTTGTTCGTTCGAAGCTTGACTACAGAAGTAAGTTTTACACATTCGCAGCCAATGGTGTATTACGGAAGTTAGATTCGAGCCACCATAATGGGCTCCACCTGGCTACTGTTGCCTTCTGCATGTCCCCGATTGAGAGGCTACTTGTCTATGTCGGGTACATACCACTCGCTCTGCTACATGTACAGCTCATTAAGCGCTTGAACGCTTGGGCCGGGTCCCTCCCTCAGTCACTAACGGCTCTCACTGCATCCGCAGTCGATCTTGATGTTGCCAATGTCGCCGATAGACGCCAGGCATACCCTTAGCGCTTTGGGTTTAGGACAAAGAAACTTTTTAGAGAGCTCTGTATCACTCTTGGTCCGGTAGCTCTTCTTATTATGTCGATTAGCTACCCTAATAGGTACCATGTTTGACTATTGGTCGCCACTCATCTGTTTCTAAAGCATCTTACAGGGGGTATTGCGTTTGGGCTGTTTGAAACACTTTTTTGGGACACACTTGATCTCTTCTAGTCTACAATGATGGCTATAAGTCCCAATAGGGGGTTAGATCCTAAGCCGTATCCACTCTATTTGAAGTAAGCAAGACTCTACCTGGCGCTGAGTCTGTCGTTACGGCCAATTTGGTCTTAATACACCGCTCAGTACGGGAGATTACGAGTCGTGCCCGGTTCGGAGACCAGATTGTATTCTATACCCACTCACAAAGCGCCTTGAGTGCAATCGACACATTGAAATACCCACACTCCTCGTTCTCGGTATACGTGACGCTACGGTTGCCGCGAGCTGAGCGTATGTCGAGATTATCAACTCCTAGGTTACTGGAGTTGCAAGAATTGCAGGAATTGAGCGCGTCGATGAGGGTGCCACATAGTCCGCGAGGACTGGGCAGCCAAACTTGCGTTTCTCTCTTCCCCACACAGACTATATGACAGGAATTAGAGCCTAGACTGTTTCCATGGACCTACTCCCTAATGGTGCGACGGCTTCCCACTCGCAGGTTACACTACCATTTGGTTTCGCGCTGCCCTGCCCCTTAGTGCGACGACTGCTTGTCCTCCAGACTGTTCGTCACATTCTTGTTGTATGTCCCAGTCTGAGTAATCTTCGCTTACCTTACCTGTCCCAGTACCGGGATGAGTGGGTTTACTACCGCTTATCCCTCGTACTCGTGATGAGTTCTTTCACACAGAGTTGTGAACAATCTGACATTTTGAAAGAGGCTGGCGTCTTCCATTTTATTTGACTCGATTATTAGTTGCATGATCTTGCGCCAGGAGGGAAGGTGGCTCCCACCGACGCCGGAGCGTGCTTCCTTCTTTTTGTTCTTGGTTGGTTTCTTGTCGGGAAGGTTATTTCTTTTGTCTTTTTCTTTTGCTTTGTTTTTGGTTTGGTTCTTTTAACTTATTTTTATTTTAATGTAGCCTAGTACCATGCTTGAAATTAAATACGGCGACACAGGCTATTTTAGGCAGTAGCAAGATGGTTGTTTTGGAATCTTTCTCCCTCCAGCCCCCCCTATCCCACCAAATTTCTCATTTGTCTGCTGCACAAATGCTTCCTCTTCAGCTTTCTTACTGCTTTCTCTTTTTAGCCTTATTTTATGCATTCATCCACATCTCCCTTGCATTATGATATACACTATTAAATATTTTCATGCACGTTTTCATTTTGCTCTTCCCTTCACGTTTCCCATCATCATTCACCATTCAGCCTTTTTCTTTCTCTTTCCAGTTCTAGCACACCCAGATTCAGACCTTGCAGTACCATCCATCACTTTCTTAATTTTTTTCACATTTTCTGCATTGCCATGTTCACAATTCATCTTTCCTACTTTCAAGCTTTCTTACGCACTCTTTCCTTTCTCCTTTTGAAGATTCAAAAACATTTCATTCTTAATTATCTCTTATTTTCCACCTTAACGCTTTCTCATCCATACACCAACCAATTTAATCATACAAAGCACGATCATGCAGTAGACAGTCCCTTAATCTACCTCTAAAAACTTCCACATCAAATAAATCTGAGCGCTCATCTTTCGTACTTGGCAAAGATTACACGTACTCACATTTTTTCTCTTTTCTTTATCGTTTGAAGACAGAATGGGGAAATTAAAATAATCACACTCAAATGTCGATAAATCAAAATGCCGATAGGTTAAGTAATGCGCACCTTCCCTCCCTCACACCGTAGAAACAAACCCCCCAACCGGATAAGGAAATGCATACACAGATAAGAATGGAATTTCTGACAAGCCCAACGGAACCATTGATCGGTCTTCGTTGAGAAAGGGCAGTAGTGCGATGGTCCAGACATGAGGGGTAGCACCAGCGTATTAGGTAGCTGCTTGATTTTGGATAGTGGAAAAGGAATACATGATTATAACTTAATTAATTTATGGTTTAAAAAGATAATTGCCTCTTCAGACATATCCCCAAACGGTTTTAGCTCCTGGATTCCCTAGTTAGTGGAAATGATATTAAAATAGGAATTCATTTAAAGGTTTAGATATTTGTGTTTAAATTGGATCGGCACGATTTCAGTTTGGCGATATATATATATATATATATATATATATATATATATATATATATATATATATATATATATATATATATATATATAGTTAATTAAGTAATGTTTGAAGTTTGACAATAAATGTTCATTAAGAAAGGTTTGAGTTTGAATTTTGACATTAAATTTGACTCTGAATAAGGTTTAAACGCTTTCAAGTTTGAAATAGAAGATTAAATTAAATAAATGATTTACCTCCCTGCTTGATATGAATTTGTTCTTCCTACAATTGTCACACACAAACGTAAAAATACTTAATAGATAGGAAAGTCAAAGTTGATAAGTGAGACCAGAGGGCTTTTAGAGGTAGCTAAAAATTGGAGAAAAGCGAAGATTTTAGGTGTTCTCTCGATGGTGTTTACTGGTGATTCCAATGTGGTTTCTTCTATTCTCAAAAATTAAGAGAATTTATGATTTCTCAAAGCATTCTAATATTAAAAGTGAAACCAGCTCCCCCCCCCCTCTTTCCATATTGAGAGAAAAGCGGAGCACCCACCCACTAAAAGTTGTTTCCTCGCTCGCTGGTGTCAACCCCTGTATTGACGGTATAGAAGTCCAACGCCGTATCCACTAGACCAATGAGAGCTTCCCGACAAGTCAAAATGACGACAAAAGTGCGTATATAAAATCAAGACACTAACAATAATAAGTATTTATTGATTTAAACTATAAAATATTAGCTCTAAAAAATGACAGAGCGGTTGATGCATTATAGTTGGCGATTGCCTTTTTATTTCGATTAGTAACCTTAGTATATTTTTTTATTTATTCGTCTCATTAGCTAGAAGAGAGATCTTGTATAGAATAAATTCAGAGTTAGCTTGCTCGAGCTACATTTTCTATGGTTGGATGGGTTATCGAAACTCTATTCAAAGCTGTGTGTGAGGCACCACCAGAAAATAAGTCGTTCGGGAAAAATCTGATTCATTTTGGCCAAAAATCAACCGTAGCTAGATTTCAAAAGTTACAAGTCTTCGGCAACAACGCTTAATAACACTAGACCACTTTCCTTCTATTTTTATCTGTCTTAGCTGCCTGCAACCACTAACGCTTATTTACATACACCCGTGTTTGGTTTCATAGCTGTGGTATCTGCACCCCTCAGCCAACCCTCGTACTTTCCCAACGCGGTTTGGATAGGCCATGGCAGAGTTCTTTCAAAATTTAAATTGTAAATACAAACTCGCAGAGCCCTTTATAATTTAGGTTTGTTTGGGTGGACTTGCCACATACTAATTAACATTTTATACCTTTATATATTTTTTTTATATTTTGTCTTGTTTGTATTTCTGACTAAAATGTGTGATAGT
Source organism: Ceratothoa steindachneri (assembly GCA_963969495.1). Classification (NCBI taxonomy): domain Eukaryota; kingdom Metazoa; phylum Arthropoda; class Malacostraca; order Isopoda; family Cymothoidae; genus Ceratothoa; species Ceratothoa steindachneri. Next base: position 160,725,265 of record OZ018323.1, on the reverse strand, counting down.
TTAAATTTAAAATATTTTATTAATAATCTGTTTATTAGTTTTAATGACTTTTGCTAATATGGGCTTATTATAAAATTTCGCTTTATCATTATTTTCATGTGTTGGAATTTTAGCTAGTCTGTTGAAACTTTAGACTTGTCGACATTTTTACTGTCGGCATCTTTCCGACAATATATATATATATATATATATATATATATATATATATATATATCATGAGCGTCATAGAATGATGAAATAAATCCAACTTCACCGCAGGAAAGAGAAAACGGAATAATTTTTCTTCGGAAATAGTTATTTCCTAGAGGTGGGGTGGGATTCGAGCCGTCCACATTAAATGTGCACGGTTCGAATCCCACCCTAGCTCGGATTTTTTTGAAGTAAGAAATAATTATTTCCGAAGAAAAATTATTCCGTTTTCTCTTTCCTGTGGTGAAGTTGGATATATATATATATATATATATATATATATATATATATATATATATATATATGGTTTAGTGAGTGGGTGAAGTGTATATAATACACCAACTATAGCCACTTCCGGTGTATAAGAATAACCCCGGTGCTTCTCTTTTGATCAAAATTAAGATAATGATCCCCTGAGTGTGTCCTCACTCAGTAAAAGCCAGTCATGGGTGGACTTGTGTAATCTCAAGATGTAAGCGGAGTGGATTGCTTATTAATTGCCACTGGATCGTCCAAAATAGTTAAACACACAGATACAAAAATAATCTTTAATGTACATGAATTTGAAATAAGCAACAGCGTATATAAATATAAATAGGATTAATCTTTGCACTGAATAAGTAAGTCTACATAATGTCGTGGAGATTACACTTGAAAACTACTCACTAGGATGCTTGCGTCTTAATGTCACCCGACAGAATGAATGGAATATTATTATTAAATTAAGTACTGAATTAATCACTTCTAATACTCTAGGTTATGGGCTCGGGATGGGAATTCTAGTTAACGAATAAACTGAAAAAGGTAGGGGAGGGGATAATTCACTTTAAAGATACCTTTGAGGTCGTAAGTTTTTTGAGAATGACGGTGAAGATCTTCTTCTGGCGACGATGATCGCACTTAGTCCGGCCCTCCTAGGTTACCGAATGATAAGGTAATCCTAGACCGGTGATATAATGATCTTATGCTGGATCACGAAGGCGAGCCAAACTGTGGCTCAAATCGGACTTCTTCCTCGAAGTGACTGTCAGATTATTTGGCTCCTGGAGTGGGTAGGCAAAACTGATAACCTAGCTACCTCTAATGTAATCCGCAGAGGGAGGTCCTGTGTAACCTCTGACTCTGAAGGTGGAATCTGCGATAAGTTTGGCACCTACAAGTACCGTGACGGCAACACACACATTCCCCGAAGTTTTTTTCTTACAACGGGAGAACTTTTTCCTTTGTGGGACTAGCTCTCCACACTCAACATAGGTCCAAGATCTTCTGCCTGACTCCAAGGAGAATTTTCCTTTTTATTTCCCTCATGAGCAAAAATCGAGAGAGAGCACTGAATTCTCATAAAATCCATATCGCTGCGCGAAAGACCTTTTTATCTGCTGCCAGACAGAGTAAATCCTTCACACCTTCAAGCTATCCTTGCTCCACGTCGTGGTTTAAGACGGCGCGAAAACTCGGACCTTCCTCGGCTAGCAGGTATCCTTTGAGGCAGACATTTTTCTGAGCAGCCGGCCGCAAATTTGGTGGTCTCTTTGGTATGAAAAGGGCGGAGGAAATTCGAGGCGAAACGCGAATTTGGAATACAGGAGGGACACGCAGCTTGTGTCTAGGTATTTCTGTGTACACTAATGTACGTGGTATTTAGACTTCTACAATATATATATATACATATATATATATATATATATATATATATATATATATATATATATATATATATATATATATATATATATATATACGTAGAGAGTGTCGCGAACTCATTGCCCGCTTTTTGCTCAACAACGATCAGAAGTAGGGGATAGGAGTTCTTGCCCCTGTAATTATTTCTCGAAATGGCCATGAAAGGTTAAAGCCACCACTCTGCCCCCTCACTTTAGGGTGTTTGAATATGCATGGTAGTGAAATTGGTTGTCTGTTTTAAAAAGAAAATCTGGTTGTTCTGGCCCTGAGTGAAACCAATTTGAAAGGAAAAGGTGTAGAATGGTTTAGTAAGGTGAAAGTGGTTAAATCAGGACTAAATGAGAGAGTGATAGGGAAGCATGGTGTGGCGGTACTGATGAGTGAGGGAGTGTGGGAGTGTGTAACAGAGTATAAGGAGGTAAATTCAAGTATTGTGGGTGCGAGTGAAGTTCGGATGCGAAAAGTGGGTGATAGTGAGCGTGCATGGTCCAAATGTGGGTGAACCAGGAAGTGTGAAAGAAGCGTTTTGGGAAGTACAGAATGGATGTCTGCAATCTTTTAATGTAAATAAGAAAGTAGTTGTAATGTGTTACCTGAACGCACAGGTAGGTGATCGAGTAGTGAATGGGGTAGTTTGGAGATACGGAGTGCCGGGAGTAAATGATAATGGTGCAAGGCTCTGGTAAATGTGTGTTAAAAGAGAGATGGTAGCTGGCAACACATGATTTTAAAATAAAGAGCACAAGAAGTATACCTGAGAAAAACTGGGTAGGCAGGTGGGAAAAGGGTGATTGAGGATCAAAGAAGCATGTTAGACTATTTTCTGATAGGAAGAGAGAATGTTAAGAAACTTTTGGATGTCGATGTAAAGAGGAGAAGGTGGGAGACTTATCCGACCATCACCTGGTGATAGCAGAAGTAAGAGTAAAAAGTGAATGGGTTGGCAAACGAAGGAGCTAGCCAAAGAAGGAGGTAGTAAGGGTAGAAAATCTAAAAGAAGCGAGGTGTAAGGAAGAATGCAAAGAGTTGGCTGCCAATGAGTGGAAAGTGATAAGAGGGTCTGAGGTGTGGAAGATGGGTGGAAGTTGATGCGTGAGAGCATAAAAGAAGCTTTTATGAAAGCATGTGGAATTAGGGTGCCTGGAGAAGGGAGAGTTAAGAAGGGTAGAGATTAGGGGAATGTAGAGAACATGTAGAGAAGAAGTACAGCTGCTATGTCTTAGAAGAGGTGGGGTGACATCAGAGAGAATTAGATAGAGTGAAAAAATTAGCAAAAAGGAAGTGAAAGAGGCAGTAAAAAGGACAAAAACTGGAGTCAGCGGGTATGGATAGGATAACAAGTGAGATGCTGAAAGCAGCTGGGGAGCGGAGTGTGTAATAGAGTGGTTGGTGAGGTTGCTTAATGTATGTATGGACTAGGGGTGTCTGCCGGAAGATTTGAGGAATGTATTGATTGTTTCTATTTACAAGGGAAAGAGTAAAAGAACCGAGTGTAACAAGGAGTAACAAGGAGTAACAAGGAAAAGAAGTACCCTAGGAGACCTTACGGTCCATTCAAGGAGGGTACCTTTGGACTAACAATCGAGTGGGCACATGGCTGCTCAATTGTTTTGCGTCCCTAAATGGCCATTTTTCAAGACTTTGTCTAGTCTTGACTTGAACTGGTCAACAGATTCACTGTTGACAACTTCCACTGGAAGTGCGTTCCACTTACCGCAGATACGGTAGGTGAAAAAATTTCCACACAGATTGCGGTTGTAACGCTTCAGTTCAAGTTTGAAGCCGTCATTGCGCGTTCTGTTCTCACTCAGTGTGAAAATATCCCGGTAGTCAACATTATCGAACCCTCAAAGAATTTTGAAAACTTCAATGAGCTGACCACGCAGTCTACGGGTTTCCAGCGAGAACAGATCTAATTCCCTTAGTCTATCCTCATAACTTTTATGTCGGATAGAGGGAATCAGTTTGGTTGCTCTAGCTTGTACGCGTTCCAACCTTGCGATGTCCTTTCAAAACGAAGGACTCCAAAATTGTACGGCATACTCCAGGTGCGGCCGAACCAGGAAGTTGTACAGACAAAGTACTATCTCCCTGTTACGGTATCCAAACTGGCGCTTTATGTAGCCTAACATCCTTTGGGCTTTCTTCTCTGCCTCGATGCACTGTTTCGAGAACTTGAGGTCGCTAATGATAGTAACACCCAAGTCCTTCTCAGTGTCACTCAATTCAAGAGCAGTGCCCTTAAGAATATAATGAGATTGGGGGTTTCTGTGGACGATATGCATTACTTTGCATTTCCCCACGTTAAAAGGCATTTGCCACGTGTCCAACCACTCCCCAATCTTCCCAAGATCTTACTGCAGGCGGGCAGTATTTCCATCCTTTGCAACGTTTATACCAAGCTTGGTATCGTCGGCAAATTTGGAAATCTTGGCAACCATGTCACCTTCCATGTCGTTGACGTAGATGATGAATAGTAGTGGTCCCAGGACAGAACCTTGAGGCACACCGCTAGTAACAGGCACCCACTCAGAAGCCTGTCCATTCACCACCACCCGTTGCCGTCTGCCACTTAGCCAGTTCTTCATTTAGCCGGCTACTTTTCCGTCTATGCCCAGCGCTTGCCCTTTCTGGAGAAGGTGATGGTGTGGTACCTTATCAAAGGCTTTCTGAAAGTCTAAGTCAACCACATCCACCGCCTTGTCCCGATCGTGCTCAATGAACACGAAGTGGAAGAATTCCACAAGGTTCGTCAGGCATGACCGTTGCCTTCGGAAGCCGTGCTGGGAACTCCTCAGTAGCAGGTTTGACTCTAAATACGACGTTATTTTCTCCACCATGATGCTTTCCATGAGTTTACCGACTATCGAAGTCAGACTGATAGGTCGGTAGTTTGATGGATGGCTGGAGGCTCCTTTCTTGAAGATCAGAGTCACCTCCGCCTCACGCCAGTCTCTAGGAACGCATTTGGTCCAGGTTGACATGTTAAAGATAGCGCCCAATCCTACGATGGATTGGTTTACGGCCATTTACATAGCCGAAGAACTCCTTGGGATTCTCCTTGCAGAGTCTCGCCACTCAGAGTTCCTCAGTACGCTTAGCCACCCTTATGCTGGACTTCACTCGCCTGGCTAGCCTCCGGTACTCGTCAAAGGCACCCGAGATCTTTGATCGCCGGTACGCATTTCTCTTCTCCCTAAGCAGTTGGCCGATTTCTCGATTAAACCACTTTGGTTGAACAGAAGACCGACGGAGGCATTTCAGAGGGATGCAAATTGATTGAAGACTCATGAATTTATTTTTGAAATTGTTCCACGAATCCTCAACCTCTTCACATACCGCTAGCCTTACATCAGTCAGCCCAGCACAAAGGCTTGCAGAGACATCCTCAACGATATCATCCTCAGAGGTGAAGACCAAGTCGAGGATATTGTCTCCTCTCGTCGGTTCTCTGACCCATTGAGTGAGGAACTCGTTGTTGGCGAACTCCAGGAGTAGCGCTCTCTCGCCACAGGCTGCTCTGGTTTCCCAGTCAACTTGTCTGTTGAAATCGCCCATAACGATGCACACTCTTTAGTAAACACTGATGAGGAGAAGTAGTCATTGAGAAGTTTAGCATTTTCTGCATCTGACTGAGTTAATGCACCCTCCTCGTCCACTAAGGGCCCAATCCTACGATGGATTGGTTTACGGCCATTTACATAGCCGAAGAACTCCTTGGGATTCTCCTTGCAGAGTCTCGCCACTCAGAGTTCCTCAGTACGCTTAGCCACCCTTATGCTGGACTTCACTCTCCTGGCTAGCCTCCGGTACTCGTCAAAGGCACCCGAGATCTTTGATCGCCGGTACGCATTTCTCTTCTCCCTAAGCAGTTGGCCGATTTCTCGATTAAACCACTTTGGTTGAACAGAAGACCGACGGAGGCATTTCAGAGGGATGCAACTTGATTGAAGACTCATGAATTTATTTTTGAAATTGTTCCACGAATCCTCAACCTCTTCACATACCGCTAGCCTTACATCAGTCAGCCCAGCACAAAGGCTTGCAAAGTCTGCTCTTCTCAAGTCAAGTTTCCTTGATTGACTGGCAACAGACCTTACCTTCGAGATCTTGACGGTAAATCTAACTAGCTGGTGATCACTGCCACCGAGCTCTTCGCCTACAGAGACATCCTCAACGATATCATCCTCAGAGGTGAAGACCAAGTCGAGGATATTGTCTCCTCTCGTCGGTTCTCTGACCCATTGAGTGAGGAACTCGTTGTTGGCGAACTCCAGGAGTAGCGCTCTCTCGCCACAGGCTGCTCTGGTTTCCCAGTCAACTTGTCTGTTGAAATCGCCCATAACGATGCACACTCTGCCTTGAACAAGCTCACCCAGCAGCTGGTACAGTTCCCTGTCCTTCTCAACGGGTTGGGAAGGGGGTCTGTAAAGTACCAGGGTCGGTATCTGACAGGACCTATCTCTAGGTCAATACCTAGGAGCTCGTGATCGGATATAATGTTGGAGTTCGTAGATTTGATTGTATCCTTGACATACAACATTACACCACCACCCTCTCTGTCTGGCCTATCTTTGTGGAAGAGTTGGTAGCCAGGAACCATGAATTCGCCTTCAAAGTCTCGGTTTGAGGTTTTTATCCACGATTCTGTTATTGCTATCATTTCGGGTTCTTCCGTCGCTACGAGGCCACGGAGCTCAGAAAACTTGTTCCTGATTGACTTTGCATTGAACAGAAGAACTTTCAAGGAGTCCCCGACTGTAGGACTCCCTACGCTCTTCCGTTTCCCGGCTTGTTTGTTGGCGAGGCACCCCTTTTTGCGACCTCTGAGAAGGTCTTTCCTGGAGTGACACGGGCGCACTGGCGTACGTCCGCCCTCACTCTGAGCCGGATACTCCTTTCGGTCCTCGCCACTACATCCTGGATCATGTTCGACAGAAAGGCCTTTGCTTGAAAGGAAAGATGTACCCCATCCCTTTGGTAGAGATCATTTCTACCATAAAAGGTGCGGTACGGGTCCACAAAAAAGACCCCTCTGCCGTACACAAATCTGCCAGGCGCCGGTTTAAGGAGATATTCATCGAGTGAGCGGTCCGTGTTGGACCTCTCCTTGGGAGCATCCCGACTACAACACGCTTGCGGGTTTTTAGCCCACAGTCGTCCACGGCACCCATGACCGTGTGGAGGATTTTATCTGTAAGGCCTACCATACTTCTTCTTAGGTAGAGGTCGTTTCCACTGACCATCAGAGCAACGACTGAGCTCTCATAAATCTGTGATTTCTCAGCCTCTACTCTGATGTGGTGGTTACCACATCCTGGCAGGCAGCTTAGCTTCACACTAGTGCCAAGGCGGGCCGCTAGCAGGGACTGCAGGCCCCGTGCTTGAGAATCACCAATAAGGGTGACTCTTGCACATTTGTCAGCAGGCGACTTATTCTTTTCTCTCGGAAGCGACTTGCCGCTTTCCTCTTGTATCTCTACATTTTTCTTTTTTTTCTTTATCTTATTTTTCTTGTCTTCATGTGTTTTCTCTTCTTCCGTTTCTCTTTTCTCTTCTTCTCTTTCCTCTTTCCCTTGCGCACCAGTAACGCTCGAATTCTCTACACTGTGGTGAGCAGCATTAAGGGCCTTTTTCTTCTTTTTCTTCTTCTTCTTCTCATTGGCTCCGCATGGCAGAAGTGGGACTGCCAATGCAGTATCACCTCCTTGGGCTGAAGTCACATCGGTGGAACCACCCAAGTCAGTGGGACTTTCGTCTCGAGCTTGAGCTGACTGGGCGTCTAGTTTAGAGGCTAGCTCTAGGATTTTTCCTCGAGACGCCGAATCTAAAGCGCGTGCTGCGTTTCTAGGGTCTTTACTTTACTTTCCAGCGCCCTAGATTTTTCTTCAGAGGTTGTGAAGAGATCCTTGAGTTCATTGCAGTATGCCACTGCCTCTCGGACCTCTCCTTTAAGGATGCAGTCAGTGAATATACTTCCCGGGTAGCATTTCGAAAAACATCCATCCGGGAAGTCCACGCACCACTTATCTTTCTGGCATATCGCACATGTATATTTGAGTGCAGCCGGACCTTTTTTCCCTGTAATTTTGAACAATTTCTCTCTTTCAATACTTCGTGACCAATCAATAGAAAAAAGGGGGTTGGTGAGTTGTCCCCGCGTGAGTCGCTCCCGCCTATCGATCGGAGACGTTTTGGATCTTTCAGAAGGCACGCTCCATGTTCTGCTGTTCGTCCGACCGAGTCGTCAAGCCTCGGCGTGCCGTGGCTCCCAACCAAGCAGCACAGACGGTCCCCGAAGGGGCCATCGATTTGTCACCAGGTGAACAACAACGAAGCACGCCCCTTACTAAACTCCTACTAGTTCCCTTCACAACGGCCAGGATCTCGCAGCAGCGTTCAATGGATATCCCGGCCCACCAAGAGACTCGACCCAAGGCTTTTTATTGGCCTGGCAACCAACCTGGGAACAAAGGGCCGTCACCTCGGACCGATGCTACCAGAGTCACCCGTCAACGGGCACTGGGATCGGTCAATAATTACGCGCCAGGGAAGGGGTTAACGGGGCACTACCCTCATTCCATTCATCGTGCCCCAACGCCTAGGACACATCTAGTCCTAGTCTCTCGCAACCAGTGAACGTCGATTGGCGTTGTTTATAGAGGTTCCAAAGCCTCTTTTCTGACGTGTGAGGTAGCTGCCAGGTCCTTATATGTAGATAGAGGGAAAAAAGGGAAAGAGTGACATGATAGGAGTAGGCTTTTTTTGTTTTTTTCTTTTTGTATAAGTGGGAGAGATAGGATAAAAGTTAAAAAGGAGAAGGATAGAGTAGAAAAAGGAATGAATGACGCACTTAGTCTGGAACCTGGTTTCCGACCAAATCGACAAGGGAAGCCCTACCAGGGGGGTACCCAGAAGAGGTACCCCCGCCGAAATAGCTCAAAAAGTCAAAGGTACACACAAGCTCTCTTCCCGCGACAAGGGGGCGTCACCTCTCCCTCTACTTTCCTCAAGAGAGAGAGAAAGAGAGAGAGAGAGAGAGAGAGAGAGGAGTGTGGTAGTTAAAGGAGTATAAGCCTGTTGAGTGTACCTGGAAAGGTATATGGACGTGTCTTGCGTGAAAGAGTTAAGATGTGCACTGAAAGTCTGATTAGAGAGGAACAAGTGTGGTTTAGGAAGGGGAGAGGGTGTGTGGATCAGATTTTTACCTTGAAGCATATATGTATGTGAGAAGTACCTGGAAAGAAATAAAAGTGTGTACATGGCATTTATGGATCTGAACTGGATATAGCGTATGACAGAGTGGACCGAAAGGGGATGAGGAATGTGTTGAGAATGCTTGGGATCCAATGCATACTAATAAGAACTATCAAAAGCTTTTATAATGACTGTAAAGCACGTGTAAGAGTTGGAAGAAAGGAAGGTGACTGGTTTAGTGTGAAAACTGGACTCAGACAGGGATGCATGATGTCACCCTGGCTGTTCAATCTGTATATGGATGGCGTGGTGAGAGAGGTGAAAGCAATAGTGAGAAGTAAGAGTGCAGCATTAGTGAGTGGAAATGGAGAGATGTACGAGCTAGAACATTGTTGTTTTCGGATGATTCAGTGCTGGTGGCTGACTCAAAAGAGAAACTACAGGCACTGGTCGATGCATTTGGGATTATGTGTGACAGAAAGAAGCTCAGTGTGAATAAGTAGGCTACAAGTGAGTCTAAATTGGAGGGGGCTAAAAGAAGTGGGGTGTTTTAAGTATCTGGGTGTAGATCTGACAACTGATGGAAGGGGTAAAAAGGGAATGGAAGTGGAGTGGAGTGCAAGCATAATGTGCGATAAGAAATCTTACTAAAGGGAAGCAATGAGCAGGCAGGTGCAAATGGAATTGTATGAGGGAGTGGTGGTTCCCACTGTTCTTTATGGATCTAAATGATAGGCGTTCAGTGCGAACGAAGGGAGAAAGGTTGAAGTTATGGGAATGTAATGTCTGAGAAGTATTTGTGGTGTGAGGTTTATTGACAGGGTGAGAAACGAAAGAGTGCGAGAGAGATGTGGAAGTAAAGTGAGTTTGCTTGAAAGGGCTGGTAGAGGAGTGATGAGATGGTATGATCACCTAGAGAGAATGGAGAATGAAAGGCTGGTAAAGAAAGGGTATAGATCTCGAGAGATAGGAAGGAGACAGCTTGGGCGTCCGAGAGAGGGGTGAATCGGGTGTACGAGAGAGGCCTGGCTGGACGGGGCCTGAGCATCCAGGAGGCAGAAAGGAGTGCTAGGGATAGGAATGAATGGAGAAGAATGGTTAGGGGGGGGGGAGACGAGCTCTGTAGGGTGACGCACAAACGCAGGTAAAGAAGCTTTCAGGGGAAACCGGATAGTCGGACTCTGATGGTGGATGGGAAAATGTAGAAGGTGGGTCACTTTGGTTAAACAGCGGATAATGTGTGCGAATGGTGGAGTGGAAGTGTCTCTGCCCATGCAACACCCTGTTAGCGGCAGATATGCGTGGGGTATATATATATATATATATATATATTCCGACTCCAGGACCTGGCTTTAATTTTCCTGCAAAGATTTGCGGTTTGGAAAGGATATCCCAATATCTACACTCGTAAGACGACGCTACAATGAACCTACGATTCCGCTGTCTAGACAACTGGAGAGTCTAAAGAAAATAAAGATCACCTTTAGACTCTCCAGTTGTCTAGACAGCGGAATCGTAGGTTCATTGTAGCGTCGTCTTACGAGTGTAGATATTGGGATATCCTTTCCAAACCGCAAATCTTTGCAGGAAAATTAAAGCCAGGTCCTGGAGTCGGAATATATATATATATATATATATATATATATATATATCACAGGTCACTCCAACAATTATATATATATATATATATATATATATATATATATATATATATATATATATATTTATTAGGTACAAACGGAGAAGGGTCGAAAAACGAATAAAAATTCTAATTAAGATGATCGCATAAATAAATATACACACCAACTCAACTCCTTTATGTATGCATATCTCCCATGCATTTTTACTTCCTCTATATTCACCACCTTATTCACAGAAATTTTCTTACACACATTATGCTTGATAAGCCGCGTTGCTATTGGATTAAATTCAAGAAAAAAAAGTATGTTTCTCTGTGCGTGTCCGTCGAATGTATGCTCAGACCGTTCCTTACCTGCGCCCCAATGACGTCAGGAAGCGAGACGCCTGACCAGCGCGATATCTCCTTTAACTCTTATGATCGAGCCGCTGGAGATGCGGATTCTTATCCAACAAAAGGGAAGAGCATAGGTAAATAGTAACCATGGTAACATCCTTGAGAGTCACTTCAAATGGAACTTCTGATGTTGATAAAGGGTCGTCGTCCTATAGAGGTAGCAAGTACGAATAAGAAATAACTCTGATAGTTACGAATTTGCTCAAACACCCCAATATGAACTAAATGATTTAGTATATTATTTAGTTTATGTATTTACTTCATTTATTTCTATTTAAGAAAGGCTGTATATGGGAGTGATGGATATATGTATCTTCTTGTTTATGGGAAGTTAGAAATAACGTCCCTCTGTGATTTAGCTATTTTAGATTACAAGATATAAATATATATCTTATTTTATATCTCTACTTTTGGTTTAACCCCAGTTTTAAGCAAAGCAATTTTTAGCAGTCTTCGTTGCACAGCCTAAACCTGTTCAGGAGGGATTGCATGTCAACCGGGAGGATTTGTCACTCATACACATTTGCAATCCTGCTAACTATAACACTTTTATTAGATGTTCCTCTTAAAAAATTAAATTCAAGCGGGATTCCTTCCATATAGAGGGGGAGAGAAAGGGCAAAACAGAGAGAACGCACCATATATATATAAATGCAATGTACCGCAGGAAAAATTAAAAGGTGCTTCCAAGTACTTTCGAACTTTATTCAGTTCATTCTCAAGGATAACTACAAGAGAAAATAATATAATAAGGGTATATATAAGCTAGTAAAAGATAAAGGACCGCCTCTAAGACAAGAAATCACCAATGAGAAAGTAGGAGAGGGACGGGTAAATTCACATTAAGATTTAGCTATAACAGGTGGCAAGGTCAAACCGAGAGGCAAGAAAGAGTCAAGAACAGAGCCAAAAGGGTTAAAACAATTAACGGATAAAGCGATAGTCTAAAGAGGGAGATTAGGAGAGAAACTAAAAGTAAATTGAAACGAAGGGGAGAGGGACAAGGAGAGAGGAAGATAAATAAAATAATTTTATTACAAAATCAATGCAATAATCAAATTGACACATCGGGTTCCCATAAAAATGAAAATTACCCCCCAAAATTTAGGAATATAAGTCAAAGCTAATTTCTTTAAGAATGAGTTTTTTTCATAACAGTATCAGTTTTAAAAAGGCCAGGGGAAATGTTAAAGTTATTAAATTGGCTTATACATGAACATTCAACAAGGTCTCTTTCAATTGAGTCATTTGAGCGAAAAGTAAATTTTGCTGAATTCCAATAAATTAAGTGATTATTTTTGGACATATGCACAAAAAAAACGCACTATTATTTATAGCTCTCCTAACATTGTATTTATGCTAATCAATACAGAAAGATAATTTCTTTCCTGTCTGTCCCAAATATTTATTTGGACAAACAGAACATTAGAAAGAATAGACTCCCCCAATATTATTACAGTTATTGTGAACTAGAATATTTTTTATACTTGACTCATCTTTGAAAGCAACTGAAATGTTAAAGTTTTTTAAAAGACGGGGAAGGTCAATGAAACAAACAGAGAAGGGTAAAACCAAAATGTTTTTGACATTAAAAGGGATTGCAGGAGCTGTATTATAGAACGTCTTTTTTGCAGAAGAAAGACAGTTTAGAAGAAAGGGATAAGGGTAACATAGTTTATGGGCAATTTCAAAAATATTGTAGAATTCAGAATCTATATATTCAGCACTAACAACTCTAAAGCCCGTAAAAAACGGAACGTTTGACTTTGGGACTATGTGCAGAGTAAAAATGAATATAAGAGTTTGAATTAGTAGGTTTGCGTTAGATGGAGTATTTAAAACCTACTAAATCCAACTCCCAAGGTTAGCCCATGAATTATTTGGTTTTGGAAATAACAGTATAATTATACAACAAGTTCTAACGAAATTTGAATCCATTATGTTGTTTTACATTCTCTTTCGAATGATATATCTTCCAAGGTCCTCCTAAGGTTAGTCTTTGAATTATTGAAAGGTTTGCAGATCGTAAGGTCATATATCAAAATAAGTGAGACCACGCAACCTTTTGGTCAGCAGACCTTGTTTCTTTGCTGATTTGTCAAAGATCTTGTGTAGACTATTCAAATGACAGACACTGATGAGATGAAATAAAGAACTATAACTGCCATTTAATAATTTGATAGGGAAATGTTGCAGCCGGTATGGCAGCATTTGGTGAATCGTAAATGGTGCTCACCTTGAATATACAGTATGTAAATGGCAGACAATGATTAATTTAAGTACAGAACTACAACTGAAAATGGGCGTAGCTTGCGAGTGGTCAAAAATCAGCCAAAAGCCCGACTATAGCTTAAATAAAATTTGTTACTTTACACATGTTTTTTTATTAATTGTGAGAAATTCATAGATGATATAGCTTCTAAACTTTAAGCATAATGAGCAAAGGCTTTTGCTTAAATTGTGTTAAAATAACGTCTATATACGTTTTAAGGTTTTATATATGACTAGTTAAATATAAAATCTTTGCCACGGGTCTCCTTATATATATATTTTTTTGTTACTATACACTTAGGCGATGCTTTGGACGTACTTAAATAATATTATGATTTTCGTTTTAGTGAGTTGAATGATATTACGTGAAATATTAGTAATATATGAATGTGTATCTATTTTTTAAAAATAAATTTCTTGATTATTATTTCTTTTATACGTGAAACAGGAAGGATAGCCCGTTTCGTCTTCTGACGTTCGTGGCTAAAGGCGTCTAAGCACGGATAAGGCCCCCTGCCTGGGAAGATACTTAGCTCAATAATTATTTGTCTATGCGATCTCAATACTCAATTGCGTTGATGTTTGAGAAAGTTATTTTGTGATGAAGATAAGGATAAATAAAATAATGAAGCAAATATCAACGAGTAGAATATCCTCCACAAAGATTCTAAGAAGGTGTAGGCGAAAAAATGTAGTAAATTTACAGGAAGGAAAATTGTGTGAAGGGTAGATATCATGCATGAGAAACTACTTTGCACTCAAGTGATCGGGTTCGCAACTCTCCCTAAAGGTGACCACGGTCGGCAAACAAGGCAAATTCTAACGCGAAAGAACTTGCCTCAATCGAATGGAACGAATTAAATCTCTATTTATTTATTTTAGAACGAGTAACGCCCTCTGTCACCATTTATAGGGTCTAAACAGGCATGTAAAAGATAGTAAAAGTATTAAAAGCAATGCAAAAGAATACCCAAGAGCGCCTTAAAGACCTGATGTATTTGATTAAAGTTATGACCCTGTTGTGGTGTGTGGTTAGTATGACTCCCCCTTCCTAAGATTAAGTAATGCCCCATTCATGCACGAAGGCAAAAGCGTAGATTAAAATAGCCGTTTAAAACTTATTATTAATACTGCTAAATTGGTCTATTCAATACAGTCGCCTGCTTAGCGTGGATGAAAAGCCTTCCGTCGGCCTCTTCCATGCCTTATGAAGGGTGTTCGCCCCTCAAATATAGTTTCTGGTTAGATTTCTGATCATTTCCTTGCGTAAAAGACTTAAAATAGTCTTTTAATGAATTGAATCCTTATTATATTTTATGCCCTTAAGGAATAGATTCTATCATCAGTTCTTAGCAGTTATTTACTTTATGGATCGGAGTTATATTTGTTTAGAGTAATATGGATGGTTCTATAAGCCCTTTCTAAGCCCTTAAATGCGAGGATTGGATGCTTATTCAAAATCTACTTTGAGCTTAATTCTAATTCTCTGGTTTTCTTTCTCTCCAGCTAATGTTCGTTTATCAGTTTATATTTCTGCTACTATGGGTGTGCTCCCTATGTGTACGCATCATATAATGTGTTTGTGTGTTTTTTAGGGGGGGAGGTCACATCATTTGTTTTCCTAAGCTGACAATCATCTTGACAAAATCTAGATGAGGAATATCTACCGAGTGAAAAATGATGTCAGACGGGAGCCGGAAATGCCTTCAAATAACTGAAGTTTAAAGATAGATTTATAGATAGATTGAGTTTGATTTATTTGCGGGATCATTACCAAAGTAATCCTTTATCCCGGTCCCTAATTCCAGCCGAGATAAGAAACTCTTATTTCCCCGTCACTCCTAGATCCTTCACCATCTATCGTCTCAGTCTGCTCCTGATTGCGTGGGCAGGGAGATATGACATCATTGTGGAAATTAATGTAGTCTCTAGAGGATTGCTATAGATAGCAGTATCCGTCTCAGTTTTCACCAATAATGGACTCTAAAATTTACAACATTAATTTTTATGGGGGATTTTCGCCCTTCCGGGCTTGTATGTGGGACATGTGCTTCCTTCAGATTACAGGGTCTATGGGCATTATATACCTATTCTCAAATTCCCAGTATAGTAGCGATACCATCGTTATTTTTCGATAATTTTTAATAAGTAATGAATATTGTCTGACAGGCTACCAGGTGGGTTTCGTGTAAGTGTAATTAAGTTCTTGGATTCAAACTATCGGACTTGATCATGCAGGGTTTGACAGGTTAGAAAGTGCCCTTTCTCTTCAAAGGTAAATCCGGTTTGGTAATAACTGTTACCATCTATTTACTTTTTTATTCATTTTCTTCTGATCGTGTCCTTAATTCTTTCCCACCAGTTCTTATTATAAGGAATAAGTTGGAATGCAATTTTGAATATCGATCTTTGAGAGCCCCACCTGATTAGTCATCGTGAGCGGAGAGTACGTTCGCTACTTTAGCGCTCAATGGAGGATTAGAGCTAAAAGATTCTGGCAAATCCAATTACGTCGCTATGGAGGCGATGATGGAAAACGCATATTTCATTCATCACCCAAAATTAGCCAAGATCATTCATGATAGGCTAAAAAAATGTTCCTCAATTTATCTTCCTAAGTCACGAAGCTCATTCATTCATTACCACGCCATCTCTCGTTTATCCAATCGTAAAAAAAATCCTTTCAAATTTGAAAGTTTTTTTTCATGGTTTTCGCCATCTATGAAACAAGAAACAAAAAACAAAATTTTGGTAACTAGGCAAAATCTCAGGGGAGAAGATGGAGAAGGGGGGGCTTTTTTACATTATCTAATGGCAATGATTGATGCAGGTCACATTTCCCTTGACTTCTTGTTTATCTAAATTTGAAACTCCTATAACCATGCCCGATTACCGATACAAACGAAACAAGCCTTTTAATACAACCACATGCGACAAGAAACTTACACACGATTCGATGGGCTCCTCCTATTTTATCGGATTCGGTGATGATAATTGGTATTGTGTAGTTATTTTTTTGTACCTCTCAGTGATGTCGAGTTTATATATCCCTTGATAAAATATCCCCTCTTATGTGATACTTCTTGTCGGATGACGTCTCTCATTTAAACTACCTTAAGCTCAAGGTAAACACAGAAAAGTAACAAATAAAAATGAAAATTTTTTAAACCAAAAGTCGTTTACAACGTGAATGAACATGGCATTGTTATATAATTAGGCTTCATGTCCTCAATTTCCAAATCGCATCGCTTTTCTGAAAGGCTGCATAGTACACTTAAAGTAAACACGGAAAAATAATCAAAAATAATAAAAATAATTGGGATATTTTCTCTTATTATGGCACAATTTCGTCTCTTCATCCAGATGGCTGAACGGCCGGTTACTCGATTGAGTAGCTCCTCAGATATTTTTTCTTGAATGACCGGTTACTCGAATGAGTAGCCTGTGACAATTTTAGTTATACCATATCCTTTGGTTTGTTGAGTAGCTCCTCAGATAGATAGATAGCTGAATAGCCAGATACTCGAGTAAGTAACCTGTGGCATTTTAATTTTCTGATATTCTTTAGTTTGTTTGGAAGCATAAGCATTGTTTTCACCATTAAAACTAACAACGTACGAACTTGCTAGGGAGGTTCAAAATATCGCACAAGCAGTCAAGTATTTGCAAGAAAGAGGTATTGTGCATCAGCAGAGAATTTGTTAAAAAGAACACAGCATGGAACTTTCGTTGTCCCATTAACCACCTGTATTGCGCTTTCACAAACAAGGATGTAAAAGCAAATCCGGAATGAGAACGATCCCAGGTTAGAAAGGTCAAAAATACCTATGGAAAAAATCCTCTTTTTCGTTCATGCATGGTGCAACAACTTAACAACTACTGTTTTTTTTTTAAAGAACAACTAAAAAGTCATGCAATGCTATTACGGACAGGAGGACCTTTCTTCGGGGAGTGCGCATAATTCGTTAATCCAAAATCCTATAAAGATCGGTGGAAATGGATTGTCAGTAGAAATAGATGAATCCTTGTTTTCTCCAAGAGAGAATAATGTCGGGAGGGTTTTTGCAGTGCTGTGGGTTTTCTTAGGGATTTGCAGGGAAACACGTGATTGTTTCATGTATGCAGTTCCTAAGAGAACGGCAGAAACATTACATTGTGTAAAATGATTTTTGTTTTAGAGTAGCAACTGTTATTTTCTATTTGCTAGAATATATGAAAAAACACTGTTATTTATTTCCAACTTTGCTTTTGTTTTCAGGCTAATGATATTTATATGAAATTTATCTATTCCCTCTGGAAGGAAGTGGCGAATTTGAACTTTCATTTGCATAAAGTAGAAACAAAACATGATACAAAAATATCATTTATTTATTCGAGAATTACATAATTGAGATAATTAAAATATTAGAAATAAGTAGTTTTTTGTGATTTACGCTTGTACTGTAAATCACTTTCACGAATCATCCCACAAATATAGTCTCCCATTAGATTTTCATTATACGATCCATGATAGCGGTGTTCAAAGTCCAGTAAATCCTGGCGAAAGCGCTCGCCATGCTCCTCGGAATACGTTTTCATGTTCTCCTTAAACTTATCAAGATGAGCGTCAAAAATATGGACTTTTAGGGACATCCGTAGTTTCTCACCAAGTTGTCAACAAGCTCTACATAGTTTTTGGCTTTGTAATTACCTAGAAAGCCCAGAACCACTGCGATAAAGCCTTCCCACGCGGCTTTTTCCGTCTTATTGAAATTAGTTTAATGAGTTCTTGCTTTTTGGAATCTACGTCATTATCAATAAGTTACTACCTTTGAAAACTTTAGGCCCCTCAACAGGATACTGTAATAAGACGCTCAAGTTAGTACACTTGAGACGTTTAATTTTTTGCTCGGGAGTTTAGAAATTCATCCTCAGCCACAGATTATAGAAGTTGATTTAAGTATTTAATAGACCTTTTTTCATTCTTGTTAAAAACTTTTACTCTCCCAGTCCTGCAATGCATCGTTTCTTCTCTTTCTCTTTTTCTTAAAATTGTTCTCTACCAATTGCAAATTTTCAATAGTTCAAAAAATTAGAATATCGTGAAAAAGTTTATTTACTTTCGTAATTTAATTAAAAAAAACTTTTATTTATTCTACATATATTTATTAAAGGTAAAAGGAAATATACCGAGCCTGTTACATGTTTTAATGTTCTGATTATGGCTTATAACCCATGGATATCATAAAAGCTAGCATCTCAAATTATAAGAATATTTCATAATATTAATCAGAAAATGATGTTCTATACAGAAATGTTAAACTTAGGAGAAGTAATTGTAGGGGAATCGTCACCCACCCGTTCTCTCTCAGTGGAGACACGAGGCGGTTACCGCAAAGACATCCGGCCCCGGCACCGTGGGGTCAAGCGCGTAACCACAGCGCCTCGCCTCTCGTAGCGATGAAAGGCCTAAAGGTTAAAATGCAAGATCTTCCCTACGAGAGTGAGATTCAATTTCACCTCAATTAAGAAATTGGAGACGTGTTTCTCCCAAGCTCGAAGGCTAACGGAAGCCGATGTAAGACTTGGTGAGAAAAACCGTTTGGAATAAGAACCTTCCTGGGCCCGTCCCCAAGCCCCATCCCCCTCTTACCCCTCCCCCAGTGGGATGACGAGGTATAAATAAGAAACACTGAGAAAAATTGAGGTAGAATACCTCAGTCTCCAGGTGACGAAGTCCCCGGATTAAGACCCCGGGCTACCGAGACTGGCTAGGTAGAATACGTCAGTTTCCAGGTAACGAAGTCCCCGGATTAAGATCGGGCTACCGAGACTGGACAGGTAGAATACTTGGCTCATCAGACTACGAAGTTCCCTGCAAGAGAGGCAGGGCTACCTTAAGGGGCTAAGAAGCAGCCCATCCTTGAGCTAGTCCCTGGTTATCAAACCGAACGTAAAGTTAACTTGTTCAAGTTTAACTTACTTTCGTTAGAGAGACTCCTCATATCCTGGTGCATCTTAAAAAGGAGGGGTATTCCTCGTCCTTGAGGAATTAAGAAAAGAGAAAGGGAAGGGCTCCCCCTCGAGCCCGTTACTCAGTGGCCACATCAAACTCAGAAGTTAACTTGGTTGAGAAACCAAGTTCAACTTATTTTCGTCAGAGAAACCCCCCTCCGTTATCTTCGCCCTTGAGGAAGACTGGAACTAAGAAAAAGCTCATCCTCGAGCTAGTTCCTGGTTATCAAACCGACCTTTAAGTTAACTTATTCAAGTTCAACTTATTTTCGCCAGAGAAACCCCCCCTCCTCGATCCTTGCCCTTGAAGAAGACCCTCCCCTAGTACAGAGTACAGTCCTCGCCCATGAGGAATTAAGTAATGAAGGAGAAAAGCTCCCTTTCGAGCTCGTTACTCGGTAGTCACACCGAACTGCAAGTTAACTTGGTTTAAGAACCAAGTTCAACTTACTCTCGCCAGGGAGACCACGCTTACCTTGGGGCCGCCTAAAGCACGGTGATTGTTCTCGTCCTTGAAGACTTCCCCATTGAATCCTGTGTGGCCCCCTATCTGCTACCCTCGCCAAAAGTACCTCGTGATCTCAACCACCTCCATCTGGCCGGTCGGCACGCGTCGTGGACACATTAACATTCGTGAGGTATTTAAACTCCAGTAGAGTCAATAAGCCTAAATCTTGTATGTGAAGTGCGTAGCGAATTTAACCAATTTTAGAGGGGCAAGCTAATTAAAGGAATTATTGTGTATTATAATATTGGGAGTATTTCTGTGGTTAATGTTTAGTTTTTGTGTATTAAATTGTTAAAGTTAAAATATAAGTTTAATTTTGGAATTATTGTGCGTTTCTCTATATCCTGACGTGTTTCCAACGGCTCTTCTTTAAAACAACAATATTAGCACTCTTACAACAAAGCCTACTTCATCAAAGAAGTATATCACTACCACCAAGAATACCACTACAAAAGCGGTTTGTGTGTAGAGATATTAAAAAGGGCATTCTCCTACATAATAGTGGTATCAGGTGTTGAGTGATCAGAAAAAGGGGGCATCCTACGACAGTAATCTTAGTTATAAATTCAATACTCGATTGTGGCTCCTTTACCACGCATTATTGCATCAATGTGGTGTGCCTTGAAAGGATCAAATTGTGGCACTGCTGATGTGTTTTTGATGTCTTGATTTCCTTGGTAATGGCCTTCAGCTCGTCTGTACTTTGGGGTTGTATATTTCAGATCTTTCTTTTGAAAATATTGCATCGATTCTCTATGGGATTTAGGTCAGGAGAGATGGTTCGCCAATTAAGCACAGTAATATCATGGTTAAAAAACATTTTGTATTTATTTTGGTACTTTGGGAAGGTGTTAAGTCTTGCTGGAAAAGAAATTCGACATTGCCAGAATGCTTTGCAAGAGATGGAAGCATAAACTGATCTAAATCTCCTGATAGAGGGCAGCGTTGACTTTGAACTTAATATCAGTGAATCAACACTAGCAAAATAGCATGCGCTTCTAAACATCAAGGATTGCAAAAACCTCAGACTGGCCTTTAAAGGCCTTGGACTCTGGACTTCCCCACTCTTCCTTCAGACTCTATGACCTTACATTTCAAATAACTAGCAAAATTTGATTTCATCTGGAAAGAAGAATGAACCACTAAGCAAGTCCAGTTCCTTTAATCCTTAGCTCAGGTAAGAAGCATCTGCCCTTGTCTCTGGTTATAGAGTTGCTTGATATTAGCAATGCGACAGTTTTAGCCCCTTTCCTAAAGATATATGTGAGTGGTGGTTTTTAATGCACGAGTCAGCCTCTTTGAATTCGTTGTGACGTTATCTCAAGTTCTTGATTTGACTTTTCTTAACAATTCTTAACACTGCTCTTATTCCTGTTGCTCGTGCCCCTTTTCTTACGACACTTTTCCATTACAATCAACTTTACATTAATATGCTTCAATACAGCCAGTCATTAGCAATCCACTTCTGTGACTTATCCTCCTTGTGCAGTGCCGATGATCGTCTTTTGGGCAACTTTCAAGCCAACAGTCTTCTCCATGATTCTTTATTTTGCTCAAACTCAAAATGAAATAATCTAATAATTTGATACTCGATTCCTGATTTTCATGAGGTATAAACCATATTCATTAACAAGGTTTCAAATATATCACTTTACGCATATAGAATATATGAAAATCTAATCTTTGAATTAAATTAGGAAAAATATTTTAATTTTTCACAATTTTCTAATTTTTTGAGCTGCATTTGTGACTCAGAAGATGCTGGCTGAAATTACTACTAGGTAGGATCAAGTAAGGAATTTTCGGTAAAGAGAGACTGGAATAGAATTAAGGTAATATTTAAAAATTTAATTATAAATAATAATCCTTTATAAATCTTTATAAATAATCATCCTTTAGGAAGAGAAAATAGTATCCGGTACCGTACCATTTAATGCTTGACCCAATCCAACTAAATTTTCATTCCTGCATATTTTATAAATAAAATAGTGTTTAGATAGGGGCTAAAAGAAGAAGTAAAAACTATGTAAACGTACAAAAGAAGCAAGAATTCAAATATGGAAAAAGATACTCCAGTATCCTGGAAACTATTTCACATCAATCATTATCCTTTACATCCCTATACAGATATTCCAACTTTTAACACTCTTCTATATCACCTATTACAAATTTCTGCGCCATTACACTTTAAGAACCATTCATTATTGTATCTTAAATGCTATTAGAAAAATGCATTAAAATACAAAGAAATATAAACACACGCTTATATTTTAAACAGAACAATTAAATATCAATTTATAACGGTAATATCCTCGATTTCTCATCCTCTTTACGAGAATGAGGATACTTTCATGGTAATTAATGCCATAATTACCTTTAATGGCAGTTGTAAAAAAAAGTTTAGCTGGAAGAAAATGTTTCAAGGATGTATCTTGAAATAGGGATGCTCAAAATATACAAGATACACCCACGTAAGATGAGATGAAGCAATTAAGACGAAGAGTTCAGGCTGAAATCTTTTGTTTTTCTTTGTTTGTAATGTGTGTCAAAAAACATCTGAGCATGAGAAAAAATGGTGTTTTTGTTGGGTAGTATACGATTAACTTGGATTAATCTTGTGATACAAGAAAGAAAATATGATTATTTTAAGACCCATTGGGTTCCCGTTGTTATTTTTAGAGGTCTTTCCTCACATTCTTACAGTTTCTATTTTCTAACCTCCACCATTGACGGTTACCTGAGGTAAAATGTTTTGAGGGGATTTAAAAGCCTCATACCCATTGACTAGAATCATCTATTTATAACAGATTCGTTATTCTCAAATATTAATAGGATTATTATAGAGTGTTGTCCTTAAATCTAGACAGAGGAAATATCACAATGGTTTCCTCGTTTACCATACCTTACCTCTCTTGATTTCTTTTTCTCTGGTCTCGTTCAGCGGATATTACCACTTTGACTTTTTATTCTTGGGTATGCTAAAGGAGAAGGTATACTCAATGCTCTCCTCGTTCACTAGATACCCAATTTGACTTCTTTTTCTGGGGTATGGGAGAGGGGAAAGGGGAATTCAATGAAAATTAAAGATACGAGACACTTGAGGGAACAGCGCAACAAAAATGAATGCGCTCAAACTGACGGAAATTTGGAGTTAGTTCATCGCATTCATCCGGTGAGTTTCGCCAAGCGCATCGAACTTTGCATCGTTAATGGTGGAAATCACATTAAAGATGTTATCCATAACCCTATATTTTAAGAACGAGATTTTTTAAAGGTGTTTGAATAAGATTTTTTTCTTTTAGTTCGGTTGTCACCTAAGTAGATTTAATTTTTTTATCAAAGTTATTTCTAATAATTCCTTTATAAAAAGAAGAAGAAGAAGAAGAAGATGATGAAGATGAAGATGATTAAGGTGAAGATGAAGATAAAGAAGAGGAAGAAGAAGAAAAGGGTGTTCAGGGTGTTAAAATAAAGAGTCTATAAAGGGGATTAAAAAAGGCGCTTAAGATTAGCAAATAAGGCCGTAGGCCACACCCCTGCAGGGGTGCTTGTGTAAACAAGCTCTTCCTGTTAAGGAAAAGAACAGCGGTTTGTTTATTAATATTTAAATTAAATAAAATGTAATTAATCTTTTTCGTGAAAATATGCATTTTGCCTATATGTCCGGGCTTTAGAGACCAATTATTTATCATATTTTAATGGGATTCTTATAGTTATATTGCATTTTTTTTTCAATCCATTCCACTAAATATTAAAATATGATCAATAAATATATTTTTAACTAAGTTTATATATGTAATCCAAATTACCTGAAAATTGTGGGCTAACCTTTAAATTAACGGTAAGAAATTTTACCCGAGGCAAAGATTGCAGGGAAGCTATTTTCTCGCACGGCAAATTCGCCGTATTAAAAACCAAGCTGCTGTTCTCTTCCTTAACAAGAAGAGCTTGGTTACACAGGCACCCGTGCGGGGTGTGGCCTACGGCCTTATTTGCTAATCCTTTTTTAATCCCCTTTATAGACTCTTTATTTTAACACCCTGAACACCCTTTTTTTCTTCTTCTTCTTCTTTATCTTCATCTTAATCATCTTCATCTTCATCTTCATTATCTTCTTCTTCTTCATCTTCATCTTCATCATCATCTTCATCATCATCTTCTCCTTCTTCTTCTTCTTCTTCTTCTTCTTCTTCTAAGGATGATATGCGAAGTGATGCTTTATTAGTCCAGCTAAGTTTAGATGCTATAAATAAAATTAACTTAGTCGTGCTTTATCGTCCGCCTTGCCAATTGGAAAGAGAAGATGCTGCACTCTTCGATACGCTTACGTCTTGGATTAGAAAAGGGACCACATTAGTCTGCGGCGATTTTAATTTACCTAATGTTAACTTTAGCAACCTTACTTCTGATAAACCGGGTGAGAGGCTATTAAACTTTATGTTGGAGAATTTTCTCGTACAAAAAGTGGAAGAGCCTACTCGTGATAGCAATATTCTTGATTTAATCATGGCAACCGATGAGTCATTGTTAGAAAACGTACTTGTGGGTGAACATTTAGCTTCCAGCGACCATAATGCGATTAGATTCGATCTAAACACCTGCGTAGAAGTTAGAATGAGCTCGCAGCTCATCCCTCGTTTTGGTAGCTGTCATTTCGATATTTTTCGCCAAAGGATTAAGGATATAGACTGGGGAATACGATTCGAGAACAGGTCGGTAGGAGAGATGTACGCAGAACTTCGATGTACGCTGCTTCGTGTGAATTCTGATTTGGTTAAGTATGTGCGTAAGAGCGGGAAGTCGGTGAGAGCTCCGTGGCTTAGTCCGTTAATACTACGCTTAATCCGGGACCGAAATAGAAAATTTAAAATTCATAAAAACAATGGGTCAGTTATAAGTCGGCAAAATTACATAGATTCTCGTAGGGAAGTTAAACGTGCGGTCAGAGATGCGAAGAGGAAGTATGAAATAAACCTCGCTAAGGATTCAAAGAATGAACCGAAACGGTTTTATGGGTACGTAAATAATAGGAAACCCGTAAAAGGATCGATAGGGCCGATCAAAGATAAGGATGGTCGTTTGACTGAACTTCCGACAGAAATGTCTAAAATTTTAAATGAGCATTTTACGAGCGTGTTTACTGTGGAAGATTCTTCCGAATTGGAATCGTTAATTGGGGAAATTCGTAGTGCTGATAAATGCATATCCGATGTAAGTATAAAGGACGAGGAAATTCTTAAATTTATTAAGCTAATGAAAAAGTCGAAATCTCCGGGCCCCGATGGGGTATATCCAATTCATTTAAAGGAGCTTCAAAATGAACTCGTTAAGCCATTGCGTGAGATTTTCAATCGCTCATTAGAGGATGGCGTAGTTCCGTTGGATTTCAAGCGAGCAAACGTTACACCTATATTTAAGAAGGGGAATAGATTTGAAGCAACGAATTTTCGGCCTATTAGTCTAACTTCGGTAGTTGGGAAGCTTTTAGAATCTGTAATTAAAGATAGAATAGTGAGCCACCTCGAGGCAAATAAGCTGATTAACGATACCCAGCATGGATTTAGGCGTGCGAGATCGTGCTTGACTAACTTGCTCGAATTCTTCCACAAAATGATTTGCGTGTACGATGAAAGCAAAGCTGTAGACGTAATATATTTAGACTTTAAAAAGGCGTTCGACACCGTCCCCCACCAAAGGTTATTAATGAAAGTTAAAGCGATTGGGGTGACTGGTAAGATTTTAAACTGGATTAGAAATTGGCTGAAAGATCGCTCGCAGCGGGTAGTAATAAATGGGGAATGTTCAGATTGGGCCAGCGTTAGGCCCTTTATTGTTTTTAATTTATATTAACGATTTAGATAAAGGCATACTTAGTCGGATTTCGAAATTTGCGGACGACACGAAGCTGGGTAATCGTGCCTATGTAAGATCGGATGTCGATAAATTGCAGGGGGACCTAAACTCGATTGCCAATTGGGCGGACAAGTGGCAAATGGAATTTAATTTAAGCAAATGCAAGGTAATGCACTTGGGTTGCCATAATTTAAGAGTAGATTATACCATGAAAGGCCAAGTCCTCGACGCGGTTAAATTAGAAAAAGACTTGGGAGTATTAGTCTCAGACGATTTTAAATTCTCGAAGCAATGCGCGGATGCGTGTAAAAAAGCAAATCGCGTTTTGGGTTATATCGCGCGCAATTTCATCTTCAAATCTAAGGATGTAATTTTACCTTTATATAAATCCCTTGTGCGGCCACTTCTCGAATACGCTGTTCAATTTTGGGCTCCATATTTAATGAAAGATATTGCGCAATTAGAAAGAGTGCAGCGTAGGGCTACGAAATTAATTCCAGAGCTGAGGAATAGATCATACGAGGAAAGGCTCAGGGCTTTAGATTTGCCATCGCTAGAAAGCAGAAGATTACGTGGCCAGCTAATAGAAGTATTTAAAATACTAAAGGGTTTCTCAAACGTGGACTTTTGCAATCTGTTCGAACTGGATCATAGGGGAAATACTCGTCAGCACGGGTTAAAATTAGTGAACAAGCGTTTTAACACTAGTATAGCCCAAAACTATTTTACATTTAAAGTTACTCAAAATTGGAATCGGCTGCCCACCCACGTAGTAGATAGCACTTCGGTTAATATGTTCAAAAATCGTCTCGACGTGCATTTGAATAGTTTAAATATAACGTAGTTGAGCACTGTGAATTTGGACGTCCTTGCAGAGAGAGAGTTTGGAGCGGAGGTTTAAGGATATGAAATTATGATGACTAAAAATGATGCCGGCGATTCTCTGCATGTGTAGCTTGGATGTCCCATTTCTTTTCCGCCTATCCTATAAGTAGTCTCTATCCCTAAATTAGCTTTTCACCACTAGCAGTCGAGTGGCTGCGGAAGATGAGAAGAAAAACTTTCTATCTCCCCCGACCCCTAGTTTGATTAGTTAAAATTGCACGATAATGTACACATGTAGATAAGTGTGTACAGTAGATAGTATTAAAAAAAAAAAAAAAAAAATAGCATGTTAGAGATACACTCGTAGATAAGGGTGTATCGTAGTTTTTGATTTAGTGTAGCGGACTAGCCTCGAGCGGACCTTAGGGTCTTTGCTGGTTCTAGATTCTGTAGTTCTGTAGTTCTGTAGTTCTTCTTCTTCTTTTATAAAGGAATTATTAGAAATAACTTTGATAAAAAAATTAAATCTACTTAGGTGACAACCGAACTAAATGAAAAAATCTTATTCAAACCTTCACAAAATCTCGTTATTAAAATATAGGGTTATGGACAATATCGCTTACCTTTCCTTTTCCTTTCGCATTCAGAGGATTTAGAATATTTCGGTAGTAACAGTAAAAAAATTAATTTGAGTTAGTTCTAGGAAAAGACCTGTAATTGCTATTGGAAATGTACATAAAATTAGAGAATAGAAATATTAATGGGTATAATATATCCTTTTATATTCTGGAATTTACCTTAACTTTATTATGTTATCCTTCACTCAATTTTTTTGTAGCCAAATTGCTTTGCAACAAAGTTTCTCACCATACAATTTCTTCCGTCAAAATCACCCTGGCAAAATTCCTATAATAAAATTTGTTCGTTTGTATCAATAGAAAAATATTTTAGGAATACACAACTCCATCCCGAAATTCATGTCGTCATAACAATAGAGGCTCATGAGGTTGGATAGGTTGGAAATATATGCAGTATATGTTGGAAGTGATATTTGATATTTCATGCCGACATAACATTACTAAGCACCTGCCGCCCATCAGCCTCATAAAAATAAATTCACCAATTTGAATTATTTTTAAGATAAGGGATTCCACTCTGTTGCACATACGTCTCTGGCTGCCGAGTTGGAATCTATTGTAGAGCTCCTCCGCTGGGCAACTTCTCTTTCCGTGTGTGTCCCACAGGTGAAAGAATTACGAGATGCACAGAAAGGTGCGAAAATACGAGACGGAAACGGTTCGATCCCAGATGGAGACCATTATGATTCTTTTCTCTTTTTATAGTCATAGTTTTTTTGGTTGTATTTTGTCGGAACTTAAATAACGGAAATAAAAACTCACCTTTTATTCTAGGTGCCCCCCACCAAATCCTTCTAGCTGATAGGGGACCTCTCCGGAACTTTTATATGTCTTGTTAATTGAGCCGCCCCCTTAGCTCTTCTACAGAGCCACTTATTGCTGACTCTCTGTCCTATAGTTTGGTTGGCCCCACTTTGCTTTCTTAGGGGCTCCCTACGAAAAAGAAAATAAACATCGTGTAGTTCTCACTATTATGGTTAACACCGTTTTTATTTGAAATGGGTCTATGAGTTTATCACACATGATGTCCACGCCGAACATCGTCCCGACCCCCAGCCTTAGTCGAACGGGAGGGGCGAATTCAATGGGGTACCAATACTTTCGCCCAACTGCCTGGGCCATCCAGAGTCGCATGGCATTCTTTAATGAAAAGTACATTACCAAAGACTATCTTCATGCCCATTCTGACAAGGCGATGCAATTTTTAGCTTCATCACATCTCTTCTTAACTTAGCTGATAGGATTCTTTAATTATGACTTTAAATTCTTTGCAACCCAATTCTTTTGATAATTCTACGAGGCCAAGATAATCAGAAAGTCCTCGAGTGATTCGTACTTTCTCTGAATTTGTTAGTCCTTTATTTTGTGGCATTTCCGGTCACTTGCAGTAAAGTGAGTTACGATTAGAAATCTCTCAAAGTACATTTAAGGAAATTTATTTTTACATTATTGTACATTTTAGTAAATGTGGTTAGTTACGGCCTTCCATGTGGTCAATTTCCCTACTGAGTTGTGCTTTATAAACATGTTAGGTTAAAAAATTCCCCCTGCAATAACGCCTGACATAGTTTATATATATATATATATATATATATATATATATATATATATATATATATATATATATATTTAGATGTAGAAAATTTATTTCGCTCATCATCAGCCAATTCCAATAATTGAGCACAATAATTTAATTTTTAAGAAGTACCAATATAAAATGCATAAAAAACGTAAGAAGGAATCAATGGAATAAAAACATGATTTACAATTAAAACATTAAATCTAAAAAAAGAAGCAATATAGTCGTACCAACATTCAGAAAAAAAGTATAGGGCAAAATCAAGATAATGCAAATCATATGTAAGTCTAAAGTTATAATAAATGTCAAGTAAGCATACAAAAAGGATACAATTTACACTTCAATTAGAAAATGTGAAATTTAAAAATTCTAAGATCAAAATACCTACACTCTCACCGTTAGAACATCTTTTGCAGCCACCAGTGCTGAATCTAAATTCTTTAAAGACTTGCTCAACCACAACGTGTTTTGAAGAAGAGGCCACCAGTCTGATATTCGTACTACTCATTTACGAGAACCAGTTTTAATTGATTTATCCAATGACCACCATCATTTCATTGGGACTTTTTATGAATTATGACACTTTTAAAAAAAGCAATAAAATGATGAAATGTGAATAGTAAAAAATTCAAGTGTTTTAATGTTCGACAAATGGACAAATATGGGTAAAATTAAACACATTCAGGGTTTTTTTTAATGTAACTATCCTATTTATAGTACCTCGTGAGTTAATAATTTAAGATGAAGGGTGGAGGAAACACTTCTCTTATTTGTACTTGATATGGAGCATAATAAATAAGAATCGTGTTTCAGCGTCCCTAACAAAGATCAAGAAAACAGCTGTCAGTGTCGCTGGATGAAGGTCCACTGATAGCTGACAAGACTGAGAGAGAACGGCAGACCCCGTTTGCATCGACTGCCGAAAAGAACTAGCTTCGGATTGGCCGAAAGAACGGATTCACCTTGTTTTTGTCTGCTTTTCTTTTTTCTTTCACACTGGTTTTGCAGGACCTTTTAAAGTATGAAGCTTGGTAGATAGTTTGACGCCTTGCACTTCGATCATTGGCTTTTGAAGACCATGGTATGCGATCCATGTTGCAGACTATCAATATCTTTTAAAGATTGCATCACATTTGAGGTCGCTCCTCGATCAAGACAGGCGTTCGATATTTAGGTGTGGAGAACGATCTAGGCAAAATGGTCGTTTCCCATTCTATAGATGTGCCCTGCGCAGAGTAGTTGTGCCTTTATTAGTAACTTTAAGTAATGTATGCTTGCATTGAGGACTTTGGATTTGATTTCGAAGTTATTCCAGTGTATATGAGGAATGATGAAATACAGAACTAGGTTCTGTACTTTAGCTCTACAAACACTAACAGAGTTTGACCTAATATTTTTATATAAAAATTAGAAAATAAATGGCATAATAATCATAATCATTGCCATAATAATAATCATAATGTAATCGTAATAATAATCATAAGCTCAATCATAATCATAATGTAATCGTGATTACAAGGACAATCATAATCATAATAATAATCATAATGTAATTATAATCCTATTAGTTTTAACAACGCTCACAAAAGAGGGATAGATTCCAAAAGGTAATATGGAAGAAATATTTACAAACGAAGAGTTTCCGCCTCCTATTGATTCCTATATAGGAGGTGATAACCTGCTGACGTGGTTGAACCGGAAATTTCATTTCGAGAGATTTTAAAATTTCGAAGGGAATCAATTAAAGACGCCTCGAATCCCTTTCGCCTCACTCAGTCATTCAAATCATAAATAAATTCAGATTTTTTTCCAAATTGATGCAATGATGAGCGGAATTCGTTGCCTGCGTCTATTCAATATTTGTGTTCGTAAACCCACTGAGATAGACTACGTCCAGTTTGCGCTATGGACATTTCATCACAACTTTTAGATGCAATTTTATACAGACATCTTTAGGCAAAGGACGCTTATTCAGGATTATTTAATTTTTAAGATAATTCGGAAGTTAAAAATTAGTTTAAAGTTAGAATTTCAAATGAATATTAACTACGGCGGAGCGAGGAGGTCTATGGGTGATGCAAATCTCGTGATGTCTTCATCTTCTGTCCGCAACGAGTCGCTGGCTCAATGTAGCCAGCTAAAACCAATGCTAACTTGTAAATAGAGGTGCTAAATCGGCCATTTTTAGAGATATGAAGGTCAAACCAATGTCATTAAACCAGTTGATAATATTGATGGATTTTCACCGCAGGTCCACTAGATCATGTCCCTCTAGTATATTTAAAGAAGGAGTTGTAAGAAAGAACAGGGCACTTAGCTTGAAGGTCATTCATGCTACAGGGGAGGGGAGGAAAATTTCAAAATTCCAAGTTTCATAGTTACGATAAAATGTTTTTCTCGCTTGTAAGTGTTCTTGAGTCCTAAAAAAATGCAGGATATGAGAGATAAAAATGAGATTCGGAATTTTATTATAGGTGAATTTAGAATCGCCAATTTTGTACGGACGATGGAACATGTTCGAGGAAATTGATTCCCTTATTGAATCATTTGATAGAGTAAGTTTACGATAAGCAGTAAATTGGAAGGAGTTTCAATGAATATCACGGTGGCTAAGCACATCAAAGAAGGGGAGAGTGAAGTTTGATTTCAATTCAAATTAAAAAGTAATGGGGAATAGAGATTATTGAGTTGGATTAGGAAGTTATAAAAATGGTCATTTTGGATGCATAGTAAACATAGGTCATCTACTCTCCGCGATGGTATTATTTTTAAAATATTGGCCTATAATTTCTATTTGAAGTATTTTATGATGAGGGAACAATAAAGGAGACATCTGTTCTCCATCGAGAAGCCATACATTTGTACCTAATACTCTCCTTCACACCAAAAAAAGTCAATAAAAACAACAGTGTCAATTGTGTAAGTGGATAAATACATCATGTGCAGAGTTAATTTGCTTTTTAAAATTGGGAGTTTGTCAACAAATACTCTGATGAAAAGTGAATCTACATCCAGAGATAGGAGCTTGTGTTTAATAATATCAGCATTGGAAGATTTAACACTTATAATGAAAGTATCTGCATTTAAGTTAATGTTTATTCTGGAAATATAATATATATTTCGGAAAGTATGTCTGTATATATATATATATATATATATATATATATATATATATATATATATATATATATATATACATATATATATATATATATATATGATGAAAATTAATGCAATATCGCAAGAAAAGATGAGGAATTAAACCACATTCTCCGAAGACAATTTAATTCAGAATAGTTTCGGTGTATCTCACACCCTTTTTCAACTGACACTGGGTAGAAAATATAAGAGAAGTGCATATAAGCATAACACAAGATCCCCTCTTATTCCCCCCAATCCCCTACTTGTGGCTAATCTGGGGGGGGGGTTAGGCCTAAACATATTGAAGGGCTGACATTTTACTATTTTGTTTATTTGCTTTCTTATTACAGTATTAAAAGAAAATTGACCCTCAGATAGATTTAAATTAGGAACTGACGTTGTCAAGCTCGATTCTACGATTCTTCTCTTAACATAGTTAGCCGATTTAAATAACATTTTACTCCCATTGAAATCGATCGTATGATTCTTGTCTCTAACATGGCAAAATATCCCACTGCTTTCGCTGCCCACTTTAATATCTCTTTTGTGTTCCTACAATCTCTTGTCTAGATTTCTCCTCATTTTTCCTATATAAACTTTATGGCAATCTTTGCATGGTATTGCATATACTCCTATTTTATATTGTTTTTTGGGTGTCCTGGCCATCATTAATTGGATTAAGGAATTATTATATTTAAAGGCTAGATTAATACCCGCTTTTGCAAATATGTCCTTTAAACTATTCAATTTATTATTAAATGTCTATGTTATACATTTGTTGAAGTCGTTAGTGCGGGAAGGCTTATTACCATAGAATGTTTTCCTAGCTGCAAAATGGGCAGACGATATGAACCAATCGGGGTAATACAAATTAGAAAAAATGGTCCTGATAAGGCCAACAAAGGTCACCATTGGGGGTAACTTTACCCGAGGACTAACGTAAGCTACTCAGATAGGCTATATTTCTGCCACCTGGCGGTCAAAATACAAACTAATATTTACTAAAAGCTGCATATGCTTCAGTGCTTTAGCATGCCATTTTAGGCGATCTCTAAGACCAACAAAGGCTACAATCTGGCTAGACATTTACTATTTAGCTTTTAGGTTACAAAAACTCTCAATTACAAAATAAAGAGAGATATTGTTTGTGTTCGACAACCCTGTCCAGAAGTGTTTTGATTGACAACCCTGTGCAGCAAAGAGAAAATGCTTATTTTAGAGCAAGAGAGAGAAAGTACATTTGAACAAGAAACAGCACTCTGAGAAATACAGTTTATAAAATTGAAGAACATTACAGATTATTCCAGGCCCTTCTATTGGAACATTCTTGACCATTCCAGGATACACAGCTGGTCGAAGTATAAAAGGCAGGAGGTTCTTCTCATATCCTCAGCTTTAATTTTATCTCCAAACGAACCACATCACCAAACCAAAAGCATAGTGAATAGTAGAGTAAATCAGTGGCATAAAATTGCAGTAGTGTTCAGTACAGCAAATAAGGATATTTTTGTGCTACAATATAATAATTTCAAACAATATTCACCTGAATTTATTTGCGACAGGACTTTTTATCCCGTGCAAGGTCGTGTACCTCTGCTAGTAAAACCTAAAATGGAAGATAAAAAGGAGGCGAACTATTGAGATCATTTGCAGCGCAGGGGGCTAACCATAGCGATAATTCGGATAAGACGACCCTCGTCATTTTATGTCCTAGTGATACCATACGTATAGGATAGATTGGGCTTAATGAATGTAAATTTATTTTTTGAATCGGGGTAATCTTTAAAGATGTTTTTAATAGACTTGTTAAATTGTTTATGTTTAGACGTAAGAGGGTAATTAGTTAATATTTCATGTATCTTCGTCGCTTAAGTGATCATTTTGTTATCTTACATAGTTCTCAATAACCATTATCACAATTAGGCCATTTTATTTTCTGAACGTTTTATTGTTTTTCCAATATTTTATAGCTATTAATAATAATTTTCTGTCTCGCCTGATAGATGAATTATTTCGAGGACTGAGGTGAGCAGACCCACCCTTACAAATGGCTTTTACGGTCAATTTTTGTAATTTTAGTAATACTTTTAATACAATTTATAGGGTTTGTACTGGTTCCAATATCAAAAGAAAGGTCATCATCACTAACTCTATTATTGTATAACGGGATTTTTGTAACATTAATAAATGTTTTTTTCTCTTTAGTGGACAAATTACTTATTTTTTTATTAAAGTTATTTCTAATAATTCTTTTATAATATCAAAAAAACAAAATGGTGAAGTTCAGAAATAAATATAACGGCCGTATGCTAAAAAAAATGTGAAAGGCACTTTTATCAGATTTAGTGTAGCTTCACAATTATATGCAAAAGGCTAAAATGTAAAATACATAGAAAAAATAGTTTTTTTGCTCAAATGTGCATTTTCACATTTGTTTTAGCATACGGTCGTTAGTATCGAAATTTTGTGATTTTTTTAAAACCCAAAGAATTAAAAATGGTGAAGTTGAGAAAATTTATTTTTATATATCTTCTTCTATAACTATATTTTAGCAACGTAATATTTTTGAAAGGGGGGAAATTTAGTTTAGAGTTCCTTTTTAAAATTATTATAATTGGCGAAGTTCAGAAAATCTATAAAAATTTAACCATGGCTGTTTTTTTTATTTTAAATTTTAATCTTAGTAGCGAAGCGCAAGCTGCCCCTGTATTGAGGAGTGACGAAGCCATTGCCTGGTAGCCAAATATGATTTTTTTATTAAAACTAGGGGGATATTTTGAGAAATCGAGTACATTTTGTTAGAATTTTGAACTCTCTACTCATTAACTTTTGTCAAAAGAAATTATTACATTTATTAGCTAATTCACCTTTTATTCAGGTGAAATGATATGCGACCATTTTTTTACCAAGGAACTTGCGCGAAGGTTATTACATTCGCGCAATAAGTTCTTGCGGTTTTATCAAATTTATTAATTACCATTAACAATTTTCGAAAAACTTCATTTTTAATTGATAACGATATGCAATTTAATCATAATGTATTCCCCGTTGTTATTTACGACTTCTTCCCAACGTTTAACCTTTTTTTGGATGCCTCTGCAATAAAAATATCTGGATTTTGACTCGAAGAATTCGTATAACCAGGTTTTTAATTCCACATCAGTATTCAACGAAACGCCGCGCAAATTTTTGGAGAGCGATCGAAACAGATGGAAATCCGATGGAGCCAAGTCTGGCGAATATGAAGAATGCAGCAGGATTTCTAAATTAAGCGTTTGGATGGCGTCTTTTGACATAGTGGCAATTGGAGGACGAGCATTGTCGTGTTGTAGAAGGACTCCATAACGTCGATGAGGTCATTTATCACGAATAGCTTCGGCGAGTCGTTACATTTGTTGGACGTAGAGTTCTGCATTGACAATCTCGTTGTTTGCAAGGAGCTCATAAAGAATTATGCCTTCACATTCCACCACACACACAACATCTTCTTTCGTGGATGAAGTCCTTGCTTTAATCGCGGAAGCGTTTTTTTATTGGGGCTAAGCCATCGTTTTCGATGATTTATGTTGACATAAACACACCACTTGTCGTCGCCAGTGATGATGCGGTGAATAAATGTATCCTTATATCCACGAGTAGCCTTGTGACGAGTAAGCAAACCCGCGGATATCATGGAGCGTTAAAGTTTGTTGCTTTCGCTCAAAGCGTGCGGAACCCATGCACCGAGTTTTTGAACTCTCTCCATCGAATGAAAGTGATTGATTCACTACAGTTTTCTAGGCCACACGCGAATTGGACAGCCAATTCTCTAGTCGATTGATAAGGATTTTCATGAAAGAGGGCATTTAATCGATCTTCATATTATTGTTTCTTAATATGTGCATAAAACATGTCAACAAAATTTAAATCAACACAACATTAAAAAAAATGCAAGAACTTATTCCTCAACCTAATATATAACTTATTTTTACTACTCCGCCAAAAATGATAATTTTAATAACATCCTAATTCAAAACAATGATCTCCATCTCTCCATTACATTTTAATTTGGATTGAAATCAAATTTCTTTCTCCCTTTCTTTGATGTGCTTAGTCACCGTGATAATTTATCGGTTATCATAAACTTACCTATTCAAATGCCATTATATATTTTATAGTCTGGTTTTAATTATAAAATAAACAAACCAGTTAATGGCTTTGCCACTCACCCCGTGGGGGGCGGAGCTTGCGCTTTCATTTTCTTTTAAAACATTATAAAGCACTGGATAATCATATTTATTTTTCCTGAACTTAAATATTTTACTTTTTCGAACTATAAAGAAATTGTAGAAATTACCTTAATAGAATTATAAATATACTTAAGTCATAACCAAACTAAGATTAAATAATGATTCAAATACTCAAAAAAATCCCGTTCTTAAGTTATAGCTAGTGATGATGATGATAATGATTATGATGATCAATTGTCTCCAGCA
Organism: Ceratothoa steindachneri; assembly: GCA_963969495.1. Classification (NCBI taxonomy): domain Eukaryota; kingdom Metazoa; phylum Arthropoda; class Malacostraca; order Isopoda; family Cymothoidae; genus Ceratothoa; species Ceratothoa steindachneri. Next base: position 160,688,877 of record OZ018323.1, on the reverse strand, counting down.
TGTTCCTCCCTGCATACAAATAGGCGATCCTCCTAAATTCATTGATAATGAAATCTAGAATATAATCGTCCTTGCATACAGAATAGGCGATCTTAAATTCATTGATAATTAAATTCAGAATATAATCCTCCCTGCATACAAAATAGGCAATCCTAACTTCATTGATAATTAAATTCAGAATATAATCCTCCCTGCATACAAAATAGGCGATCCTAAATTCATTTATAATGAAATTCAGAATATAATCCTCCCTGCATAGAAAATAGGCGATCCTAAATTCATTGATAATGAAATTCAGAATATAATCCTCCCTGCATAGAAAATAGGTGATCCTAAATTCATTGATAATGAAAATAGGAATCTAATCGTCCTTGCATTCCGAATAAGCGATCCTTAATTCATTAAGAATTAAATTCAGAATATAATCCTCCCTACATACAAAATAGGCGACCCTAAATTCATTGATAATGAAATTCAGAATCTAATCATCCTTGCATACAGAATAGGCGATGCTAAATTCATTGATAATTAAATTCAGAATATAATCCTCCCTGCATACAAAATAGGCGATCCTAAATTCATTTATAATGAAATTCAGAATATAATCCTCCCTGCATAGAAAATAGGCGATCCTAAATTCATTGATAATGAAATTCAGAATATAATCCTCCCTGCATACAAAATAGGCGATCCTAAATTCATTGATAATGAAATTCAGAATATAATCCTCCCTGCATAGAAAATAGGTGATCCTAAATTCATTGATAATGAAAATAGGAATCTAATCGTCCTTGCATTCCGAATAAGCGATCCTTAATTCATTAAGAATTAAATTCAGAATATAATCCTCCCTACATACAAAATAGGCGACCCTTAATTCATTGATAATGAAATTCAGAATCTAATCATCCTTGCATACAGAATAGGCGATGCTAAATTCATTGATAATTAAATTCAGAATATAATCCTCCCTGCATACAAAATAGGCGATCCTTAATTCATTGATAATTAAATTCAGAATATAATCCTCAATGCATAGAAAATAGGCGATCCTAAATTCATTGATAATTAAATTCAGAATAAAATCCTCCCTCCATACAAAATAGGCGATCCTAAATTCATTGATAATGAAGTTCAAAATCTAATCCTCCCTGCATACTAAATAGGCGATCCTAAATTCATTGATTATGAAATTCAGAATATAATCCTCCCTGCATACAAAATAGGCGATCCTAAATTCATTGATAATGAAATTCATAATCTAATCATCCTTGCATAAAAAATAGGCGATCCGAAATTCATTAATAATTAAATTCAGAATATAATCCTCACTGCATAGAAAATAGGCGATCCTAAATTCATTGATAATTAAATTCACAATATAATCATCTCTGCATGCAAAATAGGTGATCCTAAATTCATTGATAATTAAATTCAGAATATAATCCTCCCTGCATACCAAATAGGCGATTTTCAATTCATTGATAATTCTATTCAAAATATAATTCTCCCTGCATAGAAAATAGGCGATCCTAAACTCATTGATAATGAAATTCAGAATAGAATCCTCTCTGCATAAAAAATAGGCGATCCTAAATTCATTGATAATGAAATTCAGAATATAATCCTCCCTACATACAAAATAGGCGACCCTAAATTCATTGATAATGAAATTCAGAATCTAATCATCCTTGCATACAGAATAGGCGATGCTAAATTCATTGATAATTAAATTCAGAATATAATCCTCCCTGCATACAAAATAGGCGATCCTAAATTCATTGATAATGAAATTCAGAATATAATCCTCCCTGCATAGAAAATAGGCGATCCTAAATTCATTGATAATGAAATTCAGAATATAATCCTCCCTGCATAGAAAATAGGTGATCCTAAATTCATTGATAATGAAAATAGGAATCTAATCGTCCTTGCATTCCGAATAAGCGATCCTTAATTCATTAAGAATTAAATTCAGAATATAATCCTCCCTACATACAAAATAGGCGACCCTAAATTCATTGATAATGAAATTCAGAATCTAATCATCCTTGCATACAGAATAGGCGATGCTAAATTCATTGATAATTAAATTCAGAATATAATCCTCAATGCATAGAAAATAGGCGATCCTAAATTCATTGATAATTAAATTCAGAATAAAATCCTCCCTCCATACAAAATAGGCGATCCTAAATTCATTGATAATGAAGTTCAAAATCTAATCCTCCCTGCATACTAAATAGGCGATCCTAAATTCATTGATAATGAAGTTCAAAATCTAATCCTCCCTGCATACTAAATAGGCGATCCTAAATTCATTGATTATGAAATTCAGAATATAATCCTCCCTGCATACAAAATAGGCGATCCTAAATTCATTGATAATGAAATTCATAATCTAATCATCCTTGCATAAAAAATAGGCGATCCGAAATTCATTAATAATTAAATTCAGAATATAATCCTCACTGCATAGAAAATAGGCGATCCTAAATTCATTGATAATTAAATTCACAATATAATCATCTCTGCATGCAAAATAGGTGATCCTAAATTCATTGATAATTAAATTCAGAATATAATCCTCCCTGCATACCAAATAGGCGATTTTCAATTCATTGATAATTCTATTCAAAATATAATTCTCCCTGCATAGAAAATAGGCGATCCTAAACTCATTGATAATGAAATTCAGAATAGAATCCTCTCTGCATAAAAAATAGGCGATCCTAAATTCATTGATAATGACATTCAGAATATAATCCTCCCTACATACAAAATAGGCGATCCTGAATTCATTGATAAATGAAATTCAGAATATAATCCTCCCTACATACAAAATAGGTGACCCTAAATTCATTGATAATGAAAGTAGGAATCTAATTGTCCTTGCATACAGAATAAGCAATCCTAAATTCATTGATAATCAAATTCAGAATATAATCATCCTTGCATACAGAATAGGCGATGCTAAATTCATTGATAATTAAATTCAGAATATAATCCTTCCTGCATACAAAATAGGCGATCCTAAATTCATTGATAATTAAATTCAGAATATAATCCTCCCTGCATAGAAAATAGGCGATCCTAAATTCATTGATAATTAAATTCAAAATAGAATCCTCCCTCCATACAAAATAGGCGATCCTAAATTCATTGATTAGGAAGTTCAAAATGTAATCCTCCCTGCATACAAAATAGGCGATCCTAAATTCATTGATAATGAAATTCAGAATATAATCCTCCCTGCATACAAAATAGGCGATCCTAAATTCATTGATAATGAAATTCAGAATCTAATCATCCTTGCATACAGAATAAACGATCCTAAATTCATTGTTAATTAAATTCAGAATATAATTCTCACTGCATAGAAAATAGTCGATCCTAAATTCATTGATAATTAAATTCAGAATAGAATCCTCCCTGCATACAAAATAGGCGATCCTAAATTCATTGATAATGAATTTCAGAATGCAATCCTCCCTGCATACTAAATAGGCGATCCTAAATTCATTGATTATGAAATTCAGAATATAATCCTCCCTGCATACAGAATAGGCGATGCTAAATTCATTGATAATTAAATTCAGAATCTAATCATCCTTGCATACAGAATAGGCGATCCTAAATTCATTGATAATTAAATTCAGAATATAATAATCCCTGCATACAAAATAGGCGATTTTCAATTCATTGATAATTCTATTCAAAATATAATCCTCCCTGCATAGAAAATAGGCGATCCTAAACTCATTGATAATGAAATTCAGAATAGAATCCTCCCTGCATATAAAATAGGCGATCATAAATTCATTGATAATGGAATTCAGAATATCCTTTATTACCTCTCATATCCTGCCTTTTTTTATTAATCAAGAAAGTTGCAGGCGAGAAAAACATTTTATCGCATCTATGAATCAAGAAATTTTGTCATTAATCTCCCTCATAGCATAAAGGACCTTCATTCTTAGTGTATTTTTCTTCTCTACAGTCCCTTCCTTAAAAATATTAATATTCATTTGAGAAAGTCTAGTATTTAGCTTCCAAATTATCTTAAAAATTAACTAATCTCCAATAAGCCTCCATCCTCTAATAAAGCACATATATTTGTATACAACTTCATGCAAACGTTGCGATGAAATATCCATAGTACAAACTGGACCAAGTCTATTTCACATAATTAATTTACTAACACAAATATTCTGTACGCACAGGAAACTAGACTAATGCTTTATTTAAACAGATGTGTTCCGCTGATCATAGCTTCAATTGGGATAAGCAAAATTTATTTATACCTTGAATGACTGGCTCTCGCAACAGTTATTTGAGGCTGTTTAAATTGATTTCCTCCCAAAATTTAATATCCCCAATATAGGGCTATATATCATGCATATATTTTAATTTCCTGAATCTTCGCAACTTTCTTTTCACATCTCACCTTACAAGTTTCTGTAGAAGATCACCTTCAGTAGTTTTTATGTTAAATCTGAAATAATCTGCAGGTTATAATATCCTATCATCTCCATCTTCCCTTGCCAATATATAGATTTCCTCAATTTTCGGCTGAAGCTAACATAAATCATTCAAATAATGCTTTTTAGCTACTGTATTTTGGTCGGGAACGGGGTAGCAAAGTAAATATATACACAGTAGGCTTTTAAGTTTGACAGTTTTTAAAGCGTTATAACCTTTTTTTTGTTTTTTTTAACAATTTCAAATATAATTTTAACATAACATAAGTGCATACATTAAGTTTGTTTTGGTAAAACTCTTTTTATCTATGTGTAGAAAAGGGGAAATAAAGAAAAATGCCCTTGCACCTATACGAAAGCAAATGCTTTATGAATAAATTGCAAATCAATTAAGCTAAAAGTTATTGCATATTTCATAGTCTTAGCAAGGCCTAATGATGTTTCCTTTTTCCGTATGCCCCACATCCCTTGCCTAAGTCTACACGTCTTTTTGTAAGCTTACGCACTTTAGATTTTGATAAAAAGTAGTGGAAATTAGAGTTTTTGTAACTAAATTTATGCCTATATAAATTAAAGTAATTCTAAGTTTGTATCAATAATAAAATTTATTATTTAATTAAAAAAACAAAGCAAACATTATAAGGCTATTAAAACCATCAAAGTTTAAGGCCCTCTCTACATATTTAATATTCAGGGCCTTTTTACGTGTGTTCTTTTAAGTAGAGAAGCGCATAGGGGATGTGGGTCAAATATATAGAGACGATGAGAGCAGACAAAGATGAATATGAAGTGAATTTGTTTGAATGAGAGAATGAATTATTTATTCCTCCAAATAAGAGAAGCAATGCCAGTTCTGAGGGGAATTGTAAGGTTTCCCTGAGATTCTTCAAATGGCTTCTCTTCTTTTGGAAGAAACACGTGACTATTACAGATTGATAAATATATTCGCCCTGATTCGAATAAAGTAGATGGCACGGACTACAAATTGGACATTAGCTAAAGAATACTCAGAAGAAAGTGGAAGATCTTGGAATTTAGATAAATGTGTTTATTTTCTCTTAACAGTGCTTGTAACTGTGGATAAACATGAGTGTTTTTTATCTATGTACTAGATAAAAATATATAGACCAGTATTATTTCCAGCAAACACTGACTCGTTCCCTATTGTAGCTTATCAGCTAGGCTCCTCCACCTGTCGAAGCAGTGAATGTGTTAACATAAATAGTGTATTTCGGACAGTATACAGAGTTTCGTCGGTAATTCGGCCGTTATCACTCTGAATTCCGCGCATGCGTGTTGTCTGACGTCAGTTCTCTCTTTTTCCTACCAGAGTAGACCCACTTATGCATCGTCAAGAAAGAACAAATACAATGGCTGAATTAAATCGTCCAAATATTTTATAAAGGCAAGCTGCTTTGCTTGGTATTCGTGCCTGGTGCTCTAATGCGAAGATCTCCGAGTGCTTGGGTTAGAATTGGAAGAAGGTGCAGAGTTGGATGAGTCAGGCTGTGATTAGGAAGGTACAGCTGCTCCGAAACTTCAATCTAACCATTCTAATACGAAGGTAACACGCGAATTTGTCTCAGAGATTCATACCACCATCATTGACAACGATCCCAGCAAGACAATGAGGTCCATAGCCAGGTGCAAGGGAGTGTCAGAGTCTCCTATTAGCCAGTTCGTGCATGAGGACATCGGCTACTACTCAGACACTATGAGAAACGGCTAGCTTATGTAGCAGAAGATGAAAGGCAAGCGGAAGGAACGTGTGCGAAGCTTATGAAAATAAAGAAGCATCCCCTCAATCCTCAAATGCGTTGGTTCTTCACAGACAAAAAGAATTTCTGCCAGGATCAGGCGGGGAACTCGCAAAACAAAGGCTGGCTTGATCTGGTGCCCAAAGATCTACCGAGTCACATGAAAACAAAGCTCAAGTTCACTATCAGAGAGTTGGGGGGGGGGGGCAGTAGTGAGGGCTACGTTACGCGCCCGATTATCTTCCCGAAGAGTCTCAGGTACAATACAAAGGGCTATATCCATTGCATGGATTAATCTTGTTAAATTATAATTTAAAATTCATCAGAAATGGTTAATATAACCTAAGAACCTAGCATCGTTTACATATCGAGAACTATTGTGTATGAATAGAAATCTTTAATTCCAATCTTATAGACAGATTAGCTCTTGCCTCTTGGTTGTGAAACGTATGCATGATGCAAGAAAAAGTTCCTATTAATTTCATTAGGATAATATGTGCCTGGAAAGAGAAATTTGATGGTGACAGATTGAAGGAATCAAATTCTCATTCATTAGAGACAGGAAATTCAAAAATGGGAGTCTCTCCAAATATATAACTTCCTGAGGCAACTTAATAAGGACGAAGCCTATAATATTTCATTGTCTCCTAAAATAGGACGCAAAACATTGGATATAAAGTGTGTTATTATTATAATGAGGAATTTTAATTCTAGAAATGGTTGTCTAAAGATGAAAAACCTGACAGAAATTTTCGTCATCAATTTTAGATGTCGGTTTTATGAATAAAATTTAGCAGCTTTTTCAACAGTTTCCTATTATTTCACAAAATGATTTATAAGTTATGTGGTTAAGAAAATTTCTATGATCAGATATATGGCTGTGTAAATGATTACCTCGGGTATAATTCTAGATATGTGTATGGGAGGCTCGTGCATTTCAAAAAGCTATGCCTCTACATTAAGCACCTGTTAATCATAGGTAGGACGTATGATGTATGACCATCTGGTAGCAAAATATGTTTAAGTATTTTTATATTTATATTACGATGTGTATCTGTATGAAAGTATGTAAAGGAAAGGGAATAAATATTTATATACTGTAAATATTCCTCGTTTAAAATGATGCATTATGGGTTTTCCTATCCATGTTTATATGTTGTACGTGTATGTTTGAATAATATATGCCTACCATAAGATAAGATTGGTTTCTTATCTAAAATTGTCTTTATGTAAAAATTTTAATATTTTGCAAGAGTCTCATTTTGCAAGTTTAATGCAAGATCCTGACGAGTTGGAATCAGAAAATTAAACTGATGGAATATTTAAGATTTTAATCAAGAGAATTTGCTGACATGATAGGTTTTATTTTCGTAATTGCGGTTTATAGTGACTTTATCTTTTATTTTTATCATTGTTAACATACTCCGGCTTAGCATTTATATATTTACATTCATATATACATATATAGCATTCATATATACATCTGCTCATTTTTCGTTCCTCTCTCTCTTTTTATTATTTTATCCCAGTGCACTGAAGTTGATTTTGGACTATAAGTTCGTGCTTGTTCTATGAACTTGTACTTCTAGATTTGAAAGATATGCAATATTACGATCTTGGTATTTAGAGTGTAGAAATTTGCTATAATTGTCATTTTATTTACTATTTTTAACCTTTAATTCATAATAATTATCATCTAACCCCTATTTTCTTTTAACGTATAAATTTTTTTAATTGCCAAATATTTCATTGAAACATAAAATATATAAACAAATAAAATGCGTGACTATTGAAATATGGATTTCAATTATGTCAACATATGAAACTCAATCCTTCGTTTCATCACAACGGTGTAAAGATTCTAGCAAAAGCTGATTGGTCGAATTCCTATCTTAATTTAAGTGGCAGACTATTCAGGACAGCTTTTTGGAAGCCCGGTCAAATCAAATGAACGAAGAGCTTTGCCATTCCAGAATAAAATAATGATATAAGGAAATATATATATATATATATATATATATATATATATATATATATATATATATATATATATATATATATATATATATATATATATCGACTTAATGGCTTTGCTCTCTGGACGCCTTTATTTGAAGATCGTTTACCATTAACAGGCAACGAATGTCGTCCTAGCTTAGAATACATGTATTTTCTGAACTTTCATTTTCAGAGGATATGAGTTTCTGCGTTTGTATCCGTTTGTTAAGGTTGTAGAATTGTTTTTCAACATAATGATTCCGGGAATGATTTAGATAATGAGGGTAGTAGTAGCTTATACTCTTTGCCTCTATTGATCAGCTATTTCTGCTATAATTTCTAGCTCTTGTCGAGTGTATTTGTTTTGAGGTTTACGAAGCCATTGGAGACGAGTTCTTGAGAGTTAAATGCATACAAATCAGGAACGATCTCTTAACAAGTATTAAAATATCGAGAAAGTTTCCATAAAATTTGTAATAAAGATGAGCTATAGGAAGAGTAATGCAATAAAAGAAGAGAAGAAAAGAAGAGAAAATGGAGACAGGCTAATGAGATCGAAGAGAACGAAGGAGATTCTAGCTAAATGAAGATTGTAATTCGTTGTAGACTTTGTATTTATTAAAATCTAAATCAACGAATTCACGGCCTTAACCAAGAATTTGAACAGAAGCTATTAAAAAAATGGGAAGTTATTTGAGTTATTAAGAGGCTGGCACGCAACTATCCTAATCTGGCCTCCTTTCACGCAATGAAAGTAGACGGTGTTTTCTTAGAGTAAAACATATGTAATCTTATGAGGGCAAATTTGCCTAAGGAAGCATAAGAATGATATACAAATGAAGGAAAAAGATATGTAAGGAATGATTTAAAAAGTTCCAAAATATTGCAATAGCAAACCCGTAAACAGGAAACGGAAGGGGAGGGTATATTATAAACCTGCAGGAAAGAGATGGTTATGAAGAGAATATCCACTTTAAAAAGCCGATACTTAAGCCCCATCGTGCGGAGAGTAAAATACCAAATCTCGAACGGCATTGAAAAACGCTCTTGTCCTTTCAGACGAGCCCTGATAAATGCATAAAGACCTAAAGGCAGGTTTTTATTCGCCTTGTTATCCAGCCACCAACCTTGCTTTATCCACTCAGCGAAGCCCCAATGCGAGGTTGACCTTGACTCTTCTTGGATCACTTTTGTTGGCCTCATTTTCTTGCCGCTTTTGTCGACTTCCCCTCTCCCCCACTCAGTCCTCCACCCACCACTCCACCTATCTGTCACTCCGACCACTAACACTCCTCCTCTAGCGTTTTCTTCCCCAAACTCTTTTTACTCCCTACTTCTGTTCTCTCGGCTCCGTTTCATCTTTCAAACTTATTTTACCTTTTATTATGCATTATTTCTCTTCTTTATTTTGTTCCTTGCATATTTTTTCATTCCCTTTTCTTATTTAAACGTTCACTTTTTTATTTTGTTTAGTATCTTTGCCGGTTTATAATACTGTAATTCTTCCTTTACGAACGGTAAGACAAAACTCTATGTAAGCACCTTTGCTTCCTTTACTTCCTGGTATTCCTAAGCAAGGATTGCGGGGGTGAAGGGTCTTATGAATTGGACAGGCAACAAGCAAGGCTCTCGTATTCTTCAAGAGGTGCGAAAGACTGCAGGTTTAGTGAAGTGATCACACAGAATAGAAGGGAATTTACTTTTTAGGAAAATCCTTAGCAAACAGCGTGAAAGATAGCATAATTCAGAGCGATACTCCCACTCTAATCTAAAACCGCCTATGTAATCACGGGAAGGCATAAAATATAACTAAAGGTTATTGTAATATTTGACAAGTTTCAAAAAACTTCTGATCCAATATTGTTTTTGAAATATTTCACCAATTCTTCGATTATTTGGGGTTGTCTTTCCTGGGGTGAGGAGTTTCAGTTCATGCCATAAATTCTTTATTAGATTGAGATTTGGTGACTGTGATGGTAATTCAGAAACAAAATTTAGGCTTCATTTAACTCTGAAGAAACAAATTTCGATGTGGGTTTAAGGTTGCTGCGTTCAAATACCTATCATTTTCCTATCGAATCTTGCGAGCATCACTTTTCATATAATCTTCAGATAATTTTCAGATAATCTTCTGGAGTATTCTTTATTAATTCTATCGTTATCCAATGAAATGTATCAACTACTGTTGCAGAGAAACTGCCTAATAGCATAATACATCCAACTCTATGTTTTACTGTGGGCTCAGCGTTTGCTGGAAGACCAGCTTAAAACTTTAGAACAAATATACTCGAAATTATTTGTACTGAACTACTGAATGTTAAGTTCTTTTGACCATAGCAGATGGCTCTAAAAATTGAAATCTTCCTCTAAATGATCGTTAGTGCACTTCGAACCTTTTAAATGACTTTTTATTTCAATTAAGGTGTCTTCCTTGGACGACGCTCATGCATTTTCGTTTGATGTAACTTATTGGCTACTGTGTTCAAACTAACATCGCCACCTTCATCTCCCAACTGATCATTCATCTCACTTTTAATCATCCTTGTTTGTTTGTTTTAACAGATCTAGGGATTTTCCGAATCGTGTAGAGTGGAATTTTTCAAGGAAGACCCAAACGAGGGAGAATGCAGTTGTTCCCAATTCCTTAAACTTTCTTATTACTAATGGCAGGGTAGATTGAGGGGCATTAAATACTTTGAAATTATATTTTTAGCTCATCTTAGAATTAAATTTGTAATTATTCTGGATTTAATATCTAAAGATAGTTCATTACCTTTTGCTATGATGATTTCTTGTAGAATATGACCTTGTGTTGATCTCATATTTGTCCAAATGTGGCAGATACTCATCTAGTATTCGTCAAGAGCTGGCACATTCGGATCTCATTTTCATCTAAATACAACTTATTTCGTTTAACCGATAGATACAAAAAAAGGTTGGAAACATTCTAAATCTAAATTATCTTAGCTACACATTTGTGACATTCTAAATCTAAATAAACTCAGCTAAACATTTGTGACATTCTAAATCTAAATTATCTCAGCTACATATTTGTGACATTCTAAATCTAAATTATCTCAGCTACACATTTGTGACATTCTAAATCTAAATTATCTCAGCTACACATTTGTGACATTCTAAATCTAAATTATCTCAGCTACACATTTGTGACATTCTAAATCTAAATTATCTCAGATACACATTTGTGACAATCTAAATCTAAATTATCTCAGCTACACATTCGTGTACACTCTCCATTTGTGGACTGAGGCTTGGTAAAGAATGCTTTTCAAAAATATATTTCGATCCCAAGGATACTGAGATTAATCCGGACAAAATTGTGCATTTGAAAGAAAGCAAAGAAAGCAAATAAATTAACTCCGTTAATAGCAGAAAGACAGAGGATTTCTTCTTCTTTATAAAAATATAATGTATCTTTATCCAGAGGTAACTACCAAGTTGGAAAAGCAAAAATAAACAAAAAAAAACAGCAAAAAATGAGAAATATGACTCGGCACAAAAGAATAATCTTATCTTTCTAATTTTTTTTAAATGTTTGTACATATACTCGTATCTGTCTTCTGTCAAGTTCAGGCCCCAAAATAAGGTCAATCGGGAAAAGGTAACTTCAGTTATCTGCTGCCTAGCTTGATGAGGAAGTTAATAATGCAGGTTAGATTAAATTAGGTATTAGACAGTAAAAAGCAAACAGTAAAAACAAACATGAGAGGCATACAAACTAAAAAAAAAACAGTCTAACCTAAGAATAATAGCAACAACCAATTCATAATCGCTAAATGAAACTTAGCAAACTCAAACAACATGTTATAACCTAACAGAGCAACATATAACAATTAAATAAAATCACCAATCCCAATGAACCTGAACGAAATATAGTAAACAATATACGAGTATAACCATAAAATAATACAAACAAATGAAAACAATCTGATATAACCTTCATCGCACGTCAAATAGCTCACAAGCCTCGAATATAATATACCTAAAATAACAGACCTAACCTTTTACACACTTCAAATAGCTCGCAATCCTCAAATATATCACACCTCACCAACCAGATCTAATCTAAACAAGGTCTTCTGAACAAAATGTCGCGTGCTCTCACTAATTCTAATTTATGACCTTACAACATACAAAACGGTTAACCTTTCCCGAACTAACTTTGCGAGGACCTTGACAATTCTATCATTCAAAGGAAAATGTAAAGCAACATAGGAGTTTCAAATCTCGCTAGAATCGGGCGAATAGTTATGATGTTATTGCCAAAACAAAATAATTCCCGGGCTAACCTTGGGAGGAGTTTGGCAATTATATCGTTCGAAAGTAAATGTAAATCAACATAAGGGTTTCAAATTTCTCTAGGATCGGCCGAATAGTTATATGTTATTTCCAAAACAAAATAATTCCAGGGCTAACCTTAGGAGGACCTTGTCATTTATATCATTTAGAAGAAAATGTGAAACAACATTAGTGTTTCAAATTTTGCTAGAATGCGCTGAATAGTCATGATGTTATTATCAAAACAAAATAATTCCCTGGTTAACCTTAAAAGGACTTTAACATTTAAATTTCGTTAGAATATACCGAATAGTTACAATGTTATTACAAAAAAAAGGACTGACCCACCGATATAGTGAGATGTAGATTCACCTGTGACTAGACTCGCACGAGAATAAAAACGAAAGAACGAAATGAACCCAAGTAAAAAAATATAGTTCTCTTCTGAGAAAAGAAGGAATAAATATTACAAGTCTTCAGTAACATTTTACCAAAACTACAAGAACATTACATCCAATGTAAGCAATTATTTTCTAAGTCTCCATTCGGTGTTTCTTTCAAGGTCCCATTATAAAACTCTCCTTTTTTCGAGTATGTTAAAAGGAACGTCTTTATTAACATCTCAACTACTGATATCTTATTTTCAAGCGGAGTGAAATGAGAAGAAGACTTTCATTGATATCTCTTTGAGATGTCGGCTGCAAAGTTTGTTTATTCATTCATATATCCCTGAACACAAAAATCCAATATTTTATATTATTGATGGAATTTGTAAACTCCTTTAGGGCTTTAATTTAATTTATATATATGTAAACAGTTATCGATATCATTGCGATAAGAAACATATACAGGAGTGTCTGTTTGTGAGCTTAAAATTTCCTACCTGTGAAACCCTTTAGGAATTCTTTCATTTTTTCATTATCAGTTTGTCCCCTAAATTACGATAATATGAGAAACTGAACTTACCGAAAAACTTTCTTTCAAACTTTTGAAAACATTTTCCAACAATTTCTTGGACAAGAAGATAGAGTATTCATTATAGAACACAAGAAAAGATAGAGCCAAAAGATCTTTTAAAGGAACTCATTCAAAGTGTTAACATATGTGGGGGAAACGAACTCCTTGGAAGTTAACGAAATGGTATTCTCTAGAATTTATGTAAAGTGACATTTTGTTAATAATGTTAAATTCGTCTATGTATATAGGTAAATTTGTAAAAAATACAATGGAGAATTTTAAAAGGTATTTTAAACCTGATGATGTAATCAAGACCTTGCAATGGAGGTCTTCTGCAGTACAATTTATCATGGTATGATTAACTTTTTTATCCTTGGCTTTGGTTTCTTTCATTTCCTCTTATTTTCCACTCTCTTTACTTTTACTCTTTTCTTACTTCTTTGTTACATATTTTTTTATAAATATATGTGCACATGCATATGAAGTTTAATGACGATAGATTCAAGGATTAATTATGTGTTGCTTTGGTGGCTCCGACATTAGTTGCTGCGATAATGTCATCATAAAAAAAAACAATCCGCTTCCTTTAGTCTATCCCTTTCTATCTGTGCAAGAGGGTATCGCATGGTAATATTATCTTGTTTACGGTAGTTTCGAAGGTTCATGTGTAAAAATTGATCAGAGAAACGCGGAGAAAGGGCAAGCGAGCTCAATATATCTCATATTACCTCTTCATTCCGAAACTGAAGAAGAACTAATTGAAACTTTTCCTGCAAAATGACGTACAAAAGCAATGTTTTGTCTACCTATAGTTTGAAATTCCTTGTGTCAACGGGATGTTAGAACATAAAGAATAAAGTCAAGGAAGAGATTTTAGTAATTCTATATACCGAAGTAGCTAATCGTATTAAAGACGACTGCCGCATATCCTTGAACAGCCAATGGTCAGGTAATCCCAAAGCAAGGTTGAAGAATAACATTTCTTTCTTTACTGCTGTTATCGATTTAGCATTGTGTTTTGATCTATGAAACGGCGTTCTACTGCTTTCACGTGATTGAGATTTCCAAGCAGTTGGCGGGTTTCTTTCTCTCCTAGGTCGCGTATCGATAGGGGGAAATTGGATCATAGCTTTGTAAATGCAAAAGCTGACCTTCCACGTAGACTGCCGTTCTCCCAGTTGTTGGCTGCCCAGTCTAGCGCGTGTGGTGTAGAAAGTCTAGGATCTCACATTTCGCCCAACTGAAGAAATTGTAGACGTCTGTGAAAATCCGCTTCGAAGTTACTATTGGATGGCAGCTCTTTAATTTGCTCGAAAAGTTGCTTTGAACGAAGGGGTCTTCATACAGATTATTTAGCGAGGAGACATCAATTGCGAGTTGATTGCTTCACCAGGATAAAATGACGTAAGCTCCTATAAAATAAAATAAACAATAGGTATAGCCGTAGATTGCAATTGAATGCAGTATTTTCTAGACCCATTTCTTCATATTAGGTATTTATTACTTGAGTCTGAACGTAGATATTAATTTTGTTTTAAAATACTCTTTTCCACGCATCTTTACAGGCTGATGTTGTGTTACCCATCCCAATCTTCCCTTTTGAGTTTTTCATTTCTTACATTAGAGTGATCTTTCTCTATTTAGAGCTTGTTCTTGCACATAAACAATGACCCACTCTCCGCGCTTAGTATTTAAATAGTACTATTAGGGTTTCTCATCCTCTATCTTTTTAATATACCTTCTTGTTAATTCACCCATTTCTTCTATTATTTTGTTTTTCCGTTCATTCATTGATCAGTGAGTTATAATTCCTTCGATGAGTAAAACAGTTGCATTTTCATCAGTAACCCGTGAATTTCTAGATAAAACTAAAGGAACCAACGTAAATTCTAAAACTAACATAAAAAGAATATAATATCATGCAGGTTAGAAGTTACGTCTGTAAATATTGATATCAGTCAATTTTTATTCCATTTAATTACTCGTAAATAGTTTCTTGATTAATTTGTTAATTGAGAGTAATTTAAGCCAAAAATTGCATTACTTTACAGGGGATGTAGCTTCGAATGGGCTAAATAAACAAACATTTGTACTAGAAAAAGATATAGAACAAATGATGCATGGTGATAGTCTGGAAAGAGAAAGAAATTAAATAATATATATGGAATAATGGTAAATAATCGAAGAGGAATGCTAGATAAGTTCTCATAACAGTCCCACGGGATATTTTACAAACTAGTTCTACAAGCTCGTGTCCCACTTATCCTTCTTTAGTGAGGCTATAGGAGTTTGATTACGAGTAGTTTAATGTGTACCAAAATAGGCAGCATCTTAATCTAAGCTGGAATACTTAATACCAACTTGTTTGCAGC
This sequence comes from Ceratothoa steindachneri, assembly GCA_963969495.1. Classification (NCBI taxonomy): domain Eukaryota; kingdom Metazoa; phylum Arthropoda; class Malacostraca; order Isopoda; family Cymothoidae; genus Ceratothoa; species Ceratothoa steindachneri. Next base: position 160,673,013 of record OZ018323.1, on the reverse strand, counting down.
AATTTACTGTTTCTTATCATTTGCTCAACAAATTAGCTTAAACATACACTTTATCGTATATTATTGGTTATGTGACACTGATTACTCTTATTTTTCAAGCTGTAAAAACAGTAAAATAAAGGGCATTGTGTCATAACTATTTCTACGTTGCATATACACAATTTATATTTACGCATTATATATATAGAATCATGCAATAATCAGCATCGTATTAATAAGAGTATATTTTGTGTAATAATTTCATTTAGAAAAAACCTCCGAAAATTATCGAGATATATTCTTTTATCTCATTTAAAATAAAAGGCAAATACAGTATTTTAGAAGAATTAACTTTTTAAAATGATTGCCCACAAAAGTTGGAGAAAGTTCTAACAAGTGGAGATATAAATTGAAGGCATAGATGGAAAATAAACATACTAAAGAAAATAGAAATGTAAAAGATATATAAATTGCTTGAAAATATTAATATAAAGGACCCATTTTATTTTTTTAAGGATTGCTGCAGTATATATATATATATATATATATATATATATATATATATATATGGGTAGAGTGTTGGATAGGGGGAGAGTGAAAGGGGGAGGTGAAAATAGTGAAGTAAGGGGAGAGAGAAGGCTAATGAATATTTTTTAAAAGTGATTTTTTTAATAATTTTAATTTAATTTTTGGTTAGTTTGTGAATTATCTCTCCCCTCCCCCTGTCTTGCTCCCCTGTTTAGAGTGGAAGGAATGGGAGAAGAAATGGGGATAGGTGAGAGAATGGGGTAGGGGAAGGAGTATGTGATGTGATAGGGCTAGAGGAAGAGGGAACTGAAAGGGTAGGGGAACGTGGAGGTTTATGGGGGCAGAGATGATCAAAATCGCTTTGAAAGTTCAAATAGGCCAAGGGCCAACAGCTAGAAGGCCTGGTAACCAGTAAAACGAAGCGCAAGCTCCCCCCGTAAGGGGGGAGTGGTGAAGGTATGGCTATATATATACATACATATATAACATTGTAGCATAACAACAAGGTGTATCTAAATGACGTCTTGCTAGCCCAGTGGATAAGGCGATGGATTTATGAAGTGGAGGCACGAGTTTCAAACTCAGCAAGCGCCGACACAACACATCTGGCGTCGACATGAGCTGCTGCACTTTGATCACTTCGATAATTACACGGATACTACCACGCGGGCACATAGCCAATCACAACACTACTATCATTTTCGTTCTAGTCTTCACACCACAAGATAGCTACTCTTTCTCCTCTCCTAGAATCCTTCCGGAGGAGAACTAGTGTCTCCTATACGAGCATTCATATCCACATACCTCTGACGCAGAACGTATTCTCCCTCCGAAGGCTCCGATTTGGTAGGCGTGGCGAGAGGCACATAATACTACCCTTCCTTACGCCAATGAGGACCGTCTCTGGTGATTATTATATATACCAATTATTTTCGTTCTGAATCTTTTTGTGCTTTTCATTATTCGATCGGGAAATATGTTCTAAGTTACAAGAGACAAAGCCCGCCCCGTACCAAGCTATTAATCGAGTTACCTAACTACAAATAAAACCCGCCACCTAAAATCATGCTACATACCTAGGTACAAAAGAGAAACCTACCAACCTACAAATGTCAACAATTACCTACCTACAAATCCCGAAACCTAGCTACTTACAAAGCCTGCCATCTACGGATCTACAAACTCAGCCACCTATCTATCTATAAATCCAGTCACCTACCTTCCTACAAAGGCCGCCACCTATCTATCTATAAATACCCCCACCTACATATCCACCAATCGCTCTATCTACCTACCTATATATCTACAAATTCCTCCATCTACCAACCGACAAAGGCTGCTATCTACCATCCTACAAATACAAACATATACCCAACCAAAAGTTTCGCCACTTACCTACATAAGAATCTCGCTCCTCCCCGATAAAATTTTCGCCACCAGCTTCCTATAAATTCAGCCACCTAACTACCCTGAAATACTGGTACCTACCTATCTACAAATCCCTCCTTCGATCCACTACAAATGCCACCACTTACCCGCCTACAAATCCTACCACATTCCTATGTTCAAATGACTCTAACTACCTACCTACAAATCCCGCCATCTACATACCTACAAATCATGCCACCTATCTACTAACAAATCGCTCAACTAGCTACCGACCAATCCCACAATCTACCAACCTAAAATCTAGCTACCAACCTACCTACATAGCGAGCCATCTAGCAATCAACTCATCACCAACAAACCTTCAAATCTCTTCACCTACCAACCTACAAATCCCCCTAGCTACTAACCTAACAATCCCGCTACCTACCTACCTACAAAGACTGACACTTTGCAAACTACAATACCGCCACCTACCTACCAACAATTACAGCTACTTACCAAAGTGCAAATACCGCTACATTACTTACCTTACCGAATTGCCTACCATGTGACGCCGGCTATCATGGGGCGCCAAGCTTCTCTATCTTCTTCCTTCCTGACTAGATCTGTCAGATTTCATCTTCTGTTCATGTTTTCTACTAAGTTATCCTTGAACTTTTTTATTTGTCTTCCTCTGGCTCTTCTTCTTTCAATTCATCTCAGCATTCAATCTCTTTCTATTCCTTTTGCTCTCAACACAACCACCTTGTCGTCGGTGAGAGAGCTTGCGTGATCTGCCTGAGTTAAGCTAGCTAAGTTGGGGGACTTTTAGTCCGGTAGGGTCACCCATGTCAGTAAGGTAGCTGTAGTAGTATCCAGACTAATGGTTGTCAAACTTCTCTACCACTTCTTTGATGCGTCTCCTTGCATCCCCCTACCAACCTCTTCGATTCTGTTAGTACTAAGTTTCACCAACTCTCTTCAACTGTCAGAAAATCAAAACAAAAACCCAATAACAAAAAACAAACCTTCATCTCTATTACACATAAGTTGTTTATTAATAAGGGCCTCACCAGCTCCCTTATGCCGCGTGGGAAGAGAGGCTTTGGAACCTCTTTAAATAACGCCTTGGAGCACTCATAGGTTACAAGAGACTTAGATTGAAGGGATCTCAGGCGTTTGGGGTACGATTAATGGAGAAATGATAGGTACCCCTTAGAAGCTTTCTCCTAACATGTAATGGCCTGACCAGCTCCCTGTGACCGCTACTTGGTGAATAAAGGCTCAACTGATCTTTGGTGAGAGAGCTTTTGTGCCTTGCTGGTTGCCAGATCATCTAAAGATCTTGGATGAAGTCGTGGGCACTTAGCTTTACTATTTGCCTCAAGTCTGGCCGTTTTTAGTTGATTAGTAGGGCTTAGTAAGAAGAAAGTTACACCTCAAGCACCCCTGTCGAAAAATCAGAGAACCAGTTCACTGGGGCTCTCGTGCTGCTCAGTTGGGAGCTGCTGCACGATTGGGGACGTCCGGCCCAGGAGAGACCTTAGGGTTGGTGTGCTTGGTCAAAGGGTTTATGTTGGCTGAGCGACCGAAAACCTCCTGGAAATAGGTGGATGTGATTATTGCAAGAGAAAATCACAACCAAAAAACCCTTTTTCAATGCGTATAGTCCGAGATTTTTGTAACATGGCGAAGAAGAATGGTCCTCCGTTTCGAAAGCTAACCTGCAAAATATGCAAAGTCTACAGATGGAGTGAAGACTTCGGGGGCAGAAGTTGCAAGGAGCTCACAGATGCCGTCAGTGTCTGTGACTTCTGCGAACTCGAGAAGCGCCTGGGCGAGAGCATCTCTCAACTGAGAGAGGAGAACTCCCTCCTTAAAAGGGAAGTTCACCTCTTAAAAACAGAGAGATGCAGATGCTCAGGCGAGAAGGCTCCCGACGCCCAACAGCCGATTTCTTCTGCTGAAGGGCTTCCTCAACAAGCCAAAAAGAAGAAAAGAAAGAAGAAAGAAGAGAAAGTAGAAATAGAAGAAGAGAAAGTAGAAAGAGAAGAAGAGGAAGTAGAAAAAGAAGAAAAGAAAGTGGAAACAAAGGACGAGAAAGTAGAAGCAGAAGAGAAACGGGAAACAAAGGAAGAGATAACAAAGGAAGACAAAAAGAAGAATAAGAGGAAGAATAAGAAGAAGAAGAAGAAAAATTTAGAGATACAAGAGGAAAGTGGCAAGTCGTCTCCGAAAGGAAAGACTAAGTCGTCTGCAGACAAATGTGCAAGAGTTAACCTTATTGGTGATTCTCAAGCACGGGGTCTGAAGCCCCTGCTAGCGGCCCCCCTTTCGCACAAGCGTTAAGGTGAGCTTCTTTCCAGGTTGTGGTAATGAGCAGTTAAGAGCTGAGGCTGAGAAGTTTCAGATTTCAGAGACTTCAGTCGTTGCCCTTATGGTAAGTGGCAGAGATCTCTACCTCAGAGGAGGTAGGGTAGGCCCTACAGGTGAGATTATCAGGACAGTTATGGGCGCTGTCGACGACTGTAGGTTGAAAACCCGCAGAAGTGTCGTGGTGGGGATGCTCCCGAGGTGGGGTCCAAGCCGGACTGCCCACTTGAGGAACATGTCGCTAAAAAGGCGCCTTGCAGACCTCTGTACGGCGGAGGGTGTCTTTTTTGTCGACCGGTAAGCCGTATTCTATGAAAGAAAAGACCTCTACCAAAGGGACGGGGTGCACTTCTCCTTTAAGGGCAAGGCGTTCCTAAATAATCTCATCCAGGATGTCGTGGAGCGCACCCAAAGAAGTGTTCGGCCCATTGCGAAGGCGGACGTACGCCAGTACGCCCAAGGCACTCCCCAAACAACCTTCTCAGAGGTTGTCAAAAATGGTGCCACCGCGACAAACAAAAAGCCGGAAAACGGAAGAGTATAGGGGGTCCTACATTAGGGGACTCCTTGAAAGTTCTTCTGTTCAATGCGAGGTCAATCAGGAACAAGTTTCCTGAGCTCCGTGGCCTCCTAGCGACGGAAGAATCCGAAATGGTAGCCATAACAGAATCGTGGATGAAAACCTCAAACCGAGACTTTGAAGGCGAATTCACAGTTCCTGGCTACCAACTCTTCCACAAAGATAGGCCAGACAGAGAGGGTGGCGGTGTAATGTTGTATGTCAAGGATACAATCAAATCTACGAACTCAACGTTATATCCGACCACAAGCTCCTAGGCGTTGACCTAGAGATAGGTCCTGTCAGATACCGACCCTGGTACTTTACAGACCCCCTACCCAACCCGTTGAGAATGACAGGGAACTGTCCTAGCTGTTGAGTGAGCTGGTTCAAGGCAGAGTGTGCATCGTTATGGGCGATTTTAACAGACAAGTTGACTGGGAAACCAGAGCAGCCTGTGGCGAGAGCGCGCTACTCTTGGGGTTCGCCAACAACAAGTTTCTCACTCAATGGGTCAGAGAACCGATGAGAGGAGACAATATCCTCGACTTGGTCTTCACCTCTGGGGATGATATCGTTAGCAGAGATCACCAGCTAGTTAGATTTAGCGCCAAGATCCCGAAGGTAAGGTCTGTTGCCAGTCAATCAAGGAAACTTGACTTGAGAAGAGCAGACTTTGCAAGCCTTCATGCTGGACTGACTGACGTGAGGCTAGAAGTGTGCGATGCTGTTAAAGAGTCGTGGAATAGTTTCAAAACCACATTCATGAGTCTCCAATCGCGTTTCATTCCTCTGAAATGTCTTCGTCGGTCTTCTATTGAACCAAAGTGGTTTAATCGAGAAATCGGCCAACTGCTTAGGGAGAAGAGAACTGTGTACCGGCAATCGAAGATCTCGGGTGACTTTGACGAGTACCGGAGGCTAGCCTAGGAGAGTAAAGTCCAGCATAAGGGTGGCTAAGCGGTCTGAGGAACTCCGAGTAGCGAGACTCTGTAAAGAGAATCCCAAGGAGTTCTTTGAATATGTAAACAGCCGTAAACCAATTCGTCAAACGATTGGCCCTTTGAGGAATGAGGAGGGGGTATTAAAGCATTCAGATGCAGAAAATGCTAACCTCTTCAACGACTACTTCTCTTCAGTGTTTACTAGGGAGTGTGGTCCCATCCCCCAGCCGACGGATTTCTACTCGGGGGTAAAGCTGGAGGATATGGACTTCACCGAAGGAAAAATAAAAAAGAAGATCAGTGACCTAATGACGAATAAGTCACCTGGCCCGGATGGGTTTCTACCTAAAGTGTTGAAAGAAGTGCGCGATCACGTGTCACGACACCTGAGCGCAATCTTTAACATGTCAATCCGGACCAAATGCGTTCCTAGAGACTGGCGTGAGGCGGAGGTGACTCCTATCTTCAAGAAAGGAGACCGTAACCAACCGTCGAACTACCGACCTATCATTCTGACTCCAATAGTCGGTAAGCTCATGGAAAGCATCATGGTGGACAAAGTGACGTCGTATTTAGAGTCAAACCTGCTACTGAGGACTTCCCAGCACGGCTTCCGAAGGCAACGGTCATGCCTGACTAACCTTGTGGAATTCTTCCACTTCGTTTTCAGTGAGCACGATCGGGACAAGACGGTGGATGTGGTCTACCTAGACTTTCAGAAAGTCTTTCATAAGGTACCACACCGCCACCTTCTCCGGAAAGTGCGAGCGCTGGGCATAGACGGAAAGGTAGCCGGCTGGATCGAGAACTGGCTAAGTGACAGACGGCAACGGGTGGTGGCGAATGGACAGTCTTCTGAGTGGGTGCCCGTTACTAGCGGGTTGTCTACAGGTTCTGTCCTGGGACCACTACTATTCATCATCTACGTCAACGACATGAATGGTGACATGGTTGCCAAGATTTCCAAATTTTCCGACGATACAAAGCTTGATATGAATGTTGCAAAAAAAGGAAATATTGCATGCCTGCAGGAAGAACTTGGGAAGATTGAGGAGTGGTTTTACACGTGGAAAATGCCTTTTAACGTGAACAAATTCAAAGTGATGCATATCGGCCACAGAAACCCCCAATCTTAGTATATCCTTAAGGGCACTGCTATTGAATCCACCGACACTGAGAAGGACTTGGGTGTTACTATTACTAGTGACCTCAAGTTCTCGAAACAGTACATTGAGGCGGAGAAAAAGGCCCAAAGGATGCTAGGTTATATTAATCGCCAGTCTAGTTATCGGAACCAGGAGATTGTACTGGGCCTGTACAACTTACTTTTCCGACCGCACCTAGGGAGTATGCCGTACAATTTTGGAGTCCTTCATTGCGAAAGGACATCGCGAGATTGGAACGCGTGCAAGCCAGGGCAACCAAGCTGATTACCTCTATCCGACATAAAAGTTATGAGGATAGATTAACGGAATTAGATCTGTTCTCGCTGGAAACCCGTAGAATGCGTGGTCAGCTCATCGAAGTTTCCAAAATACTTCGAGGGTTCGACAATGTTGACTACCGGGATATTTTCACACTGAGTGAGAACAAAACGCGCAATCACGGCTTTAAACTTGAACTGAAGCGTTACAACCATAATTTGTGTGGAAATTTTTCACCTACAGTATCTGCGGTAAGTGGAACGCACTTCCAGTGGAAGTTGTCAACAGTGAATCTGTTGACCAGTTCAAGTCAAGACTAGACAAAGTCTTAAAAAGTGGCCGTTTAGAGACTCAAAACAATTGAGCAGCCATGTGTCTACTCAATTGCTCTTCCCAAGGTACCCTCTTTGAATGGACCGTAAGGTCCCCTAGGGTACTTTCTTTCCTTGTAACTCCTTGTAACATGTACTGCAGATCCCTTCTCCAGATACTTCTCATTAAGCTCCTCTCCAGCCGTTCATGTACCAATACTTTCTCATTTGTTGTTCCCGCTCTCCATAGGATATTTGCATCCTTCTTATAAAATACATTTCTGGTGCTTCTAATATCTTTTCCATATTCTTCTTAATCGTCCAAGACTCACATCCGTATGTTAAAACTGATTAAACATGACACTTTAACAACCTAATTCTTAATATCATTCCCAAGCTCAGATTCGTTAATAAGTTTCTCATTTTCTTAAAAGCACTTTTTGCCAATATTATTCTTATCCTTATTTCTTTCTCACAGTCTGCCTCTCCTGATACAGTACTCCATAGGTAATTGAATTCTCTGACTTGTTTGATTTGTCTCACGACAATATATACTTTCACTCTTAACCTCTCTCTTTGTTTTGTTACAGCCAAGACCTCTGTTTTATTAATATTTATCCTCTAACCCTTCTCTTCACCAGCTTCTCTTAGTTCCTCCACAAGTCTTTGAAACTTCTCTTCCGAGTCTGCTAAAAGAAATTAAATTTACAGAAAACAAACAAAAATCATTTCCACGCTTAAAAGTACCTCTCTAAACTTAGATTATTGTTTTCGGTTCGGGAAATCCTCAAGCTCTGTTTTTTTTTGTCTTAATCTTCATTTATTTTCCAATATTCTGCTTCTAATTTGTTTACCATAAGTATATTACCATGTTCTTTAAGGTAAATCTTTGAGGAGCTTTTGTTCTATGAGTTCAGTGCTTTGACAAGGCTAGCTAGCTCTTAAAAGTTAATGGGCGCTTACTATAGATATTCTTACGCTGATATATTTCCTTTTATTATTCCCCTTATTCCCAATAATGCAATTCGAGGTGCTTATTCACTTCTCAATTTTAATTATTGAGCATAAGATGAATAAACAACAAAGATATATGTTGTAGCCTTATAAAATATGAAGAGTGTTCAGTTATAGAATATTCAGTACTTATTTTCTTTGAATCCACCAACCTACCTTACGAGTCCTATTCTATGTATACTCTTAAAGGTGGATATGTGCCTCATAACTTCAGCACTATATACTTGAGTGTGATTGTGACGTATATTGAAATTTTACGAGAAAAAGACTTGCTGTAGCCTATGAATAAATAGCAATGTTTATTGAATAAATGGCCTGAATAATGTCCGTGAATAATATAAATTTCTGTTATTATTAACATCTCATTTCTGACCTGAATTTCCTTGGATTTTATTTTTATCTCTTTCAGGATCCTCATTTAATTTGTGACCGTTGTCGGGCGATGTTTGAAGCTCCATATATTCAGTAACAAATATTTAGGAACACTTATTTAGTCCAGAATTTTTTATCCTTCAGTTATAAAGTTACCAAGAAATTAATTTCCTTTTTAAAAATAATTATAAATGAACTTTCGAATACTAGGAGCACTTCAATACATAGAAAACTATTTTAAAGAAGCTCTTTCAATATAAAGCTTTATTTGAAACTTCAAATTTATATAGCATTTTATCACTGGTGATAGATTTAAATATTATTTCAATTTCAACACAATGCATTTCCATACGTGGCTGATATGGGAAATGAAAATTGACCCTGGTTAGAAAGTTCTCTATCATCTTCCATATCTTTACCTCGTCTGATTATCCCTTATTTAGTTTACTCTACCAGCATCTCTATGGCGAGAGGTAGTACGATATGAAAGAGTGATATCAATGACTATGCTGAGTGAGCCAAGATCATGGAACCCATACAAATTGCCATATATTAATATTTGATCTACTTTCGATAACCTTTACATCATTCAGAAATGTAGAGTTATAAATTTTTATCAAACTTTAATTTTTAAATGACTACTTTTATTAATAATCGGGCGATAAGTCAGCGCAGGTGGTGGCCACTATGCCCACCAGGGGGCGATTCCAAGCATTATTACGATTTACTTTGGGTGAGACGCTGATGCCATCTTGAAAAGTTTGAAATCATAAGTTAATTGTATTTATTTGCTGTTTTAGGCCTGTTCTTTCTAGTACTTGTAAGTGGTGAAGATGTGGACTCCTGCTATTTAAGTGAATAAGTTATAATGTGTGTTAAATAAGGGAAGCCAGCATATGGTACATATATGTTGCTTGGGGAGGGACGCTATAATGATCTAGAAATCGAAAACTTAGCCTTAAACCTCACAATACACACGTTAGTTTCTAAAATAACTTACGTAAATAATACACTAATTTAAATAAATAGTGCATTTACGCAACAATAAACTTAACTATTATCGAATGATTTTATTATTTATAGTATTGTATACGTTTGTAAACAACCAAGAACGATTAGGCTTAACAAGATTGCGATCGTCTAAAATGATCAGAAATGACGTCCTTGAACACATTTTTCTTTATACGGTAATAGCTCTTCCATTTACGCAAAAATATTCTCAAATATATATTTTTTATTTTGATTTCGTTAACCTTGTTTCGGCGCCGATATATCGGTTATCGGCTAATTTGCATATCGCTGCAACCCTAATCTATGGTATTGTTTATCCATAGATAACTGTTTATCATAACTGTGATATTAAAAGTCGTGACTACGATACGCACCCTAAACTACACCTTCGCCGATGCTTTGTGTTGATCAAATTATCTCTGGCTAGTTATCACGGTAAAATTATATTTTATTGTCGTTTATCATCATCACTAACTCTATAATTTAAGAAGGGTATTTTTTGAGTGTTTGAATAATAATTTCATCTTAGTTTGGTTAGGACTTATGTTTTTTATCAAAGTTATTTCTAATAATTCTTTTATAATATCAAAAACAAAATGGTGAAGTTCAGAATAAATATAAGTATCGAAATTTTGCGATTTTTTTAAAACCCAAATGGTGAAGTTCAGAAAATTTATTTATATATGTCTTCTTCTATAACTATATTTTAGCAACGTGATATTTTAAAAGGGTTGATAAATTTAATTTTGAGTTCCTTTTCAAAATTATTATAATTAGCGAAGTTCATAAAATTTATAAAATTTAAGCATGCTGCTTTTTTTAGATTTTAAATTTTAATCTTAGTGGTGAAGCCATTGCCTGGTAAATTTATTTAACACGGGTTCAAAGTCAGCAATAAAATCTAATTAATAATACTGTACTGTTATTCATATTATTACAAATGGTATATTACTTTGCCAGAAAGGCCCACAGCTTCCTAAACTGTGTTTCTTGCCAGGAGGCTCTGGTAGAAGGCAACACCCTTATGCTCTCAGTGCAGGTGACCGACCACGACAAGCTACCGGCGATTTCAGAGAGATGATTGAATTCCAGGACCGCGGTGGTCTCCTCTACCCCTCAAACGAGTGCATCCACATGGCCATGATGGTCGTGGAAGTCTTCAAGGCGATTGCAACACCAGGCGAAAGAAGGGCCAAGTTCCTGGCAGCCTGGTCAACACCGTTGTTCCTGCCATCGCCAGATCCCTCTTCTATGTCATGGGCAAAAATATGGTGTCAAAAGTTAACAGTCATGCCCATGCAAAAGTCAAAAGAAGATTCATAAAAAGAGGTAATCCGGATGCATCCGAGAAAGCTACCAGGAGCAAAAGTGACTACAAAAAGAAGAAACTTTCTAGTGATAAAAAGTCCTAAGTCAATTTAAGTGCGCGTAGCCACTGCCATTTGAAATGTATCTTTATTTTGTAGGGTAGATATTAGAATCCAGGCTAACCATGAAATAAGTTACTAGTACAGGGTGTCCACACTTTAGATTCTTAATAGCTATTACTTTATTATACCTATTTCAGAATAATATAGTCAGTACTCAACCATGGGCAATGAAAAAAATCTATAAAGTAAAAAAAAAAAGAAATTAAAGGCGGGGGTCTGGCTAAGTGATACCTAATCGAAATATAGTTGTTTGCTAGATTGATCAGGTGTGGTCCCTGGAGCGATTTCTTTATTTTTCTTTAATTGATGCTACCTACTTTATTTCCTTTATTAGAATATACTTTGGAATATGTTTGTAGTTAAATGTAATATACCCATTTTTAATTACAGTTTTAATTAGAGATTTTTCCATTTATTTTTTTTTAAGTACCTGGAAAACCTATGGAATTTTTAAATTTGATATTAGTAGACACCCTGTAGTATCTAAGAATCCCATTGTACACTGCCTTATTAAATAAAATTGAATTGAATATAACTAACATCGGTTATAAATATATGGTTTATTTTTTATTTTTCATTAAATAGTCACACTTTCGTTCGTCACGCAGAATCTTTTAGTCAAATAAAAATTTAACTTTACAGCTCGAAGTACATTGGTCTTAGGGTGCTTCATGCTAAATCTGGAGAAAATATCTTTAAAAATAAAGAAATAAGAACGATTTTTGTTTTTTCCTGGCTAGACCGACTATGAAATCGCCCGATTTTGAGCTACCAATCAAGTATTAATTATCTATGCTACAATTTATTGTATTGCTGCGTTATATAATAATGCTGCTCCATGCATCATGAAGTCATCTTGAGGGCTCTTTCGTCACTGTAAGAGTAAAAACATCTTCATTTGAATGGTATTTATGATTTTATGAAAGAACTTAGACTTTAGCTCTTACAGTAATTGAGGGAGGACAATGTCTCCCCAGATCACGTTATATTTAACACAAAACAGCTGACAGTTTTAACTCAGATTACCACGCCTAGTTGATCATCGGTATTAATAATATTTAATATACGAAAGATAATGTTTTATTTCAATTTTCTTTAAATTATAATATCTTTATAGGCTAATATTAAATCTTTCTTAATTAGTTTAACAAATAATCTAGCAAAACCTATTGTGAATCTGACTATTTTTTCACGAGTTAGAGAAAATCTCATTAACTTTATGTGTGTCTTTCCCTGAACCCTTCCTTCAAACCCTGTCAAAATGATTATGAAAGAAAAAAAATAATAAGATATACTCAGTCTGCCTTCATTTGCTAAAGAGCTATGCGTCCTAAAATACACAAATAGACTTCATAACACACCCTTAGTAACTGGTTCGTAAGAATTGAAGATAGTCAATTAGAACTTAAATATTAATATATCTTCCCAGAGAATTCATCATTGGATCTCGAATTTTCTTGAAACTTTTATTCATTTTAGGATATGAACAGCAAACTTGTTATCATCACTTGTTAAATGAAATTCCTTATTCTTATTTTTTTTAAATCCTTGTTTGTTATTTTAGATGAGTCGGTTATAACGGCCAAATTTTAATTGGTGGCAATTCTATTTGTTTCACTGTTGGCTAAGTTTGTAGATTTCACCAAAGTTATATTTTAAACGGCTTCTAAATTTAAAGGCAGTGTGTGAATGATATCAAATGGAAAGAGAAAAGTACATGGTGCCAATAGGGTAGTAAAATAATACAAAGAGTTGAAATATGTGCACTTATAAAAAGAGAGATACATTGAATAAAGATAAATACCAAACTTAAATAAAGCTCTTAAAAATTATCCAATCCTTTTGAATTCAAGGAATTGCATGCACACAAACTATCGACAAAGGTATATTTGATGTATTGGGGACCAAACCATAAATGGAGTCAAACCTGCCTTCCTCTTCCACAACATTACCTTCATTAAGGCATAAGCTACGTGTGCCATGCAATGAATGCATACTACCATTCAAATCTATGTACATATTTGGGATGAAAATTTTGTGGAAGAGTTAGGAGACTACTTTGAGTTTTAATTGATGTGATTTTACTTTATTGATCAAAAAACAATCATCTCGCGTAGGATTTCTTTCTTTAGAGAGCTAAAGTTCAGGAGAGATGTGTGATACCCAGTTACTGTATGCCCAAGTAGCTTTATATTTTGAGGTCATTCGGGCTATGTGTCTTCATTCTACTTGTCGCATTCAGATGTTTTTCTTTTTAGTTTAAGGTAAATAATTATAATGAAGAAGAAAAGTGTGACTGCTCATGTTGATTCGTCCTCAATACTGTTGAGTTAAAGAGTTTCAGCCGCAATTGTTGTACCTTATTATGATATTCTACTATTTAAATCATTTAAATCTCTATATTGCTCTCCCTCACACTCAACACTCTTTTATTCTTTCTGTTAATCTACGGCGTTAACTCATATAGTTTTGCCTAATTGAAATTTATAAAACTTTGCCTTAACTCTAGAATAACATTTGAATATCACGATTTTCTCAACTATTGGCGCATCCCTGCGAGAAGTCTACGGAATTCACAACCTTTATTTTATTTATGACGTTGCCTAGATACGAGTATATGACATACGAGGGGTGGTAAAAAAGTTTTGCAATTCGGATATAAGGAGACGAGATATGAGGAAAAGGGTTTTATCATTTTCCAATATAACTACCCTCGACTTCAATACACTTGCGCCCTTGTCCCTGAGGCTTCAAACTCCCGACAACCAGAAATCTCCCGACTGCTGTTCAATCCACTCCTGGACGGCGAGCTGAACAACTTCATCTTCCCCAAACCGGCGTCCACACAGTGCAGCCTTGAGCTGGCGGAATAAAAATTAGTCGCTAGGGGCCATATCTGGACTGTAGGGGGAAAGCTTGAGCTCCTCGAATCCGCACTCACGCGAAGCAGTTTGTGTAACTCTGGCCTTGTGAACTTTGACGACGTTGAAGTCGATCATGGGGCGTGAGGTTTCTAGGGACCCAACGGGCAAAGACCTTGGTCATAGCCAAATTGTCATGGATGATGTTGATATTATTTCCCTGTGATATTTGAAGTTCTCGCTCGATTTCTTCGACCTTCACCCGTCGATTTTCGAGGATCATCCTCTCTGCAAGGGCCGCATTGTCCTCGTTGGTCACGTCTGACGGGGGTCCTGGACGGGGGTCCTGGACGGGGGCCATCTTCAAGGGACTCACGACCTTGGTGGGACTCCCTATTACAGCAAGCAATGGTTGCATAGGTTTGGGCGGTGTCGGTGTACACTGCAACCATGCGTTCATGGACTTCTTTTGCATTCTTGCCTTCCTTGTTTAAAAATTTGATCACTGCGTGGTGCTCAACCTTCTCCATTATTGAAAAATTTGTGACTGACAATCTGCGATCAGCTACTGCTTCTTAAATAGACGAGGCAGGAGCGTGCAGCTGCAGGTTCTGACTTGTCATAACTTGTCCTAACACCCCCACAAACAGCTATCCCCCTTCCTCTGTTTTTCCCTACCGATTCGCAAAACTTATCGACCGCCCCTCGTATATTAGGCAACATCCTAAATGAAATATATTATATGTACAGTATATAAATACAATATATGCTCATTAACCCATAGTAAATAAGGAAAGATGATACATAAGCAATTTGTTCATTTTATAAAACCACAAAAAGTATCATACATAGATTAAGAAACCAGAAAGTGAGAGATATTAAACGGAATAAAACAATATAAAATATTTTACCCGTTAAAGATAGTGAAATTTTTGGTGCGGTTCGAACCTCTGCCATTGAGTAGAGACGAAGAGCGCTTGCGCTTGATGGCATAGGTTTGAACCGTACCTATTATTTACCTTTCTTTATGGATTAAAATAGATTATATTATTTTATTCCGTCCGCTATATCTTTCTCTTCTTTTTTTCTTAATCTATGTTTGATATTTTTTTGTTTTAGAAAAATCCAAAATCTCTTTCCTTATTTCAATGTATTAAAGAGAATCTACTTCAAAAGTCTTATTGTGATTTTTTCTTTCATGTACAAATATGTATATAGACACAGATGTATCCGTGCCGCCCAAAATGACGTTAATAGTTTTCTTAGTAACTAATTTTATTATTCCTACATTGATAATATTTAAGATAACCAATAATTAAATTTGAAAACTTTACCATCTAAAATGAAATTCGCTTTCTCCTGTAAGTCTATTTTTGAAAATTTAACAAAGAAACCCCCAAAAAACATTCCAAACGCATCTTTTATACTACTACAATATTTTAATAAAACGCTCCTTTATGCAAAAGTAATACTTCATATCTAACAAAAGTTTACACTTTGGAAAATATATGAGTAGGATAATCATCATATCCGCATGCAGTGGTTACCAGCCGCTAAATAATTGAAACTAATCAAATTTACTTCCCTCAGCCAATTTACCTAATGCAGGAAAATGAGCTATTTTCATTTTTCATTCTTTGTGATCCTTTTGTTTTGGACAGAGTTAAGCTTTACTTCAATTAGGATCTGAATTTCAATCCCTCCTAACAAAATATGAACTCTAACTTTATAATTTAATATTCTAAGATAAGGAAAATAGGCACTATCGTTGATATTTCAATCTAACTTTACTTAATGACTGCTGACATAAGTTTTAAAAGAATGAAATGAATATCAGGTATCGCCTCTTTTTGAAGAATGTACAAGGAAATTTAAAGTTTCCGTATAAAAAATGGAATAAAATTAAATAAAAAGAATTATAAATTTTATTTTTTAACATAAGCTTCATTAGAGTCTAACTACAATTACAAGCAATGATACCATCCAATTAAATCAGTTCTATAAAACTGAAACCTGAAAATTAAACCAAGTTAAAACAGCTCGTTTAATATCATTAATATAGGAAAAATAAGTGCCATTCATCTTTTTTTAAAGTTTGAAAAAAGGTCGGATGAACCAGCCAAATCCTATATCCTTTGTTGCTAATGCTAAAAGAGAAGATTTATGTAACTTGGTTTAATTCTCAGTCCTCAGTTTATATAAATGGTTTAGAATGGTGGTATCATCGCTTGAAAAAGTGTTTTTGCCATTTCATAGAGCTTATGTTGAATAATAACATTTATACTTTTTGAAGACATCTCGTATTATATGTTAAACTAAAAAAATAACTAAGTTTTTCAAAGAAAATTATGAATGCATTAATACTCAAATATTAGTCCTTTTAGTCCTTGTTTAGTAAAGAAAAATCATCATTAGCTCGTTTCACCTCACGTGTTGGCAAAGGCATCTATAAAAAAATAGCAGTGATCAGGGTGCTTGTTCGATTCTGACTCTCTACTAGACTATTAAGTGAATTCGATCCTGCGAACTTCTGTGCGGTTATCTTCTGAGCCTCTTATTGTAAAAGGTGTACAGTTCATCACTTCAGTTCTTTGTTTTTTCTATCAATATCGTCTGAATATTTCCAAACGTTTATTCTTTATTATATGTTTCCTGTGTTTGTATACTTATAAAATTATTTATTTACATACCCAGTTAGTTATTCTGAATATGTACCGTTTCATGTTTCCTTAGGTTTTCTCAGTTTCTGCGTTTTTTTTGTAAGTAACCAAGTTTTATTTCAATAAACTAAATTATAAGCAAAGAAATTATTATACTGAGCACCAGAAGGCACGATCCATCTAGCTGGTAGAATTTCATTGAGATAATCCCACACAGTGGGCTTTGAGTAAGCTAGAACCTCGTCCAGTTGGAAAATTATGTCTTCATGAAAATTTGCAATAAAGTCAAGCATTAACCAATTCTGAAGCATTTGCAAACAATCATCGCCGATCCCTTCAAACCATTCTCAAAGATGGCGCAGTACACATTCGCTTTTGGTGAGTCACATTCTTGGTCAACTATGGCATGCTTGTTGCGATGTTTTCTAAGACTTAAACGAACGTCTACTTGTAGAGCTTCATTCACACGCGTTTTTTTTCAGGACATGCTGAAGTGCCGTTGGAGGAATTTAAGTTTCCAGGCTCGCTCTTCTAATAGACTTGTTAATGCTTCATATAAGCTTTGGGCGAACCTCCTTGGCCATCTTTTCTGATGCTGGTGATCTCCCAAATTCATTTACCATGCACATACTGTCTTTCTCTTTTGAAACTTTTGTGCAATATTCAAATTTGTATTGCTGTTGCAACATTTTAAAGAATTCTCTAGAAAATTCCTGCTGCAAGTTTTGTTCGATTGTGTCTCATACAAAATTCCCTTTGAAGAAAAGTAAATTTCAAGTGAAAGCAAACTGCGAATAAAGAGGAAGACAATTGAATTATAGTAGATAATCCTAGGTATTACTTCGGAAGAAAAAAGTATGACATACATGTTTGGATCTGATATTACTCCTATTTTTTATATTTATTTGAATGGCATTGTTGTAAATGGGTTTAAATTCATTTATATTTTTTATTTACTTATTTGTTTTTAGAAATGCATAAATACTCCATTCCGGTCCCATAATTTAGGGTTTTTATGACCTACTCTTGCAAAATCTGTTGTTCTCTCTCAAGTTTATTGCAACTTTAAACCTTCTAACTTTCATCCCCAATTCCCAAGTTAACTTTCCCTATTTTCTTTAATCGATTCTATTAGCTATCTTTTCATTTAATCGTGTCAAGTTGCTGAGGTTCACGTGAATAGAGAGCTTGAAGGTTAGCCGTACAGCGAAACAGCGAGTTGAGTAGATGGTGAGGCGATGACAACACAATATATTTCGTATCTCTTCTCAGTGCCACGAAATAGACCCGTTGCTTGAGGTAGTCAGCTGTCGCAATTGTGATGTTTCTAGGGTTCGCTGGCTGCATCATCCTTAAACCTCCCTATTTTCATTGATAAATGAACAATTGCTCCCAATCGTACACTATATCAAAAGGGGCCCCTTAAAACACATATAAAATATTAATATATATCTCACGACACCTACACTGACCAATAGGAAGTTATGAAAGGAGTACTGTATACACGTGACTATAGTTGTAAAACATATGGAGGCGCACTATACACATACATTTTTGAGTGGGCAAATTTCCTGCAATTTCAGTAAGGGTAACCAAATGGTAATCTCATATTCTCACTATAGCAGTAGTGTTTAGTATAACTGAGGATTTTGCCGGATAATCTGATTAATTACCGATACTTTTTTGTTATCAGGTGCATCTCAAGTCTTATCCAGTACTGTAATGGCTAACTATGACATACTTCCAGCATTCTCTAGAGCTATTAACACAATATATACAAGCTAACCTTGTATGCCCTGAATTAATTTTAAAATGAAAAACATATTAATTACATTTATCGTTTCTATTAAGTGGTAAATAGTTAGTGGCAAACAGCGCGCAAATCTGATGAAACCCTTGTGTGAACCTAAACAGAACATGTGTCGTACTCGTCCCACTCGCGCGATAGACTCCACACATGTAATTTCTCTAACTACAAGCCTGTATTTTATATGTGACGAATTTGTCACATACGAGCATAAAGGGCTAATTATTAAAAAAATCACTATTTTTGCCCCTAAATTTCAGTCTTAGACAATATAAAATGCAGTTATAAACGGTAGGGATGATATTAGCTTACCTTTAATATCCTAAATACTCATATTCGGTAAAAACCTTATTTTATTTCTTAAGCCTAGTTGAATTTAATAAAAATTCATTTTTTATTATAATCGGAATTCGTTTTTTTGATGATCATATTAATAAAAAATACACATTTTTATGTAATATAGTTCCGAGAAATACAAATAATTGAATCGACATATTGTGTAATACGGAAATTTGTTCGGCCGCGAATCCTCTAAATCATCGTATTTTATATAATGATTTTATTTCTAGATTTATATTTTCTATCCTATTTCACCTCCAAAGGATCAAACATAAGTTTGTGTACACAGGGTCCTTGTATATATGAAGTCTTCGTCTATTTCAGATTTTACTTTTCTCGATTTCTATCCCGTATTCAAATTTACGCTAACTTTAGGCTCTCTTAATGTGATTAAGCTTTAAGATGTTAAGAAAGGGAGAGTTGGGTCTGGAAGTAAATGTAGAAACTCTTTGGGAAAAGAGGCAGATTGATCAGAATTTAATGGAAAATAATTTCTGCATTTTGAATAGAACGTTGATGAAACACTTTGTTTGGACTTTGGTCACGATAATCCAGATGTTTTGTTTAAGTTAAAATTGATAGCTTTAAAGGGTCTCCGAGCATATTTTGCAAATCTTTGAAATGTAACCTTTTACGAGAATTAAGAAATGTAATATTATAGGATTACTTTGAATTTGAACGTATACGAGCACTTGGAAATGTAACCTTATTCGAGCACTCTTAAAATATAACTTTATACGAGCTATTACGTAATCTTATGTTATACAAGCGGTTTGAAATGCAATGTTATACAAGCATTTTGAAATAAAACGTTACACAAGCCTTTTTTATGTAATGTTATATAAGCACTTTGAAAAGCAACTTTAAAGGAGCGATTAGAATGCAACGATATACGAGCGCTTTGAAATGTATATTATAAGCGTGCTGGTAATATAACGCTATAGCGATTTAAATATAAAGTTATACAAACACTTTCGATCTGTTTTATCCTTTTATTTTTTAAAATTGATCAACGTTTCAACCAAATAATATAATGCGATAGTCTATTTTTAATTTTTTTAACGTCCTTTTCTTGTAACTCAGTAATAATAAGTTGCACAATTTATTTTTCGCAACACGGACGAGCTATCCAGATCGGATGATAAACTTCACATAAGGAAAAGAATTAAATTTGCGGGCAAGACCCAAACCCCAAGTGGCCGTTCCTCATTGGGGAGTTAGGGAATCGGCTGGAGTATGATGTTTTGACAACAACCATAGTATCCTTAGTAGATCCGTGTGAAGAGTGTGTGAATATGAATGGCCCCATAACAACACTAGTAATCCACGTCAATTTATATGATATGGATATATACGTAAGGGATACTAATACTTCATCGGCAGAGTTCCGGGACAGAATAGAAATTAGGTATCTGGCACTGTAAAGGCTGGAAGGATATAACAGAGGTATTTTGATTGGCTATGTTTATATTGATACGTGTGGAGCCACCTGCCACACGGTGGTGTGTCAGCGTATCCACATATGAGAAATCAATTCGTTAGCCCGCAGCATCTGCTGAGATCGAATTTTTGTGCATCGACGCAATAGAAGTCCGACGCCATATCCACTAGGCTAGTGAGATCTCAGTCTACTTTCATCCATGGCTGTTGCTCTCTTACATCAAATCAATTTTTCATGCAATTTCAAGTGTCTATTTGCTTTAATTTTTCGGAATTGAATTTTTTCCCAAGTCTTGAATAGTTAAAGAACAGAAGAATTTCATTATCGCTTCATTTTCTAGAGTTCTATACATCTCTGTAGATTTCTTCCACAAAGCAAATCCCTGATGTTATAGTGAATAATCTTTCCTCATCGAGTGAATATCCGAGGCCCAGAAGAATAATTAAAAATGAAAGCTTTGGTATTCATTGCAATTAATTAGATTGCGTAATTTAGGTGGAAGGATATTCAATGGCGGTTGTATGGTGGACCAATAGATGTATCCAGTACTTCCTAACGTCTAATCATTTATATCCAAAATTAAGAATAGGTGAACGAACTTAAAGTCCTTCTATTTAAAATGTTAAAAAGACGTTAAATTGAATAGAAACTATTCAACAATTCCTCCGGTCTTGCCCCCTGTATTATCATATATTTTATGAGGGAATTTATAGTAAATTATAAAAAAAAGATCAGAAGGTTGTGTGTTTGAGTCACTCCGAGGTCACCAATGTAGCGGTCGGTTATGTCAACACGCTTCACTTATATATTATCTTTATATACAAAGTCAGGTAGGAATTCTTCTTGATAAAAAGCTTTGGAGGTTGACTTTTGAGGCTGTCATTTATCGTGGAACGAGCAATAGAATTGGATGAGTGGCAAGGCGATGGCAATAGACGATGATTCGTAATTATTCTCTATGCCAGTAAATAGTTCCAAATGGTGTAGGGTTGCCAGGTCTCGTCTTCATGGGGGGCGAGAAAATGGTGACTAAGGTATGTAAAAATCTAAGCCTTGATTTAGGCTACAACATACAGGTTCCTTGACTTAGAGTTTATTAGATTATTTCAATCCATAAATTATTTATAAATAAAAAGCAAAATGCCACATTAATTATGGAATGAAAGTAAAATGAACAAACACAGAAAATTCTGCTACTAAAATTTTTTCACTAAATTCATTCAAAGTTGCAGCAGAATCTGTTGCTAAAATATTCAAATTTAAAAAATTTTCCCATTTGTTTTGGCCACCCTAAATAAGCCTGCATCTATCTGACATCACCTAGGGATAATCGACACATATTAGAGGAGGGGGGGTCTGTTTATCTTCAGGAGAAAAAAATTGGAATAATTTAGATCAAAGCGTTGTTAACAAGTTGTAGATTTATGAGGTTATAATGTAATTTCCAAGACACATAAAGGACGTGCATTTTTTATCACCTTATAAAGAGTTTTAAAATGAGCTTTTCGATAAGGACATCATTTATTGTGCTGTGAATGAAAACACTGCGCTACCCCTTACAACAGATCAGCTACACCAAGGAGGTGTGATATGTAACATAATGGCTGTAAGAGGTTCTACGGCCTCATGTCTTCTATATAAATTTAATTTACCTTCGTTTTATTTATATTTCTCTGCGAATTTTATCGAAAATTCCTCAGGGTTATTTTTTATAAATTCTAAGAAAAATCACAATCGGTTTAAATTGCTCTTTTATTCAGTCTAAATTTGTTTTCTATTGGCTACGTATGCCGCCGTGTCATTATCTCTCCGTGTTAGTCAGTAAAGTCAACAAAACGTCGTTGAGAGATACTGTTCGATACACGCTGCAAGGACTATTTTAATGCGAATGAGGCTTCTATTTTTTATAGTTTGGTATCGATTCAACGCCACTTTTGCGAACTAACATAAATGGGCCAAGAAAACACGACCCGAGAGTCTCACTCAAATATTTATTTCCATTAAAGTAGCCGGATTTTTGTGATGATGAAGGAGACTGAATCAAAAAGGGACTACTACAAAATTATATTTACACGGTCATATTCATTTCTAAAACCTATTTCCTTGTAGGAATGATTATCTTTTCATTTAAAGCGAAAACTATCAAAGGTATCTATAACAGGAAGTCTGTAGAGAGAGATTTAAAACCATGCGCACAAGTATAAAGCACCCCACATAGATTTATATATTTAGCATATTTAATCAATATTTTAGGAATCTATCATATTATTTCTTTCTTTCTTTCTCTCTCTCTCTCTCTCTCTCTCTCTCTATATATATATATATATATATATATATATATATATATATATATATATATATATATATATATATATATATATATATATGATAATAATGTTCATCTCGCTTGTATGTTTAAATACTTTGTTAATATGTTTTAATTACTCTATCATAAATAACGGTTTATATACGAAATTCAGGTTGAGTTCATGGCGTCACTATTTTGATTGCATACGCGTCCTACCGGATGCCCTTCTTGGCATCATTTGCAAAAAACTACACATATCGGATACCCTTCACGATTTCAATCGTGGAAAAGCAGCCTACACTGCTCTAATAAACATCCCCGGTTCTCAACTGCCTTATCCTGAAATAGAATCCATATAAGGACCGTAAATCAAGCATAAAACCTGGCTGGGTTTTTTCCTTTTGCACTCGCAGAAGTGAGGTTTGATCTCAATGACGCTAAGAAATCAGCCCTGTTAATTACTTCACCCAAGAGACATTCTAAAAATCAATTCACTGAAGATCTAGAATTGGGTGAGATTATTTCTGAAGGGCTTCAAAGATCTGCTCCTAATGCGGATTAAAGGGATGATGTAGAAAATCCAATTGAAGAAAAATTATAGCTTCGCTCTCAATAGCGTTTATCTTCGAAGCTCTCTTCTCTTTTGCTTGAGCTAAATCGCAAACCTTTTATGTCCATTTTCCGTAGATTTGGTTGAAATTTCCACCGCTTTAATATAAAAATCATTAGTAGCGACCACACGATTCTATAAGTTATTATGTCAGTCCGTCGTTTGGATTGTAACCATTTTACTTTTCACTGAGCTTTTGCAAGTTTTGAAGAGCGTAAGGTCAGATGATATGTTTGTTAATTGATAATGCGTTTGTTAAGTTAATTTTGTTTTCAAAATTATTAAAAGAATTGAGAGCACGCGACTAAGGTCTGTTGACCTTATTAGTCACTTCCCTACTGCATAGGACATGTCTGGGAGGATGTTTCCTATCCACGCCAAGTCGGTGACTGAATCCAATTCTCCATTTTTAGTTCTAGAAAGAACTGTTTTATTGGCTCCTCTTAATTTTCATCTTTGCATCTGAAGTCGTAGTATACTAAAAGAGTTAAACCACCATTGATTTGTTAGCCACCTTAACACTGTGTCATGTATAACCTAATGCAGTGTAAAGATGGCTAACCTTTGTTCTAATAAATTCACACCTAAAGAGGTACAAGGCCTTTTATCGGTCTTCGCCTCCATTTTGGGATGCAAATGAGCTCTCTGACCTATGTACTTTAAATATATCAATTGCAAAATAACTTAACTTAGAGAGTTTATAAATGAGCCATACGCTCTTCCGAGGTAAATGATAGGGAAGTGTACTCTAAATAAGAGGATGGATCTTTTAAAACAAACTTTTATATTGATATTGTGGATGTCTCAATCCATTAGATTTCTTTGACTCCATTGTGCTTAAAAGGCGAAAGGGAGATAACACACTTTCAAGTTTTCGCACCCTCTATTTGATAAGAAAACCATATATATATATATAATAAAAATCCACAAAATGGCAAATAAATTGATTCTCTTTCAACTTTTCTCATGTCTTTAAAAACCTTATGGTGGAAATGCTATCGCTGCTTTCCATCTTTGTTTAATAAATAGAGAAAGTTTTCACCCTTATTAGTTGTATTTTATTAATTCTTTTAAAAATATAAAAATAATTCGAGATGATATTAAGGCACAATTGTCTGGAGTCAATTCCATGTTATAACCCTATTGACTTCCTTGTTGGATGGAGTCTTATATCGTCTGAAACAGAATCTCATTCAACGTTGCCCTTTATCATCACGCATTGAATAGAGCCTCGTTTTATCTCTTTGCCACACGATGAACAAATTGCCATTTTGAAGGCACTATTAAAACTAAGGCCTGAAATTGCCATGCTGTGGGGAAATTTTAGACCAATAAAAACAGGAGAAATGCAAAAGATTGGAGGTGCTAGGTTATAATTTAAAAATTTAGCGATTTTAATCGGTCTCCAAAGGTGTTTTATAAATTATCTAGAAATTCTACAAGTGTATAAAGTAAACATGATCCTAAGTTACCTACAGGGAATCTAGGATGGCCCATTTTAGTTACGGTAAAGATCACTTTTTAAAAGTTAAAGGCGTAAAGAACGAGCCTTCTCTAGCATCATAAATACTATAATATATAATAATATTTTAGATAATATGATTGAATCTATTGGAATAGGAATAGAAAGGCAAGGATAAGAGCAAAGCCAAGCTGGTAAGGTGTTTTTATTAATGTTTCTGCCATCCTGAAGAAGATCAAGTTGGTCGAAACGTTAATAAAACGTGCCCAACCAGCCTGAGTTCTCCTTTCTCCTCTGCTTTCCATTTTTTTCTGATATATTTTAATATAAAAATATATTTATATCAGAATATTACATAACACCTATGAAATATGAAGTTTACCTGATATTTCAAATTCCAATTTTAATAATAAATATAAATTTTCTATCTTTTTCAGGTATGTGGTTATGTGGTTTTGTTTGCCAGCATACTTGCAATGTAGTTCAAAGATAGAAGGTATGTGGAAGATTTTTTTGGCTATTTTTATTATTCAAATTCTCAGTCGGAGTCAACAAGAAATGAAGGTAGGTCATGTTTGCTATGTTATGGTAAGTAGAAAATTTTGGACTAACACATAAGAAGGAAGCTTAGGATAGATAAATAATTAAGGAGAAAATGCAAAAGGCTATTGACTAAATGGAAAGGAAATTTACATCGAGGAGAATGCGACATACACCAATCTTGGAAGAACCATTAAAAAATATTTATGCTGAATAGACTAAAATAATTCACATTAAGCTTTATTCACAAGTTCCATGTATAGAATATTAAATATATGGATATGCAGTAGAGAAGAAAGACAAGTAAATAATATAAATTTTCTAATAATTTTTAATTTTACATTCCAGCAGTACTTTTCTCACTTAGTCTTCTGGCCACCATGAATATAGATTCGGGTAAAAAATAGATAAAAATTGGCAAACAAAAATTAGGCGCTGTATATTTAGCTGTTTTATACTAAAGGCAACTGACAATATGTTAGGGGTACTTTTCGTCCTATGAGCTTTGCCCTATTTTACATAAACCTAATCATTATTTTTTCTCACACCAAATTGACTTCTCATAGTGATGGTTTTCTATGCCTTATAAAATCTCCAGTTTACCATCTTCCCTTTAGGAGTTAAGCTAAAGCGGGTTCCTCTCGCATGGGCTGCCCTAGGATAGAAAGAAGGCGTTGGAGGTTCGTGCACTCGTGCAAGAAGCTTTGAGCATCGGTGTTTTCCCTTTAGGGGGATTCTGAATGGCAAAGCCCTTTGAACCCTGCCTAAGGCTCATCCCTAGCTAGATGTCCCCACTCGCATAAACCTTTAATCCACCTCCATGCACATAGCATCCCTTAAGGCTGCAAAGCTAAGAAGATAGTAGAAAGTGCACTTAAATTTAAAGTTGGTTGCCTTTGCAACACACATTTTTTTGTTTTCTCTTAATCGGACACACTCGCGTAATGCAACACTATCATTCACTCTTGTATATTCTCTTCACCACGCTATTCCAAATCATTCTTCTTACAGTATGCACAGAACTAAATATACATTATCTTTCACTTTTGATCGTATTCATTCCTTTATTTAATATGAAAACTTATTACCTGATTCATTATTAAGGCAATGACCCCGGCATGGGAATTCACCTATCCACTTTTGATTTCTATTCTTTTCTATAATTTCGCTTCTGGAGCTACCCTTGCCTCTAACTTATAACCAGAATCTAGAGAGGATGAGTATGATACCTTACACTAACTTCAACCTTTATTTTCACTATTATTATTCTTATTTCTCATTCTTTGTTCGCATTTTTAATTTACAAACCCTGAATCAACGAATCCTTTGATGGATTATAGTCTTTATGTTTCCATCTCGTTAGTCTTTAACATCAAAATTGTCTCTTTGCAGAATAGCAAAGGGAAAGGCTTTTCAACTGTAAATTAAAATCTCTTTGTGCACAACGCCCCCGTTGTGTGCGTGGATTATGTACCATCCATCACTTTTTACTTTCATGGCTCCCCTTTTACCATCTCTCCTTTGGGAGTTAATTTAAAGCGGGTTCCTCTCGCATGGGTTTCCCTAGGAGAGAAAGAGGGAGGCGGAGGTTCGTGCGTTCGTGCAGGAAGCTTTGATCATCGGTGTTTACCCTTCAGGGGGATTCTGAATAGCAAAGCCATTTGAAACCTGCCCAAGCTACTCAATCCTAGACTTGTTAATATCATAGTAGCTAGTATGCCGTCACCCAAGATATTTTATCACATCGGATGGGTGCCTTACCCTAAGTGGCCATAGCCGGGAATCAAAGATCGACAGGTCTTGGACGGGACCCCTTAGCGCATCGAAGGTAGATATCATACTTGATCTTCTCTATAACGGAGTAAGAGGGCCAGGCTTCAGGTAGATGAGTTCTTCCGAGTGGGAATCAATTTTTTGGACGTCCACCCCATTCCTGGGAAAGCCCCTTCCGGTGGAAATGGGTTCCCTAAAAACAAATAAAGAACAGAAAAAATCTATTCCGTAGTATCAGGGTGCAGAGTGGTTTTCCTTTTTTCGGTGATGGAACTGGTTTAACCTAGCCTCTGGAACCCCAGAAACTACGATTAAAAACCCAAGACAAAAAGAACAGAGGTTTTAAAACCTCTCATGGCGGGTTCTAGCTCCCAGATACAAACTGTTACTAATCAATCGCACGACTGATGGAATAATGTATGAAACTCCGTCAGCCCAAAGGCCTAGAAGGTGTCTCGTTAGTCAACCCTTCATAAAGTTCCCAAACTAAGTCTCCCTACACCCTACTCTGAACTTTTTAAAGGTGCCTGGCCTCTATTCTTCAGACAATTGACTGATTTACACCCCCGTCTGTTTCCGTAATGCTCGGTCGAAAACTATAAGAGGTGGCCATACGTCTTTTCACTCAATAGGAGAAATCCTTCTTGCAAAGGTTGGGAATCGTCGCTAAATAATTGTGGGTAACTTTGGTCTAGACCACTGCTCGTTTTACAAAGATAGGGGACCACCACTTCTATCTCTCCTTCTTTGCGGATTCTTTTGCGATTGCTCTCTCCACATTCTCCAAGTGGATTTTGTTCTGCGTGCATTCCAAGCACGTCATTCGATCACTGAACGCCGCCCACTGGACTTTACCTCCAGAGTCGGGGAACTCTTCTATGACCAGTTGTTTCGTTCAGCAAGTAGCATTTACTCTTGCTCCTTGCGTAGAGCCCCCTCTTTGGCTTGGACGATAGCTCCTATGCCGTACCTCGGCATCTTGATCTGGATAAGCGCGACTTAGCATTTCGTATAGCCATGTTCGACAGGATCTGTTTACAGGGTATATTATTAGAAACCTAGTAAATATCTAAACTGCTTTATTTTCGTATGCCAGAGAGAGATCACTTCACCCCAGCTGTTTTCTATCAAACTTTCTGAAACCTTGCGCAAGCAATTTGATGAAGAATTGGGTGAATGTGAGGTTAACTTATTTCCGATACAGAGTGGATTACCAGTTTACTTCACATTGCAGCTTCCCTAAGTTCCGCTTCACGTTAGATAATCTGCTCAGGTTGCATTTTGCGAGGGATTCGTTGCCCGGAAGTAATATACCATGGTATTATTTTGAATTGGAAAAGACCTGTGATCCCGCTTGGCGATCTCAATTTTATGGTTTTACTTACCCCGTGTGACAAGGGAAAGTGTGACGCTAGTAAGTGTCTTCAGCGTCACTTTTTTGCTGCAATCATCAAAGGTTTCATCACCTTGGGGTCGTGAGAAAATATTCTTGGGACGCTCTACATATGTAGTCAACTTATTTATTAACTTTGGCACAAATTAGATTCTTACCCAGGAGAACTGGCCATAACTTGCTCGTAAAGCATCTCAACTTAGTAAATTCACGCAGATATCTTGGTCTTGTATTCAACCAACAACTCATTTGGTAGACGTATGGGCAACCTTAAGTATGTTGTAACCGCACCATGGACATTTTACAAATTATTGCTTCAGCATATAGGGTGCTACTAAGGTTACATTACTTCTGTTTCAGAGCTCCTTTGTTCGCTCAAAGCTTGACTAAGGAAGCGTAACTTACTCCTCCCCATCTAAAAGTAAATTTTAGGTTGTGCATTAGATCCACAGCGCAGGTTTCCAGTTGACGATTTAGAATCTTTTATTCAGCGTAAATATGATGTCGCCCTCTTTACGTCTTACTCATTACATAGTTTACTGGTAGGTGCAGGTTGAGCTTCTCCTCCAACCACGAACGATATACATTTGTCCGTGGCTAATTTATATGTTGTTATTGTTTCGAGAAACGTCAATCAATCAAACGTTGAACCTTTTGGTTCGGGAGCAAGGAAACTCCTTCGAGAGTTTGAAGTAGATCTCAAAATGTGAGCGCGATAGTTGTTTCTAAGAATTCACCCTGCTTCCAAAAAAATTCAAATAATGCGTTAGCATTTCTTGGAGCATGCATCTTATCGCGCTTAAACCATACCAATGTACACAGCAGATGTTTTCGAATCCGAAAACTGTTGGCTTCCATAGTACCTCATACTTTTTTTTGTACGAAGTGAGGCTCTTGCAGGCGCTGCGTGCCATATACTTCTCATTGCGGAAGTTACACGCCCTAGCGAACTTTGAAACCATTTTTTAATCTATTGTTGCTTAAAGAACGCGTTAGGTGCCTTTAAGGCATTAGATAGGCCACCTTGCTTTTAGGAATTTGCAGAACTTTGACAATCTCTTGCGCTGAGTTTATGGACATGTAGCGAGTTTCTGGAAACGAAGCCCTGATAGGGGAGGAGAGGTTGTATGCACATACTGAGCAACCGGAGCGTCGTTTCTCTCTTTTCCTCTCTTATTAGATGGCAGAGATAATTTTAAGCCACTATGGCTTTATGTCAATGATACGTGATGGAAATTTAGGTTACATTTTATTGCGCTTCAACAACTATAGTGGGCTATTCTCTCAATGCTTCGACGGTATCAACTCTTTTTCTATCGTTTCCAAATCAGGCATACTCGCCGGATTTAGCATGATTTAATGGTGATGAAGCGCTCATATGTGCCTTTCTGCAAAGCCTGTTTGGTTTCCCAGACAGTACGCCACTTTTAGGTTGAAAGGCTTAGTCTGGGGGATCGTCGGTCCTACTATGTGCCAGGTACTGTGGCAAGCGAGGCTGTTCACGTTTGTACTTGGGGCTTGGGGCTTACTCATGCACACCATATTGCGACTTTTTGTATTTTTAGAAGGAAGAAGCCTTCTAAGCCATTTGATTTTATTTAATTGTTAGCTGAACCCTTAAGTGTCTGAGGGAGGTTGGCCTCTTCTTGGTTACATGGAAGTGCCTGTTAATCTTTGATAGTTGTTTGAATATATTTCATTTATTATATATGTGGTTCATTTTCACTTCCCATAACTTTACCAATATCTATAAGAGCGTCTTTAGTTTTCGTTTTATTTCTTTAAATAAAAAACGCTTCAGAGATCACTTGCCAAAATCTTATAATCGTGATCAAACCAGTTAAGAAAACCTTGTAAATCCTTCCTTGTTATATCGACTAAAACAAAATACATGATTGGATACAAAGATCTTTAAGATAAATATTATTTATTAAAGAAAATAAAACATTAAGCTTTATTTTTATGAAGATGGTCTAAGTTATCACCTTTATTTGCAGTAAATTTTTGCCATTTTCTGGTTA
Organism: Ceratothoa steindachneri; assembly: GCA_963969495.1. Classification (NCBI taxonomy): domain Eukaryota; kingdom Metazoa; phylum Arthropoda; class Malacostraca; order Isopoda; family Cymothoidae; genus Ceratothoa; species Ceratothoa steindachneri. The sequence goes on along the minus strand of OZ018323.1, from coordinate 160,642,485 downwards.
ATTTTCTGAGCTACCTGCGAAGAATACCGGTGACTTAAGAGTTAATCCGAGAATCTAGAATCCTGCGGATTTCTATCGCTGATGAAAACTCTTTCCCAATAACCGAAGGCTTAAGCGGGATTATAAATTATAATCAGACGTTGACACCTAATATTCTTAATGTAGTTAAGACAATCATTGGAATCTACATAAATGATATATAAGAACATAACCAAAATCTTTGTTGGATTGACTATTTTACTGACAAGAGATAATTTGCAGATTTTTAATTAGTCGAAATACATAGATTTTTCTACCTAAATATATAATTAAATCATATATTCATAAGTTTAGACATCTTTTAGGAAGTAATTATAACAAATATAATTAAGGAAAATTATATGAAACCTAATTTTAAATAAGAACAGTTCATGAGGTAATGGACAAAGGAGCTTTTCTACTAATAAGTTGAAACAGTCCTTTGTCTACTGCTGAGAACTTTCTCCCAAGAACTGAATATTTAAGCAGTTATATATGCTATAATCAGACAGTGATAGGTTTAGAAAATATAAGGGATGTGACGATAGAGTAAATCAAATATCCTGCAGTTTATTAACAAGTTAATTAGCTGTATGAGGCCCTCAAAATATGATGGGGATAGTGTGATAGTATCCCCCAGTAACTTGTCACAGAAATCTTTTCTGAATAATACCTTCATGTGCTCTAATTACTGACAGTAAATTTAAGCATTCAAAGTTTATCCACGGTACAATATCAACCCCAAAATATTAAATACTCTTGCAACCCCAGTCTATCGAGAGTAGATCTTAACGAATGGTCAACGTCTGTTGAACATCAACATTTTGTATACCACTATCTCTTCTCAAGCTCATGTAATGATAGCGGTCGACATTGTTTGAACAGCTCTAAAAAGCATCACTAGTAATCAACTCTCCGAAGACGTCATTTACAGCCGATTTCGCCAATAACAACATATCCGTTCGCAGTTTGCATCATTTTGTTCAGCAATTAAATTCATGATGTTTACTTTTATTCATCTGACAGAACCTTAAATACAATCTTGTATAATTTCTTAATTCTCTCTCTTAATTAGCAAATACAACCTGAGACTCCCAAGTTGAACTTTCTTCCTTGTTAATTGTAAAATTCATGGTAGAGAGAACAGGGGGAGGTGTAGGATTGGACAGCATGCTGCACTTTTCAACTGAAATGCGTGTTATTCCGGCCTCAATGTTCGCACGAAGATCGGAGGCTATATATTTTTCACACATTTTTACTGCCTTGATCTTCACATTAAGAACTCAAATATGCCTTCGTTAGTTTTTGCTAAGAACACTGAAGAGTCTGCTCGAGGTGTATACTTCACTCGCAATTTTAATTGCCCCAACATCTTTGTCTACAAACTTTATTTAAATTTTCTTCTCACACGTCTTGGGCAAATTTTCAAATGAATTTTGACTCAGGAACAGTCTTGAATAAACATTTGGATAAAACAGAAAATGCGTAAGGAATTACGTTGCATATTTTCATCAGGTTTGCTAGGAGATGTTGACGAAATACAATCAAATTGTCATGTTTAATATATTTGTCAGAGTTGATAGCAAACAAAAGCGTTTTTGTTGGTTTTGGTTTGGTTTGTCTGTGGGCGTGTCAATATTATTTTTAGAGAAGATTTCATGTTCTCTGCTAATTATATATTTGATTTAAAGCCTCTCACATAATTTATTGGCGTAAAATGGAAATGCAGTGAGTGAGAGGTAAATGTGAACGTGTAAAGGCTGTAAAAAGAAGTGTAACATCGGTTGGATTTAGATATAGGTATTACGAGGTGGTATTCGAGTTAGAAAATCAGTGAGTTATTTGCGGAGAACTTTCTCCTTCCGGTCGTCGTAAACTGGAGTTTGGTTGCATCTTCAGTGAGCAAATTAGGTTTGGTGAATAGAGATAGGCTGAGATTGTTTGTTTATGGAATTCACATTAGCAAAGGCCTTTAGATACCTTCTATCACTATTAGTAAATTGGAAAACGTTAGGTCATTGATGTGCCTTTAGAGTGGCCTTTATTACGTACTTTTTAATATAGGTGTATTAACAATTAAATAAATGTTATTCAGGCTATAAACGTTGACTATGTACGAATGCATCTGAATATTACTTCGACTACTGAATGGAAGATGTTTGATCCTAGCAAGTATCGCCCTAGTGTTTATTTTACTACGCCTATCACCGGCAGCTTCCATGACTACCTTGTATTCAGCCGTGGTAGTATAGATTGTTCTTCTCCCTTACTTTTGTTTTCTTTGCCCAGGAACGTAGAGTGCGTGCTTTACGTTATAAAATTTATCTTCTTTTACCTTTGATTGCGCAAATCTTCGTAAATTCACACATCGATACATACACCTAATCACTTCGTCTATTTTTGATTAAAATTTCTAATTTTTTAATTATAATTGTGATCGATTTTAAGTGCATCGATGGTCTAAATGATATTAATAGTAAGTTATATTTTTTCATTTATAATATTTAAGACATCATCTTTAACTCATTATTTATAGCTGCATTTGGACGGAAAGAAGGGTGGTAGATAGAATCAGATGATCATTCCTACCATTTTTTAAACGTCTGCTACAGCTCTCTACTCTCCTCTGACATTTTACATTGAAGATTTCATTGTTAAGAGCAACCATTATTAATGTCACGGGTTCATCACTGAGCTGCATGGCTCCTCGCCTGACTCGCTCCAAATCGTTTGAAAGCACACCTGGTACATACAATTCTCCTAAACTTGTTCAGATGACACTCCTTCATGCTCATTGTCACCTGGTGTCAGCATATATTTTATATTTTGGCAATCGATTCATCTCCACCGCATACACTTCCCTGCAGCTTTATTTATTAGTCTTTCTTGATTCTTTCCTTCATCACTCTCGTATGTCATCAAACGTTTTCTCTTAGCCAGTTTACCAAAATTCAACTTTACTCTCTTATCCTCATTCCTCATTTTACCCCAGTTTTAATCTCGATCTTCATTTTTACCAACTGCGCCTTCATTCCATTAAATCAATTTTAGTACAAAAATACTCTAAGGAATAATTATACTCTAATAAACACTCTTTTCATTAACATATACTTTTTTACTATAAATTCTCATCCACCTCAATCCATAGATTCTCCCGGATTTAGTTACACAAGATCACTTGATCAATTATTTCACGTTACAGCCCAATCATATTTTTCCTCATTCATAAGAACGCATCCTTTGTTAACGGGTTTTTTTACTCATTCGTCCAAACAAAAACAATACCTAAATATTTCCTTTGAAATATAAGACCTTCTACGGTATCTCCAATCATACCTTCTTATTTTTCACCTTTATTTCTGGTACTCTGCCACATTCGTACATTCATACATGTGGTACTCTGCCACAGTCGTATAACTTCCAATATATCATCCACATCCATTTTACTATTTTATTACTCCTCTCAGTCTTCACCTTTTTTATTCTCTCCTTGACACTCCATGCTAGGTGGTTAGCCACCCGGAAAACCACGCCATCAAACCCGTTTATACTTACATTTGTTTAAGTCTCACCTGCATTAACATTATACAATCTTCAAATTATTATTTCTTAATATCCTAACTTTTACATTTATAAAAGCTTTACCATTATTATTATTAATAATTTTATCTTTATGGTGCTTTTAAACAGTTTTGGGATGTTTGAATCCATCAATAAACAGATTCCTGCACAATTTAAGATCATTTAAAAACATTTTCACCAACAATTCATTTAAAGTTTCTACCTTCATCTAAATCAGTCACAATCTTTCACAGAGCGTCTGACCGCCATCCGACTAAGGAAAGTCTAGGGAGAAAAGATGAATCTTTAAAGCATTTTTAAATGCACCGAGGGAGGAGCAGGAATGAATGGTAGAGGTTAGAATGATCCTTAATCTCAGAATAAAGACCGAGAAGGTGCGCACGGTCTCCCATAGAATGGGGACGACTACGAGGAGCATATTAGGAAACGCTGAGACAGTTTTTTTTGTTATTTTGTATGGTTGTCTTTACAGTCAAAAATCCTTCTTTAATACATTTAGCGAACTCAAAATATTATATTATTAAACTTACCAGAAGATGCGGGTTTGACATGAAAACGAGGAGTATTAAACATAGAAATTCAGCTTTGCTGTTAAATCAAAATAAACTATTTCAAGGTAATTTTAGTCAGTCATTGGAGTTCCTTTTGTCTAACTTCATATATCAGGGGATAATATGAAACATATGGAACATAACTGTACTTTGGAATCTGGATTCCTTCAAGGGAAGAAATCAGCTTAAGCTGTAGGTTGACATTTAGGAATGTGATAAGGGCGCTCCAACTGCTCCAAACCTTTTTGAAGTGTTTTATTGTTTTTTGCACCGTTTTCTCTGATGTATTTTTGCCAAATAACAAAAGTAACTTGTATCTCAACCATTTCTTTAGAAGGAAAACTAGAATTAGTCGGATACAGCACATTTCATAACCTTCATGTCACGTTTACATTGGTGGTTGTTAAATTCTACATTATTATTATTTATATAATTACTATTATTTATATTATTTTATATATTAAGTCAAATTTTATATTACAAATGCAGACTACAAGATCATTAAAAATTATACCTTCAGATTTGCGATTTGAATCTAATTCTACTTTATAGGTGGCGCAGGTTCCCTGTCCGATTGAAAAATTTGTTGCAATACTAGCACTTGCTCTACTTTAAATCAGGGTGCTCTTGATAGCCAAGTGGATATGGCTTTAGTATGCCAAAGTTGCGGTACAGTGTTCGATCCCGGCATGAGTGGAAACAAACGTCAGCGCACGTCAAGATCTGGCTACCAATTAGTGGACGCGCTGTGCTCAGCCCTGTATTCGGGTGGGTAGATCTTACAATTCTCATCACACAGATAGCCAATTACAACACTGCTTTCTTTTCTCTCCCGTCTTCGCAGTGCAACACACATTCTCTGTTCCAAATAATTCTGCTGATGGGTATCTAAATCCACATACCTCTGATGCGAAACAGGTCCCTCTGCCCCGGGGCGACGAAGGTTTCGCCTGAACGCTATCTGGCGTGAAAAACATAATACTCCTTGAGACCTCTTCCCAAAGAGGGCCGTCCCTTGGTGCCCTCAGACTCACCAGCAATTTTCATACTGACCTTTATTTCCTGACGCGATCCGCCTGGATAAAGACAGGTTGGCGAACTACAACTAATACTTCTACTTTAAATCGGGAAAATATATGATGGGTAAGATGCAAAGAGAAAGATACGGATCATTTAATAATGAATTTTTAATGAGAGTCGCTGTCATAAAGACGATGGATTAGGTCTTGCGCTATATCTCAATGTCGACAAATGGCTTATTTTTTTGTAGTGAAAGAAAATATGTCTTTCTATTTTGACTCCATACCAGTGAGATTCCTTAACAATGATGAAGAGATCTTTAGTAAATAATGCTTAAAAATTCCTTTCTTGCTGGTATTTTGCCAACTTAATGTTCTGATACCCTTTCTGCCTTTTATATTGCCTTCAAAATTTTCTCTCTACAGACTATTTCTTTTTATATCTTCCTCACGTTTATTATCATGCTTTAAGGGTTTTGTCCTTTATAGATTGGATTCACTATAATGAGAAAAGCAAAAAGGGGAGATACAGCCATTATAGTAAAGGGGCATACTACTAGTAGTAATAATATACCTAGTATCCGATATTTTTACTTTAATCAAAATATACCCATCTAAATCGTGCCTTAATTAAAGATCACTAAGATATCTCTGATTTTCAAACAGGGCTAATTACTGATAATTTTAATTTTTTGTACAATTATAAAACTTTTAGTATTTAAACTAACTAAAGCAAATACTACAGATTATATAGCTAAAAATATATTTAAGGCCTCAATTTCATCTACAGGGTGCACCACAAAAACAGGAAATTTATATTTACATTATGTATTTTACACACGTATAATTAATTAATATATTAGTTTCACAATTCCTTTGCCTTTAATTTCAAGATGCCGCAGTTATCAAATTTTCACCAACGTGAAAAAATTGTTCTTTTCAAGAAAGATCATCCAACTTAGCGCCTAAAAAAACTGTCGAGTTCTTGGGTTTAACAACTAAAAATCAATTGACCGATGTTGTCGATGTACTCAAAAGGGAAGGGTCACCTGCTACTAAAGTTCGTGGATCTGGCACAATCAAGAAAGTTTCTTCGCCTACCAAACGGGCTGTGTTGAACCCTGCTGCCACACCACCAAGACACGAAAGAAGGCATTCAAGTCAGCGTGAAATATCCCGAGAAGTACATTTATCTATTATAGAGTCTTTCTTATTCTTCAACAAAACAAATTAAATGTAATTTTCTTACTAAAGCACATCAAAACGCAGGCGAACAAAAGTGTCAGGCACTGATAACTCGTTTCGAAGGACACGATAAGTGGAACCAAGTGCGGTTTTCCGATTGTTCGAATTTCAGTCTTTACGCACCTCTAAGCTCCCAAAATGATCGCCGAATTACCTTTTTTGTGTGTAGTCTCGATTCCTTTGGTATATATTGGGTAAGTTTTGAAGTTAAAGCCGTGGGGTTTTTTAATATAGTCCGACGAACAACAATAAAAAATTTGGTTGTCAACTTTGCGTTTTAGATGTCTATTTTGACCTATTATGTAATCCCTATGGCTCTACAATTAACAATTAGCAAAGCAATTGCACTCATTATCTTTCCTTTGGTGCCATTTGGGAAAATAATATAAATTATTTTTTACTTATTCAAATTTGCAAATTGTTGGAACATTAAGTTTAATAAGCTAAGGATAACACCAAACCCCTTTCGGCTGGATAGGTGTGGGTCGGAAACTAAAGTGTGTATAGAGATTATGTGCACATATTAAAAATTGACAAAGCTGTGTTAAAAACGTGCATTTTGATGTAATATTCATGTAGTAAAGCTAATGATTGGAATCTAGATAAATGTCATATGAGAGTTAAATAAGAAAAATTATAGTTTGATTGACTATTTTACTGTCAAGAGATCATTTGAAGATTTTTAAGTAGTCGGAATACATAAAGTTTTCAATTTAAGTACATATATAGGATAATCATATATGAATGAGTTTAGATATTTTATTTTAAGCAATTGTAACAAATACAATGAAGAAAAATTAGATAAAATATAATTTTTTTTTAAGAACTGTTCAAGAGCTAATGGACAATGGAACCCTTCTTCGGAATAACTTTGAACAGTTTATTTGTTGTCCACTGCTGATGTTAAAGTTTTGATGCACTCAGCAAAAACATTTTTTGTAGGTTCTTGGATGTTTACCTAAAGGTTATTTTTCTCATTAGGTTACTGCCCTATACCTAAACCTCTCTCATCAGGAGGTTCAACAAATTTTCTACTGCCTCTAGGTCGCAACTATTGGCAGGCCAGTCCATGATTGTTTCTCCTACAAATTATTTTCCACTGTACCCAATCTTTTGAAAGCTTATAGGTAAGACTAGGATGATTATTTTGCATGAAGACAAGTAACTTCCTCGTCTTTACTGGCTGGTGGGAGTTTTTTTCCAGGAAAATGCAGTGGGCTTTCAAATCTCTTTTTACGCCATCATCTACTTTGAATGGTCCTACTAACTTGTCTCTTCCTACGTGTTGTCGCTTGCTGAACTATTTCATATGACCACTATTGGCAACTCAGCCTTTTACTGGCTCAGCCAGAATGACTCTTGATTCGTCATTGAAGGTAGCTTTGCTAAAGTCAGTTTTCATGAATATTTGAATCAAAAGCAGACTTTTTTCTTTTTTTCCTTTAGTTAGAAAGGGCTTTTGGTCCTATTCTTAAGGGTTAAAAATTTTCTGACAGCAATATACCTTTTTATTTCGAAACAGAAAGGGGCCGATTAGCTTTAAAGGGGATTTGGTGATAGCATGTTTTTTTAGCGACTTGTCTCTTAATTTTAAAATAATACTTGAGGGTAATAACTATAAATTCTGGTCCAACCTTTTTCTTCCAGGCTAAATGCCATTCTATATCATTTTCTTCAGTGTGCGTTGATTTCTCTTCGAGTCTTTTGAAATTTTCAGGAAGAGGTTAATTTGCCTTTATTTTCCAATATAATTCTTTTCTTCTTGGGGAAAGTTCCGTTTTCCTGGCTATTTTATCAAAAATGCTTCTCTCTAAGGATTCTGGGTGGTCGTTGTAGTAGAGTTTCAGAAAATTGACTATAAACTATGTAATACCCGAGATTAATGGCGTTGTGTGTCCTTACTAAATTGTACGTATTGCATTTATAAACGCATTTAAACCAAAAATAATTTTATAAAACTTTCTTACGAATAGACTTGATGCTAAAGGTTTATTGCATATAATCTCTAGACACTCTTTAGTTATTAGCTCTTTATACACCAACAAATCTAGCCTCATCCCAAAGCCCACCGCAACATCCACACTTTTCATCACCTCACGAATCTCTCTAATTCAGAAGCCGATCCGGAAATCTGCATTTTTTGTACAGGGTGGTGCGAAAGTCTTTTCACCCCTACCGATAAGTAATAAGAACAATAAAAGAACAATAAAATAATATGTAACACATGTATTGGTTTTAGTGTATTTACTATCAATAGAGGGAAAAATATAGTAATAACAATCACATTTAGTGGTTTTAATGTATTCGCTTTCATTGACACTGTTCATGTCGTTATCACTTAGTTCGTTGACAAATGTTGACCTACACGATTTCAAATGATTCTTTTTCATTTGTGTTAACATTGTGATTTTGGAATTCGTAGCTGTGAAGACCGTTTTCGCAGTGACTTCGAGGTTAATCATAGCGCAGATGCCCCCACCTTTGCACATGTGTATATTCGCGTTGAGGTTCGTCCTTAATTGATCCTGTCAAAAACAGTTTATGTTCCCAACGCAGTATCTTCCTCATCGGACTGGCTAGTCTGCCGATTCTTGTAGTGAAGCCATGTCGCACATCCTACATGCTCTTGCCAGAATGCACACGATCATGTATCCATACACTTCTTCTAATTAGCCTCTCTTCCAAACTGTAGGAGCTCATGTTAGCCATCTGAAATAGAAAATCATTACAATTTTAATGGATCTGGGACAACTAATCATAGCTTAAATCACCACGGTCTCCTCGTATAGCCAAATGGATAGTAACCAAACCTAACTTAATATAAGCAGAAAGAAAAATGTAAAGTTATATACTGGCTACAGAGTGTTATTGACTCAATTAGCCACTTGCTTATACCTGCTTTTCAAAGCGAATAAAACAGAAGACAACATTATAATATGCTCTGAACGCCCCGTCCCTTTCGAAACCTCAATCAATAAAGTTCTTCCAACGGAATATTAAAATTATGAAGTAATTTTCGCTTCTCTTTACGTCTAATTTACTCTCACTTTCATTTTATGTCAGAAAAGATAAATATGAAAAATAAAAGAGCCAATTGTGAAATCTCAACTCTAAAGCTTTTTCGCAATTTATTACCTCCTTCGTATTCCGTTGATTGTCTAATTATCCTTTCACTGCTATATTTCCCTTTCTAGAGTACCTGCAGTCTAAGTCCGATAAAGAACTAATACATCCACAATCAAACAGCTTCTAAAGTTGATTATACGACTATATACTTGCCAAGGAGAGCCTTGAAGTCATAAACAGTTGTCTCAACTGGAATGACTCTATATGGCCTGTCATCTTAACTCTCATGAATTAAGGGAGGAAATAACTCATTAGTCTCTGGTTTAATTAAGTAAATTTATTGTGTATTAATTTATGATCGCATGCATCCCCTTTCATCAAACACCAGTGAATTCACAGCCTCGCAGTATAAGAGGCTATACTTCACTAAGTGGTTGCTAATAAGTTGGAAATTTGTGATTTCATACTTTATATAATACTTCCTTTTTCTAAATTTAAAGAAAAATAGAATTTTAAATTTTGATACCAATCTCTTTCCCTGATTTTTGTGGTAATTAATAGGTGGTTGAGTGATATGGGCTTATCACTAGAATATTCATCTTTGCCTGTTGGTATGAGGTGGAGATATATTTGTAAATACAGTACGAGTATCACCTACCTCAAATTTGTCTCGGCAGTTTTGGACAGTGTGAAAGAACGAGTTTACATTTCACCTTGTGACTCTTCTGCTCTTGTGTCTTTCAGCTCAAATATGTATCCTTGCGTCTTTATTTTATAATTATTAGACGTAATAAAGTGCGTCTACATTTACATATATTGAATTATTTTTTTATTTATTTATGTCCATCTTATTATACCTCGTTCATTTCATAAACCAGAGCTGTTAAAACAAAAATAATATAACTTTAAAACGTCTTTAAAAGATAATGAGTAGATCGAAAAAGCAGAAGAAACGGTGAAATATGAAAAAAATAAATGTTATTATATATATATGGTCAATTATTTAAATAATTGGTAGAGTGTATGCTTTAGGTGACTATATAAAAAGGAAAAAAGTAATCATTACGTGTCGTTCTGTTGTATATTTCTCGTCCATTTTGCCTGAAGTTGAAATAATCTCATGTGTAAACCCCAAATTATCGCAATGTAAAAACCTCCTTCAAGAGAAGCTCTTAGATTTTTCTCATATTGAGACAACGATCGAGAGAACAATGATGTAAAAAGGTGACAATATTATCATACAACCTCGCGGTATCAACTTAATTTTACACCACACAAGATCAATATACCTAAGTCGCGTGTTCTCAATTATTCTGACTTCTGACCATATGACATTACGATCCTTCATAACTTTCAAAAACTCATCGAAATATAAAATGTTTACCTTCCGACCGACCGACATACGAACCAAAATAATAACTTATAGAGTTGCGTGCAAGCGACTAAAAAGAAGGGTAAGAACTAAGTAGTCAAAATGTACTTTAAGATAACCAAAAGAATTCTAAACCCAACCACAGATATTCATACGGGCCAAATTTGTGAACAACAAAAGACGTCTTCTGGCACTTGTACTAAATTTAAACCTGACAATTTTCGTGAATTTTGTATTTTTATTTCATCCACCCTTCATTTAATTTTAATTGTAAGTAATAAAAAGAATTAATAAAGATAGAAAATAATTCAATGTATGGTAGATATAGAGAAAGAGCTGATAGAAGGATAAAAAATAGTTGGAGGCAATGAAATTGCGTAGTCTAAGAGAATGAAATGGCTCTGAGAAGAAAAAAAGAAACGCAATTGAGGCAAATTAAATGGCTACTGAAAGGAAATGGAAAAGCTAATTTTCGCACCTATTTATTAATATTTTAAAGGAAAGAAAACGTGACAAAATCTTCAGGCTATGACGTAATCTGATGCGGATGTTTCTCTTACATTCCTACCTTAATGTCCCTGTATCTTGTTTGTTTGTTTATAGTATTTATATTTATCTTTGCCACTACAAATTGTTTTCACACCTATAATTTTTTCATTTCTTTTTATATTTTTCTTATTCAATTCCATCATTCTCCTTCCAAAAATCTTGATCTTTTATCCCTTACAAGTTGCCTTTTATCCTAAATGATCGACCACCTCTAACGACAAGATGATAATTCTGCTTTTCACCACCTCACCACATAAATATCTGGCAGCAAAAAGAAATTTTTTGATAATAATATATTTGATTCCATTATTAAAAGTGAAAATTACGATGAAGTGAATTGTGTGACAGGCGCGAGAAACTTTGGTCATTTGGAATATTCCCTTTACCTGCAATTTATCACCTTATCTTAAATGTATTTGCATTTCTAGATTCAATAAAATTGTCGATCACCTTAATTTGCTCTCTACGGATCCTATCTAGATGATAGGCAATCGCCGAGGATCTCTTCCAACGGAATTTACTTTCTGGCTCATTGGTCGTTCGCTGTTTCCCTTTGCATAAGTTCGGCGACACACAACTTTTACACTCCTATGATGTGACTAACAAAGCTCACAGAGTTGAATTGACTGATGTTCAATGACAAAATGACCTGCGGAATTGAGCAGCGATTTTTTTATGAGTAGAAAAAGAATAAAAAGGTACAAACAGGTCAAGAAAATAGTGGTAAGAGGAAACGAAAATTAACTGGAACATCTCGGCCAAAAGTGAAAATGTGTGCAAGATAGAACCAAATTATATTAGTTGGGACATTGGACCTGAAAAGACCCGCAATCCTCTCCAACTCTCTTTCGGTCTGAAACGATATCAAATTCCCATGTCGAGCTTTAATGAGTGAATCGTACCTCTTATAAATACATATACAAATTTGTTGTTTCTTCTTATCAGCAAAAGACATCAATGGATTTGGAAGCAAAGTCATTCCAACGTTGGTGATAAAAGTCAACTGTGGCTCAAATAAATTTGTGATATGAAAAAGAACCAAGCAAATGCAGAGAGCAAACGATATATTTTATTTTTCTGTGGTTCTGATGATGAGTACCTTTGCTTGCCCCGAGAAATGCAAATATACGCCTGTGTATAGGTTTAAAAGATACAAGCTTAAAGAGACCATTTTACATAAATCGGAACGAATGTTCCCAAATACAATTTGGAGCAGACATTTGCAGATGCCGTTTTATCATATAATCCTAGAAGATAGCTCGATTTTATATTTTTTATCTACACCATGTACATTTACATGATGTTTCTGAATTTTTCTTCACTTTGGATTGTTTCAATTTTCCTTTCCTCTCTCTGCATAATTGTTTTCAAAATAGTTTATATTACAATAAGATTCCTACAAAAAATGGCTCATTTTGTCATCATTTACGCTTTCCATTTTCCATCTCACCTATTCTTGTTTAGAACGCTTGAATAAGACAAGCATTTTAAATATATATATATATATATATATATATATATATATATATATATATATATATGTATATACTCGTATATGTAATATTTGTGTGTCATATGTTTTTTTTTTATATATTATGTTAGAGACTTCATGTACAGTTGCTGTTCTAAGTAGATATCAGTACTCGTATCCCATATACATTGTTTTTAATTCCTCAAGGAATGTTAAGATGAATTCCCAACCCAAAACTTAGCTACATCTACACGAATTACTGCGATAGAAAATTTCTCTGCAGCCTCGTCATTCATCAGGAAAATTAGAATCCCTCTCGCATTCATCCTAATTTGTTAACCTTAATTTTATCGATGCTCTACTGCCGATCCGCATTTATTTAGGTGTTTGTTTTTTTTAAATAGGAATCTACAGTTTACCTTGAATTTAAACCACTGTTATCCATCTACAACCATGGGTATTGATGGCCTATTGTATAAGGCGTTAAATTTATGGCGTCGAGGCAGGAATTTAATCCCATCGAACACGGACGCACATCTTTCAGCTGCGATATAATCTGGTCGCCCATTAAGCGGATGAGCTAATACCTATCCGCACGGTTAAGTAGCTCCATAACTATCATCATTTACATAGGCAATTACAACACCGCTGTCATTTCTCCCACTGCCTTCATAGCACCGCATACTCACTCTACCCTCTGGTCCGGAACCCTGCCGATGGAGTACTAGTGCCCTTTATGGGTGCATTCATATACAAATACCCTTGACGCGAAACGCTTGCCCCTTTGGGTTCTCAAGGGGTTCCGCAATTGTTAGTTGATGTAAAAAACAAATAGTGCGACCCGAACACTTTCCCCTCCACCAGCGAAGACTGGAACTTTGTGCCTTCGGGCTTCCCCATGGTTGTAATTCTGATCTTTATGTACATTTCATTATCTGCTACATTGATCTTTTCCACGATGGGAAGTGAATTAGTGAGATGTAACTTGTATTTTCACTCTCTTGCTACCAATTTCAATCCTACCACTCACACTCTACCGTGCCTTGATCTCTCTCTTGTTTACTACGAAGCGCTGCTGAAAATTTCTTTGCTTTTATCAGATGAAAACTGCAGTGTTGAACACCTCAATGTCTTCTTTTCTCTTCTTCACCCTCAATCCTCTCGTTTGAGACAGGTCTGGTACTGTATATGCGACTAACCCATGACACAGTCTTTATTTTTAATTCCCTTATCTTCCCGGCTGTTTTGTTTTCTCTCACTCAGTCTTCCGGCTCAGTCCAAAACATGCGTTGTCACTTTCTGATCGATCTGATCTTCCAATTGCAGTGAAGAGGTTCCTACTAAGAAGCGGGCAGCCCACACATATTACCGTAATAATTTCAAACACCACAAGGTAGGGCTACATAGGTCAATAAAATTTATTCGTCGTTGCCTTAGGCAGCTACACCGCTCATCTTAGGTGGACATGTCTCCTGTATCTCCCTGTTCTCATCCTCAAACGCCCCGCCAGGATCTGTAGCGTATTAGTCAAGCCAAGCCCATTAAGTTCGTCCTTCTCAAAGATGGAGATTCATTCATGCACAGTAGTGGCAAAGTCTAATTTGCCCTCGTCTCAAGGTTTTCAAGGTTAGCTCTCTCCTGTTTCCATCCTGCAGCAGAAATGAAAAGTGGATCTTTAATATCTCTGAAATACGAAACACACTCTCTTCCTCAACTGCCCATCATCAATTTATACTGGATATCCTCAGATGTCTTGTCATATCGGTCCATAACGATAACTTGCCTTTCAAGGTAAGATGGCAGTTTTAACCCTTTCCGTTTTGCTGACTCGAATTCTATGCTCAGGCTCTCGTTTTTCACTTTCATAAAAATTAAAAAACTATCCTCGTGTTTCTATTTTTGTCTCTCAAGCTTTTGTTTGCATTCACTTTCAAGTTTCTAGGAAACTGATTTTTTTAATTCTGAGTTAGCACATTGTTAACAAACCTATTGATTAACTACTACTATGGTAGCCCAGCTGGTTAAACTCACCATCAACGCAGACGTTGAGTATGTTACCCTTAAGTCTTCTAAAGGATTTTTGTTTTACCCCCATATTTTTTTAATGGTCTCTTCTGTCTGCTATCAGTGAGAAAACAGCCGTCTACGCCCAGAAATACTCGTATTTTCTTCTCGCTCTCCTCGTTATTGACGTATCGTGGTCTCATCACTTCCTATGTTCGGAGTCATAACCTAGCATGCAAATGGTAAGGTTCCGATGTATTATTTTTTAATAACAATTTCTCTTTAAAGTCCCTGTAATTTACCAACTTTCTATGGCCCTCTCTACTCTTATCCTAAACCTCTTAACTAACCTATCTCATATCGCCTGAGGGGCCTAACACCACACAATGCTCTTATTGATTCTACAGTGTTTAGTTCAATCTACCCCCGTTTTGATCGAATCCTAAAACGCGATCTTTACTCAACTTCAGAGAACTATCAGTAGGCCCGGTCACTAGCAATTGCCTGAATGCAATGTATCTTCCGTTATAATTGAACATGCTTTACGGCCCGCGAATTATTTCTTCCATTGCAGCGACTGTCCACGTTTCCATTGATGTAGTCGCTATCATACGTCGAATCCAAGTATGAGTATTTTCACCCCCATCAGATTGCATCCCCGCTCATCTCCGGCCTCTCCTTCTATTTGACTCATGTATTCAATATATTATTTCATGGGTATTCCCATTGAATAGTGTTTCCAAGTCTATGATCATCGAGGATGGTAAGATTAGAAGCTCTCTTGTATATTCCATGATCTTTACACTCTCCTTGTGGCTCTTTATCTTTTCTTTCTTCGCTCCTCTACAAAATTTCTTAAATTACACGGACTCCAACGGACCTCCATACTCTACTCGCATTTACACACCCATACAAAGATTCGGAATCTTTGTCTGCTTCTCAGTGAGTGTGCGATATCGTGAAGAAAGACCCTTGTCTTCTGCACGGTAGCTCGAATGTTGAGGTATTGGCAATAAAATTGACAACATTTATCCTTACCTACCTGCTTTTGTTACACCAACCCAAGGTTTTCAACTATATTGTCGATTTTCTCTTGATTTCCTTATGCTGGGACCAATATTTCCTTTTCTCGATTTCAATTCCCGCACACAACATTTTGGATTTAAATTAAGCCGAATCCCCCACATTCTCCAAAGTAATCTACTCTATTTATTTCACTCACCCTCCTTTTCTCTCTAACAAGATTGCTACTCGGGCCTTTATTCGGTCTCTCATCTTACTTTTTAGTCACGTGCGCTTATTCACGTACGACTATATATCTTACCATGACAGTCGATCGACCAGTCGCTCCCCGTTTTGCAATTATTTTGCTTTGGTAATGAAATTGTAACTATTCGGCCTATTCTAACAAAATATGAAACTTTTATGTTGTTTTAAAATTTCTTTCGAATAATTTAATTGCCAAAGTCCTCCCAAGATTAACCAAGGAATTATTTTGCAATGACATCATAACTATTAGGCCGATTTTAACGAAATTTGAAACCCGTAGGTTGTTTTAAATTCTCTCTCGAATAATTTAACTTCCTAGGTCCCCCCTCGGTTAGTCTAGGAATTATTGAAAGTTTTGATGGTCGTGAGGTCATAAATCAGAATAAGTGAGACCATGCGACTTTGCTCAGCAGACCTTGTTCTTCCTCTTCTCTCTTTGATCTAAGTCATTACGCTGAGTGGGACAGAGCGTCAATCCTCGGTCACTATCGCCTTTCATAATAAAGATAAATCTTTTTTCTCGATTTTCTAGCTCTTTTCTGTGTTCAATTACAATAATTGGTGGTTGTCTTTTTTTTTTATTTCCTCCGGTTTAAGGAGACATTCTGGAACTCCAGTTGTCTATAGCTGAATTTCCTTAACACCTTTGGTTAGTTTCATTTGGCCCGAGAATAATTTAATTTAGATCTGATGGAAATTTATTACCTTTAATAAATTTTCATTTGGTTAAACCCTTTTCACAATAAATTTCTTTCAAATTTAGGTCGTAGAGTTCTTTGTTATGCATTTCTCATACCTATTTTTTGTTAATTCCTTAACTTCAAAAGCGCAGGAGATAAACAGAGTTTAAAAGATAAAACCTGAAATAATGTGATTTAACCAGACTTTACATTTTAAAAGTTATTACGTATTTAATATATTTTATGAATGTATACGTTTTCTCCCCGAGAAATAAATCTACCTGTAAAGCCTCAGCCCCGCAAAGGAGGGGATCTCTTTTCTTCAGGTTAATGACACATTAGTAAGATTTGTGCAACTTATTTCTGGTTTCTTAGCTTCAAAAGAGTCCCATATTTTGGCAATTTGGTATATTCAGTCATCTTCATGACTTCCTCACTTTCTTCACAAACTTCTAAAGGTCAAAACCTTCAGAAGTTTCAACCCGATTGAACGACTCCTGTTGATATCAGAGCTTTATTTTTAAATCAATAAAAGATAATACTTAGATACAATGAAATGCAGAAGAAAAATAACTTCCATTGGCGTTAAATGACTTTACATTTGCTCCCTACACTACATTTTTGGATCCCCATTCAGAAAGGGTTATCTTTTTGAATCCTACTGTTATCCCTTTGTCTTCTTGCTTTCTATTTTCCTATCTCCTTTAAAAAAATTTACCCACCGGTGCACTACAAATTTTCCTTTAAAATTTAACTATAATTAATCTGGGAAAATGGTTCTAAGAACGAGACCAAATGTTTTTTTTAAAGGGAATAAAACATTCCAGAATTCCCAAATTGGTAATGAAGGGGTGTTAAAAGCAGTTATTCTAAAATTTTCCCAAATTTGGCAACTTTTGTTGGTGTTGGAACTGATGAATAAAATACGTCTATCAGAGATATAACAAAACGAATGAGAATGAAAATGCGAAAAATTTGAACCTTAGTGATTAATTTGGTCAAAGTTAGTCTAAAATGTCAATATCTAACTATCGTTAGCAAACTTCGCCACCGCAGGGAAACTTATGGAGGTCACGAAGTCATGTTTCGAAACTTCCGAACCGGAGATGAACAAATAACTACGCATGGTACATAACTCGAACTAAATCAATAAGGCAAGTGAGAAAACAAAAATTTTTAAAAATGGCAACAAGTATATTACAATAATGTCCTGTCTATTTTCACTTTTCGCGGCACCCGCCATTAGCATTTTACTCGCACATAGAGAAGATAAAAGTGTCGAGTTGCACGCGGAGAGATGCGTTGATTAGATTTAATCTGGTAAACATGGAAATAGCTCCGTTTCGCGAGAATAAAAGCGACGTGTAGAAGTAAAAAGAAGTTGTGGTTGCAACAGAAGGAGAAAGTGAAGAAAATGTCCAGAAACCGAAATGGGTATCAATCAAGACTGGGAAAGGTGGATAAATAGACAAAAATCAATGGCTAAAGCCGATAAGTGTTGGATATTGGTAAATATTATATGATAATAATTTCTAGAATATCTTTAATGGCCAAAATGGCTAAAGATAGGATAAAGAAGACGATAGAATTATGCTAAAATGTGACTTTTTAAAAGTTTTAGCTCCTTTCAGCTCTCACAAACATACATATCAGAGCTCTATTAAACAAATGGAAAATTATTATTATTCGTATTAGTGTTATTCATATATTCTACAGAAATAAAACACGAAGTGTACATTTTTGAAATCATTTTGAATATGTTTCTATATCATTATACTTTCAGATTCTTCCAGGATTTAATGAATTTAGTAAATCAAATTGTAAATTCATAAAAACCAAGACCTGTTAACAAATATAACTGTAAAATGTGAAACATTTGTATAGGGATCTGGAAGAGAGCGCGCGATATTTTCTAAATGATGAACCCCACTGTCAACAGATCTGCAAAGTTTTAAAGTTTTCAAATGGCATAAAGAGACAGGTATCTGTTTGTATTCCAAGAGTGAGTAACACAATTTCCCGATCAGCAAGGAGAACAAACATCCTCAAGAACAAGATGAACAAATTTAGGTGAAATCCATTTGCGCTTATGTCATTTCTGGACTTCATCGTCTCATTGACTCATTTTGATTTCATTTTAGCCTAAACATTATGTAACAATGCATTGTGTTAGGAAAAAAATAAATATATATCAATCTACACTTAAATGGGTAAAATTGTATACAAAGTTTATAGCCGAACAAACTTAAGGAGGAGACTATATTTGGAGTACTATGGGCCAAGTAAAGTGGCAACTCTCAGAATCCCGCTGGACCTTGCAAAGCAAACCTATCCCAATAGCATGTACGATGTGCATATAATGGCCCAAAATGTGCATGTGTATTCTCCCCTCTGCCTGAGAAACGTCAGGCGTAAGAGAACACAAATTAAGTTTTCCAACACTTTAATACAATGAAACAGCAGAAAATCATGAGATCAAAATATTTCTCTTTCCCTTCGGGGGGAGATAATGAATTTATTTAGTTTTTTTAGAATAATGAAGGCAACTCCACCAAAATGTTGGTGAGGAAAGGTTCGCAGAAGAACTGGTGATGATGTTGGAAGTGAGATATCTGAAAGGTCAAAGAACCCGGGTAGTATAAAGAGTAGATTCTTTAGTGCACACAATTCTTCAGGTCCTGAATAGCTTCCATAATTAGGGGCGTTCTTCATGCACGCTTTGAACCCGGGGGTGGATTAAATCCTTCAAATTTCAGCTGCAGCATATTTTTCTATTCAAAACCTAACGCCACCTTACGGCGTTACGTTGTAAATTAGCCTAGTTTGTGGATTTGTGATGATAAATTGTATAGATGTGATCAAATTTGAGATTAGAGAAATTTCTTAAGTAAAATTCTATGCCTCTACGACCCCCTCACTTCTGCGAATGGCGCTTGGAGAAGTAAAATATATTATTCCACTACAAGCAGCTTTATTACCCCTGATATTTTGCAATGAACTGCACCTTAATGTTCTCGTAATTAGTGAAAAGATCTGTAGTGTACAAGAGTGATTGCAAATCCACAAATGGCCTTCAGGATTTTCTCTTTGTCAAGTTTGGTTTTTGAAATACTTCGGGCGAATCCCAACTATCAAAACATTGCACGCATTGACTATGATTGATTTAAATCTACTTTTACTCAAGTTGCGATTTGGTCATGAAATTGATCATTTTTACTGTGCAAGAGTACCATTCAACAACGATAGATTCACGTTTGCATTGGGTTTGTTTAGAACCTATTAGAGGTATAGTTGCAAAATTATAGGTAAATCCCTTAACTCACATGAGTGTAAAAATAATTTCTTCAATTGAATCGTCAACTTATGTTTTGCTCTCCACCGTAAACTCATTCACTACAATACAGTTGATTCATTTAAACATCTCTTAGACATTTATCACAACCCCAAGACTACAGTAAGTTTATAAGCAAATAATATTTTTTTTTACATTCTCCATCAAACAGTTGAATAACGAAGATCAAGGCACCGAGGTTTTTTAAAACATCTCATGTTTAGTTTAGATAGTGTCTGGACGCAGCCATGTAAGGACTGGTTAGGCTGTTCTGCATGCTCTTTCCTTTGCATTCCTTTTTTACCGGCAACTAATGTCACATTTTCAAGTCTAGCCTCTAAAACCATAACACGCAGAAGGATTGAGGTTTGTAGGTATAATGCCGTTTCAGTTTATTATTTATTTGGTTGGTGTAAGTGTTTTTTGTTGTTTTTGTCTGCTTTCCCTTAGATGACAAAGAATTTAAATGTAACATTTGGAATTGCATGCTTTACCAATTTCGTTAAGAAAAGAATCCAACAAATACAATGAAGAACATAGTGTATATCCTTTTAGAGATAACTGGCATGGATAGCTTAGATGCCTACAGCCGCTAGAAGGGGGTTGCAAAGGCATGCTTCTAAATCAATGGTTATGAAAATGAGATAATTGAAATAAATTTGAGATAGGCATAATTTGGAATGTTGGCATCAGCCAAACGACCATATATAATGAACGTTGTAAATGGAACGCCCACACCCCTTGCATAGAGCTTTAATCAAAAGTGTTTAATACACTTACCAAAAGCTTTATTCATATCTCGGCTAAAATTATTTTGAAATATTTTATATAATATAAGGCACAGAATGCGTGGCCCAACCTGCATGTTTGTTTATCTATTAAGTCCCATCATATACCGGGTGTCCCAGAAAAAAGTTAACCGTACTTTGAATTAGTAGCACTTAAGAACTATTGGAGATTTTGGTGTCTTGCCAAAACTGTTTTATTTCTCAACTATGTATCTGTAAATCGTGGAAATATCATTAAATTCCCTTTTATGATATTGATACACCAATGGGTTTAGTGGAGGCTATCAAAAATATGTTTGCGCAAGGAAGTAAAATAATGAAGCGAAGCCTAGGTAGGCTAGGCCACCGTGCACTTTCAAGAGAAGCATAGGCAGCCTAGGTATCCTAGGTCACTGTACGTTTCTTCCTGCAAAGCCTAGGCCATTTTACAGTAGTTTTTCAGCCACGCTGTGGTATGGTCTCGTCATTATTGCTTACTAAGCAAATCAAAGCGTTTCTGTGTAAAAGTTTACTTCCATAGAAACTTTTTAATCATGCGGTTAACAAAAGATCAACGCGTATTTGTAGTCACAAACTTTATTAAGACTGGCAGTATTAAACAAGTACAAAGTTCATTTGAACAACGTTTTCCATGTAGGCTCCCACCAAGCAAGCCCACAATTTGGAAAAATGTTCGTAAATCCTAACATGAAGGAACATGCTTAAATCTAAATAAAGGTCGTTCGGGTCGTATGAGAACCATAAGAACAGCAAAAAATATCGAAAATGTTCAGATGACACTTTTTCAAAATCGACATGTATCACTCAGAAAGAATGGGTTACAATTGTCAAAGTCGTCATTTAACCGCATTATGAAACATGACTTAAAATTGGCATCCCTATAAGATGCATGAAGACACCAGCTTCTTGAAATTGATTTTCCTCGTCGTAGACAATTTGTTGAATGGTTTCTCTATAAACCTACTTGTTTCTTGAAAAACATTGTGATTGGTGACGAGGCATCCTTTTTCATGAATGGAAAGGTAAATAGCCATAACATTCGGCAATATGCGCCGCTGAACCACCCCCCAGTATTCAACTTTGACACACGTATTTGTCAGCAGTAAGTGTCTCTGTGGATTGCAATATGCGGGAATGGCTATATTGTCAGCCCATTGTTTAACGAAAATAACTTGAATGGTGCTGCCTACCTGAGCATGATCAACGAAAAGATCTTCCTGGAATTCCGCCATATTTACGGCAATCAATTCAATAGACTATGGTGGATTCAGGACGGCGCACCAGCTCATAGACAGCTTGCTGTACGAACAAAACTAAGAGAAACGTTTGACAACCGCATTGTCGCGCTAAATCATGCAATTGAATAGCCCCCAAGATCCCCTGACTTAACATCGTGCGATTATTTCTTTTGGGGATATCTAAAGAATAAAGTGTATGCTACTTCACCACAAAGCATCAACCAATTAAGAAATAATATCACACGTGAAGTTAATAGACTTAAGGAAAATTCACATGTTAATTAAAAAAGTTGTTCAATCAATGTGATCAAAGGCGCGACTGTGCTTGGAAAGAAATGAAGGACATGTGGAAGGAAACGATGCTTAGAAAATTATAAAATGAATTTGTATTACCCATATAAAGAGGTGTTTTTGTAAAAAATAGATTTAAATATATTTGTTGATTCTAAACTTCGAAGTTTTATTATTTTACTTCCTTGCGCAAACATAATTTTGATAGCCTCCACTAAACCCATTAGTGTATCAACATTGTAAAAGGGAATTTAATGAAATTTCCGGATCGACAGGTAAATTAGTTTATAAATTTGTTTTGTTTTACAGAACTCAAAAGTCCCCCATAAATTTTGAGTTATACTAATTCAAATTACGGTTAACTTTTTTCTGGGACACCTTGTATATATATATATATATATATATATATATATATATATATATATATATATATATATATATATATATATATATATATATATATATATATATATATATATATATATATATATAGACAAGATTCAGCTTATATAATATAAAACGACAAAAGTTAACAATCTCCTCATGAAAACTAACATCTGCCAAGACTCCTCAAATCCCGTGCTCCAACATAGTTTACGAGTTTAATTGCCGGCATGAAGAACGCCTGCTTCATATTAACTCGAAATATGTTGGCGTGACAACCACCACGCTTTCGAGGCTTTTAACCATGCACCTTCAAAACGGAGCACCAAAAAATCATATGGAGAGCGTACATAACACCAGTCTAACAAGGGATATATTTGTTGAAAACACCACAATTTAAAGAAAAGAGGGGAATCAATCTAGGCTGAACATCTTAGAATTGAACATTGGACATATATAAGTGAGGAATATAGTAGTAAAAGGTTATTAGTAGGAGTAAATAATGGGGAAAATTAGGGGAATAATAGGCAAGTGAAATGAAAGTAGAATAAAACTACATTTCTGGGTTTCTTTGCTTTTTTTTTGTTTTTTTAGTATATATAATATAAATATATATATAAAAAATTCATTCAAGCTTTTAACTTTACAGCAGAGGCGAATTTGTTCCCTACTACTGGTGAAGTCTTTTTAATCTGAGATTTTTAGGTATGGATTTGGCGTTGTTTTGGTTGTTGATTTTCTGGGGTTTTTTAAAATCTTGTGACGAGTTGGTCGCGTTTGCGGAATTACAATTTAATTAATCTTAAGTGGGAAAAATGTGTTTAATGTTGGCTTTGTTTACGTTGTTTCGTGATGAGAATTTTACGTGAACGTTCGATTTATGTCGTTTTGATGAGCAGTCTGCTAATTGTAAATGATTTTGCCTGTCTTACATCATTAAAGTCCATGTGCCCGAGTACAAACTCGGGAAGGAGGTGCCTGTATACGGTGTCCCAGATCTTTATTGCTCTTTTGTGAAGATTACCGTTTATGGGGGTTAACCTCAGTTCACCGTGGAGCTCACTCTGCCTTCTTCTATATCTCCTTTTGGCCATCGTTATAATTAGGAAAGCCTTATTTTGAACCATTTGCTGTTTAAGGACTTGGGTCTTAGTACTTGCGTTTATAGGGACCGGGAAGTATAGGAGTTTGGATCGGATGCAAGCATTGTGGATCTCGAGTTTGTTGGAAGAAGTTAGGTCTATGTTAGGTCTATGAACCGAAAAGATTTACCCAAGTCCCCCCATGCATTCGCCAAGACCCTTGTCATATGACTCTCATACCCAACAGTCTTAATCCGGAGCCCCAAAACCGTGCCCCCGTGCGGTATTGGATGCGTAACCCCCACCCCCGCACCACCTTCACACACACGGATTTCTGCGAGGGTCTGTCGGAATAGTGAAATTACCTGGAATTTTTGAGCATTGGTGGATATCTTCCATCTCCTCTCGTAAGAGTTGCTGCTTCGATTTTCACCGCCGTACTCAGTGGTATATAACTCACATTCCGATAAGGTGTCGTGCAGATCATCGTGATGTCGTCCGCAAATTGGACGTATATAGAGCCTCTGTTAGAGGTTAGGGAAGGGCTATTGTGAAGATGTTGTAGAGCAGGAGACTTAAACATCCAACCTGTGCCACTCCAGCCTCGTGTTTGAATTTAGGGCCATTGAAGCCTTTAATGTGCACATAAGCTCTCCTCTACATTATGTATGTAATCGCAGATTATCCTTAAAAGCTTGGGTTCGCGGCCCAGTTGTAGAATATTGTATTGTAGGCCTCTCCTCCAGAAATCTCTTGCGTTCTGGGATTGGAAGCTGAATAGGCTCAGTTGAAATTTTAATAATGATAGCCTGGTGGTCGCTGGCGACGGGAGGGCCCGGTTCAATGAAGGAATTATAGAGGAACAAAGTGCTGGTGATCACTATGTATGGTTTTATGGCTGTTGTGTGTGTATGTATGTTGGAAAGTTTGGCCCAATTCTGGTCATAATTTGTCTGTCATAAGTGTGTCGAGATTCCTGCCTGCTCATAATTTGTCTGTCATAAGTGTCTCGAGATTCCTGCCTGCTCGGTTGGTTGACGTATAATTTGAGGCAGCACGCCTTGCATTGAGTTGCTGGCAAAAATATCGGTTCTGCCGTGACCACAAAGCTGCATAAAGTTATGGAGGGGTAAGTACCCTCTCCTTGGGGTCTGGTACCCTGTTTCTAGGACCAGGGGCTCCACTGCCGTACGAACCTCCAAAGCTAAGTAAGATTCATCGAGCCCACTCATTATTCTGTAATATATACCTGTTTTCACAGCAATTGCAT
>OZ018323.1:160507275-160612275 GCA_963969495.1 Ceratothoa steindachneri | reverse complement strand
TTTGCCTATGTTTTTATTGTTACGTGATCGAAATTTCACGTGAACATTGGATGTATGTCGTTGTCGATGAGCAGTCTGCTACTTGTAAATGATTTTGCGTGTCTTACGAGTATGTCATTAAAATCCATGTGCTCGAGTACAAACTCTGGATAGAGGCGCCGGTGTACGGTGTACCAGATCTTTTTTGCTCTTTGGTGAACCTCAATGTTTATGGGGGTTACCCCAATTCACCATGGAGCTCACTCTGCCTTCTCCTCTCTCTCTCTCTTTCAGGATCTTGTCATAATTAGGAGAGCTTTATTTTGAACCCTTTGCAGTTAAGGGACTTGGTTCTTGGGACTCGCGCTTATTGGGACCAGAGGGGACAGGAGTTGGGATCGAATGCTAGCATTGTAGATCTTAAGTTTGTTGGAGGTACTCAGGTTTTAGAATCGAAATAATTCAACCAAATCACTCCGTGCATTCGCTGTAGTTCTAGCTACATGACTCCCATATCCACCAGTCGTAATCCGGAGTCCCAGAACTGTACCCACTGTGCGGTATGAGATGCCTCCCACCCTACACACACACACATACACACGGATGTCTGCGAGGGTCCGTCGGAATAGTAGAATTACCTGGAACTTTTGGGCATTATTGGATATCTATAATCTCATCTCGAAAGAGTTGATGTTTTCGATTTCCACCGCCGTACTCCGTGAATATAATTCATATTCTTCCGATAAGGTGTCGTGCAGATTCTCGTGATGTCGTCCGCAAATTGGATGTATATAGAGCCTCCTGTCAGAGGTTTATTGTAGAGCAGGATACTTAAACATCCGCCTTGTGCCAGACCCCGCTTCGTGCTTGAATTCAGGGCCATTGAAGCCTTTAATGTGCACATAAGCTCTCCTTTCCATTATGTAATCGCAGATTATCCTTTAAAGCTTGGGTTTGAAGCCCAGTTGTAGAATTTTGTATTGTAGGCCTTTCCTCCATACTTTGTCAAAGGCCTTTTTGATGTCTCGTAGTACCCGATTTGCGTAGCGTCTTTTAGTTTTTACTTTTGCTAGCTTCTCTGTGATCACAGGTAGAGCCGTATCCGTCCCTCGCTTCCTCCGGAAACCATGTTGGTGGTTTTTGTGCATGCTATTGTTTTCGAGGAAGGAATCAAGCCTGTTGGCCATTATCTCCTCAAAGACTTTGCCTAAAATTTCTAAGAGAGATATAAGCTTGAAGTTAGATGGATTGTCCGGTAGCTTACCGACTTTAGGAATTAATATGATTTTTGCCACCTTCCAGTGGTCAGGGAAGTAGCCCACGTTTAGGCATGCATTCATGATATACGTAAGCCCCAGTAAAACGTTAGGTGCGGCTCTAATGAAGTTTTCCGGGTCAGCCCTGTACGCCCAGGTGCCCGTTCCTAGGCAGTAATTCTACCGCCGTATCTCTCCATATTTCTTTCCTGTAATACATAATAATGAGGATAACTTCTGTGAATCTGGTCATTTATTTCGTCAATGATTCTGTCTTCGAAGTCTAAATCAAAGTTATCATTCTCCCTCGGGATATCTTAAAAACAGATGCCAAAAAGAGTCTGAATTCTTCCTCGATTTTTTCGGTCTCAATAATTTCTGTGTCGTCTCGTCTGAGTTTTATTGACTTTTGCATCTGTCCTCCTTTTAGTCTTTTTACAGCCTGCCAGAATGTACGTGAGTCGTTTTCTACTTAAGTCTGTCTATTAAGTTGTCCTCAAGGACACTCTGTTGGTTCCTCATAAGTGTCATTAGTTCGTCGCGTATTCGTTGTGTTCGTATGTGCGTAGTGACGCTGGGGCCAGTGAGGTTTATTTGATTGATCCATTCCCTGTATTCCATCACGAGTGATTTCATTCTAGTGATCCAAACCTGCCCCCAAACCACAGCACACAGTCGCTTTCAGTGGGTGCATTTCACACACTTGCATTATTCGAGGATTTTTTTTTCCCTAATTCCGGCAGTTTTGTTTATTGACAAATCTGCTCAAGTTGAAGTGGGCCTCTTCACTGAAGATGATTTTCTTAGCAGAGTTTTTGTCGGCTGCAAGTGTCTCTACAATCCATTCAGCAAATTGCTTCCGCTTTCCGTAGTTAGGTATCTGAAGATGCTGCGTAAGTTGAATTTTGTGATCTTTATGCAGCATTCGATGTAATGAAGTGATCGGGATGTCCAACTGCTGCCCTGGCAACGTTAGCGAATCGATTTTCACGGACCCAGAGGGACACTGTTTCGCAAAACCGCAATTTGTTGTTCTATTCGACAAGAAAGATTCCGCCCAGGTAATGTGGTCGTTACAACTAAACCATTTGTTTTAAACTTCGTCATTATTCTGCGAGCCGTAGACTCGTTGGGTGCTTCATTTCTCCCCCAAATGGTACGAGGTGTTCGAACTATTTGCGTTGCACTTTCCCCGTTTTGGTAAAATGTCTTCACGATGAGAACACGCTGTAAAACAAACAAAAAGACATTAATCAGAGTGAAGAGAGATCCCAAACATGATAAAAACATGCTTTCAAACCTCAAAGCACAAAAGTGTCACCCAATTCAAATTGGGCGCCATGCAGCCTTTTAGAATAAATACAATTTCATTTGCATTTATACGTTCTCATCACAATTCCTCCTTTCAGAAAATACATCCTTTGCCTTTCAGCCAAATTACCCCTCTATCCAACTTCTGGTTTCTCAAACCTTCCTAGACTCCTTCCTCAGACTTACAACTCTCCTTAACACGCCATCTATCGAGCGAAGGCTCATTCTTATTTAGAGAACATCTCCCTCCCTCATTCGAGTCCTTCCAGGGAATCATGACGAAATTCATATAAGTTTTCTTCCACTTTAACGCTATCCCGCTTAGCCTTCGGTCCACTTTACGGACTCTGTGCCTTGCCTTAGTAACCCTCATACCCCCCCCCCCCCCCTATCAGCTGCTCCCGCCCTCATCATATCCCCGGTACGCTCCTCCCCCCAAAGAGCACGTGACTAAGCAGGCAGAAAAAAAATTGGATACCTAGCCTCCTCCTGTAGGACTAGATGTAGTTCCTAAGGTACAAGAGAACCTTCTTCTTCTATAATGATAGATATAGTAGGTCCGTTGCCGCGTACTATGGGAGTAATAGAACCCGAACTCGTAAGTATAACTTACTTGCAGAAGTAGAATGCAAATAAAACTGAGTCTCTGGGAGAGAAAAAAGAAATGTCGAAATGACCTCTCCCCTTGACACTAGTTAATAAAAGAAAAATCGCTAGGAATTTTCTTTTCTTTTCTCCCTGTGTGATATACATCAATAACAATGTATCGCGTGGTTCAGTGGTAATCCGTAACAATGTGGCACTTAATTTGCTATTGCAGCAAGTGGAATCTTATTTACACAAAATTGACATAGGTTTATTGTTTGTATTAACCGATTAATGACCATTTTTATGAAATATCTAAACAACCACAAATTTGAAATCTTTAATATTCACTCCTTTACAATTTTATGTAAAGAATATAAAAAATTATATATGAATTAACTTTTTTAATGACAGGTTTTCGAGACACTAGGCATTTAAATGAAGAAAAATCTATCTTCTCTGTCTTAAAACCTTACAAACTGAGTCTATATATATAACACACTCAAAGATATATTAACACAAACACCTCAAGTAATTTGTAATTTTAAGGTAGTTTTCCGTGTATTCGAGATCTCAAAGGCACAGCAAGCATCTTGAGTTGAGTTTGGCTACAGTAGTCCCTATACATAATCCAGTATTGTTTGTCATTGTATCTAAAGGTTTCCTTTGCTAATCCACGAAGGCGTTTCCAAGGTCCAGATGATGCATATCTTGTACCAAACTCGTTCATTTTAATGGAAAAATGGCGAATTAAGTATAATATGCTGTCATTTCCTAGTTTCCCCTAGAACATCCACGAACTTGTATCGTGTGCATTTACCTATACAACTAGCAAATATTGGCCACGGCCATTCGATTGGAGTAAATTGAATCATGTATGCGGTCACTTGATGATCAAACATCAACTACGCCCCTATTTTGAATATATGTAATTCTTCAGAGAGTTTGGCCTGTTAATCTTAATGAGCTTATTCTCTTTTTTACTTCATCGCTTACCGCTTGACTTGGTTTATTGGAATTTTCTTGACCTAATTTGATTAAACAAACACTAATTTGTTTTTCCACTTAAAAACAGATGTACAACTATTAAATTCCCCTGCGTCTCGACTGGGTACCACTGATACAATCGTTCGCATAATTTGAGTTGTACATGGCCGCTTACCTCTAAATTAATCTCTACTGTCATTTCATTTACTAATTTTATGCCCTGTCAAAGTCATACATATGGAATAATTCTGCATAAGCCGCAATATCGTTAAACATAAAGAAAAAACCATCAGTAGTAAGTGCAAACCAAATAATTGAAGCCAAATCTGTTTAACTCCATGCTTACAATAGTAGAGGACCATAACTTCGTTTATGCTGTATAATTCTTGCTTGTTCTTGGTTTAGCTGCTTTATAAGTTGACAAACCTGAACAAAACGAAGATATTTCATTAGAATGGACTGTTTAAAAGCCTTTCTCACATAATATACATAATATTAACAACATAAAATAAATTTAAACAACGTATTTTACATGAATCATTCATTACCTTGGAAACTTGGTCTGTCATTTTAATTTTACCAGCGAAGTGTAGACGCAGCATGATTCGCTCTTTTTTCTGATACTTTGGGAAATTAGTTATTTATAGACATCGGGAGATTGCACCAATGCAGTCAACGCGAAGAAAGCCCGTCATATCCAGATACTACGTGGATTGTCATAAATACTGAATTAGCTGAATTATCTGAATAAGCATGATGAGTAGCTATTGAATTCTGTATTACATAATCTTTACTCTGCTAACATATTTCATGGATTCACTCATCTTCCACCATAAGTCAGATACAGTCTTCAAGCTTCTTTATTTATCCCTTGAATATGAAGAGGTACATAGCTTAATTGATACATATAGTCTGGCAAAGTATTCTTTGCACTTTTAAATTCCAAGAGAAAGTTGATTACTTTAATAAAACAATAATTCAAAATTTGATATATATATATATATATATATATATATATATATATATATATATATATATATATATATATATATAAAAATATATATAAATATATATATATATATATATATATATATATATATATATATATATATTTATATATATATTTATATAGGTATATACTGCACCCATAGTTAATGCATTTTATTATGCTCCAGTAATGCATCTGTTTGTGGCGTTATTGTTAGGTCATAGGTCTGTGTCCTCTTAAATGGGATCTTAGTTTTCACCATATGATTCCTAAGTAGCAATGGAATAACTTGGACTGAGAGAACTTCGTGGAAGATGATCAGGGTTACAGGTCAATTTATCATCTGCCACATTGTAGTTAGTTGGCATTAGCATTAGCCCCTTCATGCGGTGTATTGATACAAACTTTTACTGTTTCTTTATAAAGCTTATTCAAACAATCAGGAATTTAACCCAAACTCCGTCTTCAAAACAAAATAAAGCATCTGTGTTATACAAGATTCGTCTCTCCTTTTCTCCAGTTTGATATAATCCACATAACGCATCTATTTATTAATAATGATTCATATTTTCACTAAAACAACCATAATCACAATTTTACTGTATAAATGATTAGCGTAATACTCAATTATAAATATGAGATGGAATAAGATATTGTAAGACAATATTTTACAATTTTAACCATATAAACCTACTAAGCAGTAAAAGTCTTAATTTAAATGACTAGGGGCCTAAAATCCTGCCACCTTAAAATAATTCAGTTATATTATGTCTCGGGAAAGAAATAAATGATTAATTTATTATTCGCCTATGCTAATCGAAACACCATACTATGTAGTGGCTCTCGTTATTATATACCTTACAGAGTGATGTAGGAAAATGGTGGGGATGATGAACACTTTTTTTTCACTTTATATTGAAACGAAATCAGGCTTGGTGGATAACAAGATTTAACCAGTGGCGGATCCAGGATAAAGGTTTGGGGGATGGGGAGGCTAACCTAAATTCCTGTCTCTGACGAGTGTCAGAAAAAAGCATTGAACATTAATAATGCTTATCTTACACAACATTGCTAATAAATAACTATATCACACTGGGTGAACACTAACTCATTCATATATTTTTCCTTACATCAGAAGGTTATGAAGTGTAGTATTTGGACGTCAGCTAAGGTATAATACTGAATTTAATAATTATTTTTGAGATTTACTTGTACTTTAGACCTATATCATATAAGATACATTCAATCGCTACGGTTTAAAAAAGTTGTTATCTATATTCTATATTGTTACATAAATCTTTCTGAATAGCAGAATACAAGATTAGAAACGAAATATAAACATAAACGAGTCTGAAATTTGGGGGCTTCAGCCTACTTCTTCCACCACCTTAGATCCGCGCCTGGATTGAGCCTGTAGGAATATGCACTAGTGACATAAATGTACAAACACTGACTAAATACATCGTGTCTAAACATGTCTAAAAGGCCTGGAAGGAATTTATGGCAATATACATTAATGGGTTTATTAGTTTCATTCACAGCTTACAAGGAGGTACCAGCTAGAAGGTAATTCCCCGGCTATATATCTTCCACATATTTTCACTTCATTCATTTTGACTTTCTTTACAGATCTCTCGTTAGAAAATTTCAGTGTATGTCCTCTTTGATTTTCGCTTTAAATTTAAAAGATGGGGTTTCGTTCCCTCTCGCATAGTTCTGTTTGTCTTGTAAATAAGCTTAAATTATTAGGACATCGGAGTATTTCAATCACGTCAGAGACCAATCTCAATAGTCCTTCCTATGTTTTTATTCTCCGAAAAAAGGAGGTTACGAGATTGTAAAAATCCAGACCAAAAGCGAAAAGTTTAATGTTTCCTTCAACCATTAATTCTGTGTGTAAGGATAAGAGGGAAAATCTAAAATAAAGTGGTAAATAAGAGGTAAAGTTTATGAATATATATAAACCACGTCTTACAGGGGTATGTAGGCGTTTAATGGCATTTAAATAAAAGATTGCTATGAACTGTATACATTAAAAGAGTCCAGAACCGAAATTTAAAATTTGGAAGGGTAATAAGAATTTATAGCACATTGATCTCTTGGTAAAAACTTGGGTTTCAATCGAGTATGTTATTTGGCTTTTTAATTCTTCGCACGTAAGAAAAGACGCCGGAAATTCTGTTGTTAGAACGTGAACGTGTTTATTTTTTCAACGAGCCTATTTTAAGAGTTTGGCTCTGGACGAAATAAATAAATGAAAAAGAATGCCCTTTGAATTCATCCGGTTTATTGTCTGAACTCTTTCCTGGATGGGTGAAATGCGTCTCGCTACGATATTTACGCATGACTGGATTGAGGATATTAAAATATGAATTCTCTTATTCTCCTCCATGCTCTCCGCTTCATCTTTTTCTTTGCTCTTCTCCCTACATTCATTTTGTCTATCTATGTAGCAAATTTCCATGGGATTACACAGGTTATCTCTTGTTTCCGTAAAATACCTCAAATGTAAATGCATAGTGATAGAAAATTGTAGTGTTTGAGGAAAAAAACAAGCGTTGTAGGGCCAATTGCATCGTCTTCGATCCATTAGAGCACAAATCAATGAGGGAAAACAAAAGTGTCGAGCGCTTCATGCGTGCTTGACGATTTCTCTAGATTTCATAGCTTGCAATTTGCCTCCTACCCGGACCCGGAGTCTTAGTTTCATTTGGTAGCTACTCAATATGTGGATGACACTTCAAAACGGATGGCTTATAGTTTCGGTATGAACTGAGTATTATCAGTATGATGGATAGTCGAGTGGATTAAATTCCCTTTTTCTACTGATATCAGAAGCTCTAATTTCGTTTCCCCATAGGCGCCTTTTTTTTTCTTTTCTGGCCTCCATCTTCTTTTCTATACCTTTTCGCTTTAAATGCTCATTTATTTTCCTACCCATTGGAAGAGAAATGACTGTTAGCAACGCCTCTTCAGGAGAGGACATGTCTAGTGTCACTTTAATTATGCTCTGAAATATAATAACGTTTAATGGTAATTCTTCCAATGCCCATAAAGGCAAATAATAATAATAACAATGAAATAAATTTTATATTTATTATCTTTGCTCGAAACCTGCTAGCAGGCCAGAGTTTCCGACCCTTGTTTAAACAATGTAGCCGACTCCATCATAATAACTTCATGCTGTGGGGGAGGGGAACAGTATAAATATTTACAACAGCTTCCTTTAAAATATATGCAAAAAGGCAGAAATAATATCACAGAAAAAAACTTTGTTTCCTGATTTTATGTTCACAGGATTTGTCAAAAATGTCGTCCTTTTTTATATGACCAAAGTCTCAAAAATCGAAAAAAATTGACCATAAAGTCAAGTAAGTTCTATAACAAAACTAAGTATAGGGTTACGATAAATTTGATAGAATCATCTAGCTGTGGCTAATTAATAACGAGACTTATGACGTGATTCAATTTCAATAAAGAAAACATACATTTAATTCCTCTTCGAATCACTACACTCCCAGATGCCTTTATATTCCTCTTCATTTTAGTCTTCAATTACCGAAAAAATGCATTTTTTTCCCATTTGTTATCTTAAAAAATTTCGGTTTCTTCTTTATTTTAGAACACGCCCGAAACCGCTTCTCAACAGTATTTTTACCCTTTAATATTTGAAATGTAATGAATCACAGGGTGCTTAGTTGGGTGAATAAGGATGATAGTCCACGATTGCTAAGTTATATCAATCAAAACCTGCTTAACAAAAGGACTGTATCTATCCTGTATCCTGGTGCTTAATGTTTGAACTACCCATTTTGGCGATGCTTCATAGAGGCCTCTTACTAAAAGCAATGTGTGACAGCGAAAGCGTAAGAATTTTAGGTTTGTTGTTTCGGTCGCCTTCTTGTCATTGTATATGTCTTGGGTCCTCTAAGTGGGTTATGATTCGAGCTAAATAAATGGCGTATCTTTATTTAATAGCTGAATTTTGACGCGTCACGTTTCTCTTCGTTGGTTGTTTATTGGAAAGTACAAATTAAAAAAGATTTTGAGCTATAATTTCAAATATGGTTTAAGCTTTTAATTACCGTAAAGAGGTAAATATCTATGATGAATAGATTTTTGTATCTTTCAAACAAAAGTATAAAAAATCAAGGCAACGGTTTACTTTGAAATAAAAGGGTTTAAACTTTTGTGATTTTTAACCTACTTTAGTATTTACACATATATTGAAAGAGGATTATCATAGCCTAGCAGCTAGTTTGGTAGCCTCAAAATCGAAGAGTGCTCGATGCCATAGGTTCGAACCGTATCTATTAGTTCACTTTCTTTAATGGGTAAAAGAGTTTATATTATTTTACTCCGTTTGTTATCTTTCTCTGTCTCTCTCGGTCTCTCTCTCTCTCTTTCTCTTTCTCTCTCTCTTCTTAATCTATCTATGATCCTTGTTTGGTTTTATAAAAAGACGAAATCACTTGTGTATCATCTTTCTTCCTTGTTTCCTATAGGTTAATATATATATATATATATATATATATATATATATATATATATATATATATATATATATATTTATATGTATATATAAATAAATATATATATAAATATATATATATATATATATATATATATATATATATATATATATATATATATATATATATATATATAGTTGATATTTTCTCCTAGTATTTTTCCTTTCTGCACTTCAAGACTTGAACACTTTGATGAGATTTGGTACAAGCTTTCGACTACAGTACTGGAGGTTGCCAGTCATCAAGGAGTCGTTGGAGGAGCAACTTTGCTCTTTCAACTCTCTTCTTTTTGGCGGGTTGGGGAAGCAGATGTCCTTAAACTCCGTTGAATGGACGAAGTTTCAGATCATCATTCAGCAAGTTTTACATAGTCATATGGCTTACTTTGGCCTTCAAAGCAAGTTTTCCGGCATTCCTTCTTGAATTTCACCTAATCTTGTTCATCACGTTCTTGATCAGGATCTCACCTTGGCCTTTACTGATAGGGACAGGGTTTTTCTCTCTCTTGGAACACAACTGCCTGTCTTTAAACCCTTTGACCTTTTTAAACTCAAGATCTGCTTACATTAAGGGGCAATATTTTGAAAATATTGCTCGCTGTATTTCTTCTTCTATATAGTTACACAGTTGCTTAAAATTTTTACGTCATATTTATATACGGGTGTTTTTTATGAATTTGCAATTTATTGAAAAAAATTCAATAAATCCTCCAAGAACCTGTAAGAAGGTAATTAATTAATGGTATGTAAACATTCATAATGATTTGTAAAAGGCTGTCTACACTTTGTGTTTTTACTTAAGACCTTAAGACAACTCCTCTATCCAAAATACTGCAAAATAAAGAGATGGAGGCAGATAAATAGTCATTATCGCCCTGGTTTCCTAGTCACTTTAGTAACTGGTAAGGTTGATAAGTTTTATTTTTACCCCCAAAAATTATGTCAAGAATATCCGCCAACAATGGCGTATGGCATAAATATTGGCGATTTAACGATTGCCTCGCAACTCTGGTGTGAGGGTTCACATACTTATTAATGAGTTCTCGTTACCCTAAATGATGAGGCGTTGGATTTCCAGGCCATGGTATCCAATGGCTTTTGATATCCACTCTCTCCAGTCGCGAAACGGGTGACTCTCCCATGGGCCACACAAGGGGGCAAAACATTACTATCGCTTTGTCTTCAACTTCATCCCCAACAATGGGATGTACTGGCGCCTTCTCCCTTATTAGCCATTGTCATTCTGATCTTCACTTAAATTTCATTAACCAGTCGGGTTCTGCCCCCTGGCAGGGTACCATTAACTAACCTCTTTTCTAGGGACTCATGCTTTCTTCTTGGATCTACTGCAGTGAGAACCTCTTTTAACTTAGCCTCCTTCCCATAGCATTGGGCATACCTTGGTACGATAATACCCATACAAAGCAAGTGACGATTGATCATAGTCACTTCCTTGGCATAAGTGATGTTAGTGCCATAAGTATGCCCCGTACAACGTCAAGGAATCTAACGCATGATATAATAATCTCCTTAGTTACCCCATAACCCTTAAGGCATTGAACGATATCGTTTTATTACATAACCAGGCAATGGCTTCGTCCCCCCCCCCCCCTCACACAGGGGCAGCTTGTGCTTCGCTACTTAGATTAAAATTTAAAATCTAAAAAAAAGCAGCCATGGTTAAATTTTTATAAATTTTCTGAACTTCGCTAATTATAATAATTTTAAAAAGGAACTCTAAACTAAATTTCTCCCCTTTCAAAATATCATGTTGTTAAGAAGATATATAAAAATACATTTTCTTAACTTCACCATTTGTAATTCTTTTGGTTTTAAAAAAATCCACCAAATTTCGATACTTATATTTATTTTTGAACTTCACCATTTTGTTTTTTGATATTATAAAAGAATTATTAGAAATAACTTTGATAAAAAAACATAATTCATAACCAAACTAAGATGAAATTATTATTCAAATACTCAAAAAATCACCTTCTTAAATTATAGAGTTAGTGATGATGATGATGATGATGATGATGATAATAATCATAATAATTTAAAGCTTTTATATGGAAGGAAGGCTTATGTGGAAGATCACTACAAGGGGACACATTTCTGTCTTTAATTTGATAGTTAATGGTGTATGTCGATGAAATTGCCAAATAAACTCAGCATTTCAATTAAATCAGGTCATAAGAAAAAGTTGGTTTTGACCTTAATTTGCCTTTATTACGGGATTTTTTGCCAGCTCTTGTTTCCTGGTCTGAAAGTTGTTGCAACATGTTTCTGTTCTTTCTTTTCAAATTATTTTAAAGACATATTTTTTCGGATAAACTCGAAACACATTTGTTAATTCGGAATTTACATCTGTGGAATCAAGGTATCATTTAGTCCTATGAAGTTTTTTAGGAGACGTCTCTGATTTTCATGATTGGGTTAAATAAAATGTTTCCTGCCTTATTCTGAGTTCAATCACACTGTCTTTTTTTCTATCTGAGGTTGTTATTCTTTGCTATTATTATTATTATTATTATTATTTTAAAGTAACCTGTTTTAAATGTTTTTTTTGCATATTTGGTAGCCCTACCGTCATCGGTGGCTGCCAAAGATTTCGAAAGTTGCGAAATACCTTCTAGTAGCCGTGACAAGGAGTGCATTATACCAGAAAAAGTGTGTGTTCATTACCATGTGTCCGGTAGTAGTATCCATGTACATCTCCTATCGAGAAAAATTCATACAACTTTATTTGTGCTCATAGATGAAAACTATAATGTAAAAGGAGTATATATTGGAGCGGTTGGTTAAGTTGAAAAGCCGTAAAGAGTGGATGGAGAATTTTGTTGAGCGATGAGGTTTCTTGATGCTGGCTTGAAAGAGTGTAAATTGTTCAAGGGGTTACCAATTTAGCGGTTGGTTAAGTAAACACGCTTACTGGGGTGATCTAAAAAAGAGAAAATGATATTTCTTTCTCGCCACATCGCTAATTCTATTACACTTCACGAAAAGGAATTACACATAAAATTTCTTCTCTCTATCTCATCATTTAGGGATTGCCCCACTTTTCACTTTTTCTTCGTCAGGTTGGTGTTTGAGGGTGTCAGAATAGCCATTCGGTGTTCGCGAATGAGACGGAAGGAAACTTGCTTCTGATCCTCATGCTTCGTCAGCGTCGGGAATCAACATGCTTCTAGAGGAGCCAACACTCGGAGCTCGAGCGAGTAGTGATTGCCATAACCTGAAAATAGGAAGAAAAAAGAAAAGAATAAAAGTAGGGTGACCTCTAAATATTATTGTATTGTGAGGAAATTTGCACACAAAGAGAGGAATGCAACACCAAAAAAAGCAGTGTTGGGGGAGAAAGGATCAGTATACTTTGAAATTTTACCCTTGATTTTTGAACCACCCTATCGCTCAATATTTGGCTTGATTAACATGGCTTACGCTTGGAATTCTTCTTGGTTGCTTCAAGTCAGTCGGCTCGCAGCTCGCATCGATGGAGAGCTTTCTTGGAGGTTAATGGGAAGGCTGGCACTTGCTCTGGAGTGATGGTGGCAGTCGAGCGAGATAGTTGTGTGAATACTAACAAATAAACCCAGTAAATGAAAGAATGAATAGGCCACGAATGGTGTAAGATTACCAGGTGTTACCATCGTGGAGTTTTCAGCTCTTACTGGTTGCTCCAATATATATTCTAAAAGGCATAGAATTGATTAAAAAGAGCAGAATAGTATTAAATCATCTCTGGGAAAGTTTTCTATGATAAAATGACACGGAACTAAATTAAAATAAAAAGAATTCGTAAAGTTGGTGATTTCATACTAACTTTGTTGTTTTAATTGAATGTGTGAATGATTAACTATGAGAGATACAGCCGTGTAATCCAACATGGAATTATCACTGGTAGAGAAGATTTCAGGAATATTTTTTCCCGAAAAAAATCCAGAACGAATTACATCTTTAAATTTTAGATTAAAGGTAGATGTGTAATGATAAGGACATGTTCGTTATTTATCAATCATAAAACAGTCAGGAGTATTTTCGCGATTTACTCACAATGCAAGATTTAGTCAGGTAAATGCCCTCAAATGTGACTCGCAAATATGCAAGTTTGTTATTTGCCTCTAGACGAAATATTACATTATGTTTCAAATAATTTAATACCTGAAAATGAGATATCAGGTGATAAACAGGGAAGAGATTAGAAGAAACGAGAAGGATAAAAATAAATAGAAGACTTGGAAAACCTGCGATAACCCTAAATATTGAGACTATATTATATTTAGAATATTAGAGAATAAAAGAACAGTAAACTGAATGTATGGAAGCATGAGCGTAAATTCCTTCCTTTTCAAACAATGTTTGCAATTTGTTTACGACCACCGGACCATTCTCAAATTTGAATGCAAGCAAAAATCCAGAAACAAAATCTAACGAGATTTCAATTCAATTTTCCTACTTTCCTGCCATAATATTGGCTGTAAATGTTATTCATTTCTTTTCTTTTTATGGAAAATATAAAAAAAATTGTTTTTATTTGGAGATACAGACTTGATAAATAAGAAACGGATTTTCGATTTTTCGAAATGATACTGGTAAATGAACTAGCCTCTTTGATGTTATGCCTTAGGAAGGATTTGTGCTTGAGATAATTTACCCGGTTTCTTGGACAGTGGTTAAATATTAGGATTTAACCAACCGTATAATAATGGCCTCTTTACCCGAATGAGCATATTCGCCCTTATATATGGACCTAGCTCACCTTTTCACGAACGTTCTTCATTCTCCTCTCTAGTCTTCCTTTTAAGCATTCATACCATCTACCTTCAACTCTCTTTCACCTCCCATAACTTCACTTAGTTTTTATAAACCATTTTAAACAGATTTCTTGTTGAGTTACGACGGTTAAAAATAAACATTGTTCCTTCATCAGCGCCAAATGGATTAAGCTTAGAAGCTAAAGCAAATATGAGAAAGAAGGAATAACATACAGAGAATTAACAGCCGACGAACAGCGGAAACCTCTATAATTGAAAGTAAATATCTTTTAAGATCACTCTCGCCGCAAAAGAAAAGAAGGGAAAAATATCCAAGGGCAAGTTATATGACC
Organism: Ceratothoa steindachneri; assembly: GCA_963969495.1. Classification (NCBI taxonomy): domain Eukaryota; kingdom Metazoa; phylum Arthropoda; class Malacostraca; order Isopoda; family Cymothoidae; genus Ceratothoa; species Ceratothoa steindachneri. The sequence continues at coordinate 160,597,531 of OZ018323.1, read as the reverse complement.
TTAAATAATCAATATGCAAAAGTTAAAATAAAAAATAATAATAATATTTCAACAGAGGAGCTATCTTGAAAGGAATAATATGCAGGTATATCTCTTAGTATACAACTAAACAAAGATGCTCTCAAAATGAGAATACAACACTTGAGCGGACTCATTATCGTGCTCATTCATTTCAATCCTCGCATGTTCAGGTTTGGGACAACTGTGGCTTTATGGATACCACGAAACAGGAGGTTCGGAGTCGTAAACAAAGATGCTCTCTAAATGAGTATAAATCATGTAACCGTCTATGTGCATCCCTCTGTGTTCGTCTGGCCTCAACGTTCGCAGAAAGAATGGAAATCATTCAACTAACTCTAAGTACATGCCATAATTCTAGCTTATTTAATGTGAATAAGGAAAAATATGCATCTACATACGCTTTTCTTTCAACATACATTTGTTATGGCTTTATAATTTCCAACAGTTTATTTTCCTTATCCAAGGATATTTGATAAACGTTACTTTTTACTTATTTAATAATATAAATTGCATGAGAAATAGCAATTTCAAGTTGGATACAATTAATTACCTTTTACCGCTTATTTAATAACATAAGTTGTATGATAAATAGCAATCGCAAGAATAACGCATTTACACATGAGTTAAGATTGGCATTTCTCCGGAAAAGGATGAACCATAGTTTAATCGCGAGCAACGGGGCGGAAAATTTAGGAGATTAAACCTTGGCCCAAATTCTGAAGAGGAAGGTATCCTGTAAGAAAGGGGTATCCTGTAATTTTAGGGTATCCAAAATAAAGATGTATCCTGTAAGATGCGTTTAAAATCTGCCATATTAAAAACTATTCAATTTAATCCAATTTCTATAAAACTTTGAAGCTAAAAACCAACGAGTACGTCCCCGCGGAAGGTTTGTAACTAGAGATATGTACAGTATTTGTGAAGATACAACTAAGATATGCATAAAATATAGCTGCAAACTTTCATGCGGAACTTGGGGCTGGAAAGGTATGCAAGGTGCCAGCTGCAGTATGCTGATCTATGCTACACCACACATCCGTTGAGGTTACACACTCTGACCAGGAAGGTGTGCCATTTCTCCATGTTTCGGGTGTACAATAGTTTAATTAGAACTTAGAACTAGTTACAATAGTTTAAGTAGAACTTAAAACTAGCTAAAGCAAGTTTAATGACCTGTGAGTGACATTTTTTACCACTTTCTTAATACCAGCCACTGCCCTAAGTGTTAATTACCAAACGAATCCTTTGTAGCCGACCTGGGCGTCTTTATTCATTGGAGAGAAAGAGGAAAAAAGACCAAAAGGGAGATAAATAGCAGTTGCACACGACAAATACAACCAACACTCCTCACATCTCTTTGCAGGGGATTTCGGGCCAGATGACCTTCGGGAAAGAGGGTCTCAGTACCAGGGGGACTTGGGACTAGGGTCGGGGGACCTTGGTACCAGGTGTCTGGTAGAAGGAGATTTCCGGACCAGGGATCCTTGGTACCAGGGTTCTGGTAGAAGGAGGTTTCTAGGCCAGGGGTCCTTGGTACCAGGGGTCTGGTAGAAGGAGGTTTCTTGGCCACGGGGCCTTGATCCCAGGGGGGTAGGGGGCCAGGAGACCTCAGGGCGGCATCATACTCCTCAAGGAAAAATACATAGAAGGAGAACATATTCAATATAGAACTAGGCCCTCTGACTCGGCCCTCTGACTCGGCCCTCTGACTAGGCCCTTTAATAAAGCGCACTCAATTCGGCTCAACGAACCATCTTGGAACCCATTTCGAGAAAGAGGCGAAGGAGGTAATCCTCGTGTCATCTTCTCTCCCTCACAAAGGGATCTCTGATCTTATGACATTTATTTATACCTAATTATCTCAAACCGATTTTCACGTAATTCAAAACCATTCCTACCAGTGACCTACTCGCTGGTTTTCCCTTTATAGATATTATATATTGATCATCTTTAGCCTATTTTACATTTTTTACTAACTGATTCCCTTCTCATCAGTCTTCTTTAGTGCATGATGTGGAGTACAAGAATTTAAAGGAGTCTAAACTTGTGAGCCAAAATAGGACAACACACTAGTATAAAGGAAAGACTAGTATAAATGTAACTTAAGATCAGCCTAAGGCTAATTTACTGACACTTTGGATGAGTCGAACATTAGGTTAACTGGTCGAAAACTAGTTTAACTAGGACTTAAGAATAGTCCAACATTAATATAATGGATACTAAGCCCTGAACAATGAGTAGTTTAACTAGAAAAAATCATTCACTAGTTTGACTCTCACTTAGGACTAATTTAAATGTTACACTACATCAATATATAACTAGTTACCTTTTTCCTTTTTCCTTTTTTTCCCTTTTAATTTTGCATTATTCACTTTGCCTCTTCGTAAATCTTTTCTTATCTTTCATTTTATGTATCTCTTGCTTTCCTTCTTTCTTTCACTTTTTTACTCTCTTATTTTCTTTCTCTTTCATTATGATTCTCTTCCAGTAGTGCTCTCTTTTTCTTTCTATCTTTTTCCATTTTTTCTTTATTTCTTTATCTCTTTCTTTTCCTATTTCTTTTCTCTTTATTTGTCTTTCTTTTTTTGTTTCTCTCTTCTTTTATCTCTCTTTCTCTCTATTATTCTCTCTTTCATTCCATACGTCTTTCTTTTTCTCTATCTCTCTCTCCTTTCCTCTCTCTTTATGTCTCTCTCCTTCTCTCTCTCTTCATCTCTCTTTCTCTCTCTCTCTCTTCATCTCCCCACTTTCTCTTTTTATCTTTATCTTTCTTTTTCTCTCATTAACTCTCTTTTTATAGTCTCTTTCTTTATTTTTCTCTCCATTCCTTGTTACCGCTTCTTCTCACTGATCCTCTGTCTCGCTATTTTTTCAATCTCTTTCTCTTTATCTCATTTTTCTTTTTCTCTCTTTCTCTTTATCTTTTTTCCTTTTCTCTCTTTCGCTCTCGCTTTCTTCCTCTCTCTCTTTCTGTCTTTTCTTATCGGTTTCTTGATATCTCTCTCTTCCTCTATCTTTCTTTCCCTCTCTCTCTCTCTCTTTATGCCTCTCTCTTTTTCTTTATTTCTTTTTTCTATTTCTCTCTCACTTTCTTCTTCTCTCTCTTTCCCTCTCTTCTTATTTATTTTTGATGTCTCTCTCTTCCTCTTTCTCTTCTTTTATATTTCTATCTTTCTTCTATTTCGTTTGATATTCTCTTTTATCTCTCTTTCTTTCCCTCTTTATTTATCTCCTTCTCTTCTCTCTCTTTCCATCTATTCCTCCCTCTCTCTCTTCTTGTATCTCTATTTCTCTCTCTTTCTTTATCTCTTGCTCGTACTATCTCTCTTTCACTTTCTTTCTCTCAAACCTTTCTATTTCTCTCTTTCTTCCCCTCTTTTCCCCTCTCTGCCTCCTCTCTTTATCTTCCTCCCTTTCTCTTCCTCTCCTTCTATCTTCCTCTCTCTCATATTCTCTAAAACTCTTCACCTATTTCTTTATATTTATCTCTCTTCATTCTATCTTCCTCTTTTTATCTCTCTCTCTCTCTCTTTATTCCTCCTTTTATCTTACTTTATATCGCTCTCATATTCTCTGATTCTCTCTCACTCTCCCATCTTTTCTATCTCTTTCTCTCTCACTCACTCTCATCTCTTTTTCTCTCTCTTTCTTCCTCTCTTTTTCTCTATCTCTCTTCCTCTGGCCGTCTTCTACAACCCGAGTTCGGAGTGCCACTCAGTCAGTGTTTGCTCTCGCTCGGTTAGTGCCGCCTCTGCTCCCGATCTCTGCGCCGCTCAGCCAGCTGGAAGACCACCTGCTGGCCTATCTCCTTCTACTCCGATTTTTGGCGCTGCCGCTCTCGTTACCGTGCTTTAGTCTCCTACTCCCGCTTCTGCTGCTGTTCCTCCGGCAGCAGGAGTGTAGGAGGAAGGATAATATGACGCAGTAATGCCCACAGTGTGCAGCTCTTCTTCAACGTAGGGTGTTGTCTTCTTTCTCTCTGGCACCCACATGCTGACTGGGAGGGCCCCTTCACTGGCTCAGACAATTGGATGTACCTACGCGCTTACTGGGAGTGCCCATTAACCGCCACAGGTGTCGACGTAGAGCAAAATACACGGCTCCCTGAGGGGACGGTTGCTCAAACCGGTCTCGTCTCTTGGTTTATTTGGGTGCAAACCTAAGGTAGTTACCCAGGGGGATTGACAACACCGATTGGTCGTTTTTCCCACTGGGGTAGTACCTTTACGAAGCCATCTTCAGAAAGCTCGCCACGCAAAATGATCTTGGGATTGCTTTAATGATTCTCTTATTGCCCATTTGCTATGGAAATATCGCAATGAAATCCCGCATAGCAGGACTTGTAAGTAATCTGGCGATTTTTAAATATTCTATGTTCTTATAACAAGAATAGGAAAATTTGCAAGTTTCCTCTTTCACTTTTTACTGCAACAAGTTATTGTTTACCTCCACTGATGCTTCTTTTTCTATTCAGTCTAATTTGTGCAAATTTACTTAATTTAGAGTGCTCTAAACACGTAACTGTCTTCATCTACGATTTAATGATAACACCCCTATTATTTGCTGCCTGTTAACGGACATACTAATTAGTGTAACAAATAGTTTTTCAGTTGAATCAGTAAACAAACGCATTTTTTTTATTCGAACGGTGATTTAAGCAATTAACCCTACAATAATTTTCCTTATTTTAGAAATCATCTAATTTTTAGGCAATAGTGACCATTTGTTCATAGCGTGTTTGAACAGTTCATTTACTTCTCTTAATCGTGTATATATGAGCTCATCTCCGAAATCTTCCTAACGTTCCGAGAAATAAAGCGAAACGCGGCTTCCATGAGGATATAAACAGTAAAGAGATTTTCGTATCATCGGTAATCACACTTTAGAGGTTTGAGGAGGGAAGTGGGCTGATAAATTCGAAAGGGAGACATTCATTCTCTCCTCCTTAACCTCCACGTAAGTGAAGGTTAATTTAGTTCTAAGATACATAGACAAATATTTATCTCTCCGTAGTGAAAAGAAAATGGCAATAGGTCTACAATGCAATAGTGGCCTTTTATTAAGAGAATTTACTGTTTTGATAAATAGGAATTACATCATAGAAACTAATTAATAATTGAATATTTAAACATATGGAAGTGAAGAAAGCGGTATAGAAGGGTTAATTTTGGGAAGTAACTTTGGTTAATACAAATGCACATCATTCCATCCCCTGGCCTAGTTTGTCAGTTAGCCGTGAAATTAAACGATAAATTATGTGGTGCTGTCTGTTAAATGGCCCATATAACACGTAGAGTTCAACAAACCTGCTTTTCTTTAATTAAAACTGTTTTTCTAGTGGGGATTCCATTACCAAAACGTTTGTGTCTTATTGAAAGCCTTGGTAAATTTTCCTCCTATAAGTTTCGGTTTGTATTATTTGCTTATCAACCATTAAATTCAGACACAATTTAGATAACCGCAAATTATAACAGTTATGAAGATGAAAATCCTTGAAGATAATCTACAAACTTTACTTCATCAAAGAAACGGCCGAGACCTCCTAATAAACTATGACCGAACCAAAACACACAAACAGGAATTATGACGCAGAAATAACTCAGGCTTGTGAACGTAGAAACTACGGTCGTAACGAACGAGTTGATCTCGAAGACATTTAAATTGAGCATGAAAATCCGAGGTTTAAACTTCAGTAATTATCTCTTGCTCCATGATCGCTTTCAAATAACGACTTGTTTTTAATTTGGCTGGACGACCAAGCCAATCTAGTTCAATAGGAAATTTTTTATCCTTAACTTTCTTCTTATCTACTGTATATCTAAATTCAGGTTTATAAACATTCCCTTTGTATCGGGAATTTGGCCTCTTCCTACTCTAATTTATAGATATTCACATACATACTTTGATAGCTACTAGCGGGTTGTCTTGGTTCTAAAATGGTAAATATATACATGTCTAAAATAATCAGTCATCTAAATACTTTGACTCTTTGTCAATCTTATATAAAAGGGGGTATTAGATAAATCGATATAAATTCTACACGCGCAATAAAAACAAGTTGTTTAACAAACAAACCTATACATATATTCTCAGGAAAATTTATACACAAATAAAACGATACATATATTTGCAAAGTCATTCGAAATGGTCAACATTTGCCTTCGCGATCATCTCAGGATGGGACCTCAACGAGTTTCATGCACTGGTTAAGGAGCCTTTGTCAAAGGATGACATTGCCTCCACAATGGCGGTACTCAGGCTTCTAAGGTGTTGTGAACATCCTTGTTGAGATTCTTTTTAGCAACCCACACGAAATAATTTTGTAAGTTGCAGTTGAGAGAGCTTGGCAGCCACAAGTTTGGGAACCGGTGGTGCAAGCGCGTTGTTGAACAACCAGGCAATTCCTTGCTATTTGTGCGGGAGCAGAGTCATGCAGGAAAATATAAGGCCTTGCTGCTGCTACTTGGTCCATCCAACCCGTGACTATAGGCTCCATCACCTTAATACAAACATCCTTGTCGACCTAGAGTCTCTGGTGGGAAGTTGTGAGAAGCCATAACGTTGCCCTCGCTGCTGACCATACTCAAAACCATCAAAATAAGGGAAATTTGCTGTCCATGACCGCAGGCAATTCGACTTTATTCTCAGCCTCGTCATATGGCCGTTTCACTTTGTAAGCGAGATTCCTCGGGTGCTTAAGCAAGTTCACAATCTCTTTGAAGCTCCTCTCGGCTCAGAGGGCCGCTATTATGGCGTACCTTTTTCGATTTCAGCTGACATTCTCCGAAGAAGCCGCATATTTTGTTACTTGCATGAAAGCTAAATTTTTACTGTGTGTGTGTGTCCAAGGTCAAGTAACCTACTTTAGTATTAGCCCTTAAGCACACCTTTAACTTTGTATTGAGTTACCTGAACCGTAGTATACTTATAATATACGAGTTTATACATATATGCATGTTTTATTAAAACCAGGTTCAAATGAGCTTTGATTTACTGTCTCCTTTGCTTCTCTAATTTTCTTATTATACGTTTTTGCGCCTGGCGAAAGGTTATGAATAAGGGTTCCAATATTAATAGTTTATTGCAGCTGAGCTTTCAGTCACGTTTGAACATCTTTTGAGCGAAATTACTTTAAACTGATTAGACATTTTAAAATCGTACATTTATATACTAACGTTAATCCTCTGTTTAAAGAATATACTACAAAGGTCATATTCACATATCAAAAAAGTGAAAAAGAATGGGAGCAGGGTTCCTATAGGGAAAGCTAGGTAATAAAATTTTAGGAGTGTTAACCATTTAATCCATTAAATGTTTTGAATTCATTTGGGTAGCTGTCTGTTGGCCATTAAGCCTTGTTCTCTCTTCTTGGATTAAGATAGATTCCATGATGTGAAGTCGGGTGCGATCAGTTCTTCGTTCGATTTTGATGTTATCCAATAAAATGTCTCTTTAATGTTGGGTTCCGTGTTCCATTAAATAGTGAATTTGGATGGCGCTGTTTTCAAAATGCATGGTGAGTCTACGAGATAGGGATGTGGTTGTCCAATGTATTTATTCGAAGAATGAAGCTTACAATCTTCATTGGGGCTGTTGGATTCGTAAATTACATTGGAAGCTTTTATATCTTTGGTTTTGCTTGTTTTATTGGTAATGAGATGATTGCTAATTTTCTTTGTTTTGAAGTATGTATATTATCAGTTGTAACATTTCTTCTGGATTCGTGCATTTTGTATTTTGATTGTTCTTCTGTCTGTTTTATATAAATCACTGATTTGGTTTTCTAGAAGATATTTATTGGGCGTTTTTATTATCTTATTCTTTATTGTTCTGTACTTTTTACAAAAACGCCTTAAGGTGTTTGTTTAGCATAACACTGGATAAACTATTTTTAATTAGTAATGGCTCTTTTCGTTGAATTTCTTTAGGGAATAATGTGCATGAAGAGCTGCATTTGTTTGTGGGGCTGATCGATGACCGTGGGACAGTTATTTTGTATCTTCCTCCACATTCCCCTTCTCCGTTCAGACAAATCCAGAATTTTGGGGTTTTGTATATACTTGTGTATGTAATTATTTCCACTTCCTGTTACTTTTCCTGGTAATTTTCTGTTACAGTTTAATTCATATTTAAATTTGAATGCAGATCATTCCTAAATTTTCTTATTTAGTTTTTTCACGTCGTTTTCATCTGGAATCACAAGATATTTATCGTGGGCAAAGAGACGTTAGGTCGAAGGCTTTAAATGATTGTCTGTTAATATTTCTTTTTCTAATCGACCCGTGTAGAAGTTAGCAAAAGTGGATCATAGTGAATGCTCCGGGGCAACTCCATTCAATTGATTGATTTTTTCATTAATATGAATTAAACCTTAGAGGAAAATTACCTTTCCTTGATGCAAAAAAAGAGCAAGTGATAATAAGTATATAACATAAGTGTATACAAAACCAACAAATTCTGGAAGTTGCATGGAATCATCAAGAAACTGACGAATGAGTGACGAGGTCAGACGATGGTACAAGGAATGTTCAGTCCTATGCGTATATAAGCCAGCGGTCGCGTTCATTTCTTGACTGCACGTTCCCGGCTGGTTCAGAAGCACCATATTTGAACTCGCAGCAAAAAGAGCTTTCTTGCGCTTATTCGTACTTTTACTCTTTTTGCCCTTTGGGGAGAAGAAGAAGAACAGCGCAGCACAAGGGCAATTTTCTCTACTACGAACCATACCGATGAATTTGACCTTTCTCCAGCACCATCCTCCTTTGCATTACGGGGAACTTTAAGAAAAAGAGATATTTTTCCCAAGCTGACATAATTAATTTTATGACGTCCTAAACTCACCACCCCCGCCGTTCCCACCTTCTAAGGCGTAGCCGTGTGTACTACCACTCATAACCTAGTTCTAACTATGCTCGTCGTGTAACAAGGCATAATTCGAGGCGGTTGGGAAAGCAGGTTTGTGGACTAGCCCACTGTAGAACCTTCCGTCATAGGCACCCCGGATAAGAGGCGAAGCTGCAACCGTTGAGGGAGAGTTCTCTTAATCCCTAGGAGCCCAACGAGGACCAAAGAGTAACACACAACCGTCTCTATGTAAGCCAGAAGCAGCCTCGATACCCAAATCCCAGAAGAGGCGGCACCCCGGGTGGTAGTGGTTGATTTAATCACCACCCATCATCAAGTCAGCCATGGGTCATCCTTCTAGAGGGCCTCCCCGGGTCAATTATCTTATTTACCCATTACTTTTGCCCAGGCAGTTACACCGGTTGTGCTAAAGATTGTGGGAGCGGAGGGATCATTTTCATTCTCATTCTCATGTCATAAGAAACTAAATTTCTTATACCCAGGCCCCAAAAAAGAAACGGTACAAGGAACGCACCATCAAGGAGAAGGCTCCCCACGAGCTACCATGAAGGACTATGAGGGTGCGAAGAGGGTGCCTCTTCTTACCCTCTCCGGAAATGAAAAGCCCACAAGGGAGAAGACCCTGTAGACCATATACGCCGATATCAGAGTAATTTTACTCACGCTAGAAGAGCAATACAATGTATACGTTGCACTCTGCTCCACAGAGAAGAACTTAGACCTCCTCTTAAGTGAAGATCCAACAAACACTGGCTAAAATTTAACTTGCACCCCACACACCCCCAAACGTCACAACAAAGAGATCGGTAATCTGTCGACGCCTCTACCCATGGGTCAGAGCACACTCAGCCGCGAAATCAAAAATGGATTTGAAAAATATCAAAACTAGGTTACCATCGAAAACGTTGTGAAATTTAAAAAGCAGAAGGGAGAAGATCATACACATGTTTTCAAAGTCATCATTAGAACCACCGAAATGGCAAAGAGAGCCGCAGAATACGACCTCCTTGCATTCTACACGAAGATCTTCCCCGACCGGATTGAAAGGGAAACATTTGTCTCTGCCCAGTTGTGTGTCACCTACTATGCCCTGAACCAGCAAACGACAAAAGAATGCCCATACAAAAGTAAAGCTTGCTCGGAATGTGCATGTACAGACAATCACTGGGACCAGTGTAAAAACACCGAGAAAAAATTGCATAAACTGCGGGAACGGACACAACAATTAGCGATGTCGTGCTCAATAAAATAACAATTAATAAAGAAAAATCCTGGAATATCATAAGAAAAGGAAAGAAAAAAGAACACGACCTATGCCGCCGCAACAGCAGAAGGAACAACAAGGACACCTACATCACAAACCACTACAGTAAATAAAAGTAAATATGCGTCCAGATCTCATACCTTGTATTATGCATGCGCATTTCGTGAACATTGCAAAGCCTGGATCGTACGCAACAGAGCTGAATACAAGGTGAGAAAAGAATAGCCTTAAGAAAATGTGGTTCCCAAAGAACCCACCCTCAGGTGAAATATACAACATTAAAATGAAACCCACTGAACACGAAAATAACAGAAAAATAAAAAACAAACCCAAATGAACACTGACCAAGAAACTGAGGAAGAAACATCCGACAAAGAAATTACAAGAGCTACCAGAGAAATTACCCAAAAACTATAAAATGGAGAACAAAAACAAAGGCCAAAGATAGATACACAAGAATTGAATATTAAAATATACGGTTCACACACCTTCCCACTCCCAAAAAACTTCAAACAAAAAGAAATCGTTGACGGACTAGTAAAAGGTAAATATAAGTGGGATTATGACGCAGATGTAGAAGGAACAGAAGTCCATAATGCCTTAGAGCATGGAATGATTCTCATCAATCCTGAATCATGTTACAATATATCAAATAGCCAGTTTAGGAAAAACAAACTGGTTGCGCCACTTCTTCAGCAAGAACCAACAAAATGAAAACAGGAAAGGAAAGAAAAAATTAAAACCAACATGTTTGACTATCAGCGAAAACTAAAAATATTTACGCTAACGTGAACGGCTGGACAGAAAAACGACTAATTTACTCAAACATAATAAGACAAGAAGATCCAGACAGAGTAATTTTGACAGAACACAGAGTCAACACGGAAAGCGAAAAAATGAAAATACCAAATTACAGAATAATAAATGCAAACCATATCCAGACAAGATCGATGGTATAATGATCAGAGTGAAAACTGGGATCCATTACACCGAAGTCAAATACCTGAAAAGAATACTACCTTGCAATAAAAATTCAAATGAATACAGGCGACCTTCTAGTAGCCGGATCCTATCAACCCCCTTAGGCGCCCGTACCTTCCTGTCCCTAATTTCATTAAACTCTTCCGCCGACCAGCTTCAACCATACTGATCGGAAATCTCAACGTCAGTTGCAGGGAAGCAGGACATGCAGCCTACATGAATAGTAAAGGTAGAACTCTGCAATTATTGATGAAAAGAAACCTGATCCATAGAGAAGGACTAGATTTCCCGACATACCTAACCAATAGAGCTTCTACCATGCCATACATTGTCCTCGTCAAACCCAACCTCAATCTCAATAGGGAACCTGGACTCGCAATCCCATCCGACCACCTAATCATGATCACAACCATATCCACTTCCTCCACCCAAATAAAGATCCCGCAAATAAAAGTACCTAGCAAAACTGACTGAACCAAATATCAAGAACACCAAAGCTCCATAGAAACCAGATCCCTGAAAAATCAAGAAAATAACGAAATAGAAACACCTACAATAGAACATAGAACCCTACCTGCACCGCAATCAAAGAATTCAAAAGACTCACAGAAGAGATAAAAAAACTGGGAAACACATTGGAAAGGTACTGAAACTAAAAACAATCAGTAGACAAGTAGGAATATTAATAAAAGACAAGTTAAATCTGGTCTGAATCAGTATCATCGAAAATATGAGCATAGAAACAGATACGAGAAAATTCTAGACACAATAAAGAAGATTGCGAGAACGCAGCCAAAAGAAAAAAATAAAAATTAAAGGGCAAAACGAGGAAGTGCAACGGAACGCTGAACTCCAAGAACACTTCTGAAGGCACTGGAGTCAAATATTCACGATCTCTCCCGAAGAAAACTTGGACTACGACAGAGAATACGAAGATGGAGTAATTCTAACACTTCAAACACAACAAGAAAACATCAGGCCATACGAGAGAGTCGACGAAGAGAGACACACGCACCCGGAAGAAGCTACGCCCTTCACAATGGAGGAATACTTGGCAGTAGTCAAGTCATTTAAACAAATGGCACCAGGGCTTGGTGGCATTACTAAAACACATCTAATCAACGCACCAAATAACGTGCACGAATCACTTCTGAAGGTCTTCAGCGCCTGTTTGAATACCTTGTATTTACCCTAGGCCTTCAAAACAGTAAATTTGATCTTCCTACCAAAGTCGGGCAAACCGAAACACCAAAACGAAAGCTACCGCCCCATCTTACTGTTGAAGTTTGTCAGGAAACTCCTCGAAAAGCTCTTAAACTAGAGGCTAAAAAAATACCTCGACAACAACAATCTCTACAACCGATAACAACACGGGTTCAGAAGCAAGCGAAGAGCCGCGCTGGAAATTATTTCAGAAAAAATAGCCACTGAAACAGTGCGAAGCAACAGAGTAGATGTCATACTCAACAAAGTGTGGATACACGGACTAAAAGTTAAAATCAGCAGCCTTAACATGAAACCTAACCTATGAAAAATATTATGCCACTACCTGGAGGGAAAAAGAGCTATTCTGTACATAAATGGCCAAATCAGAGAGACATTCACATTACAGGCGGGTGTCCCTCAAGTAGGGTGTGTCTCTCCAGCTTTGTATACAATGTAGACGAAAGTGCGATGTATATCCAACTAGCGGACGACATCACACAAATTATAACCAGTGATAGAAAAACCCAAGGGACATTGTTCAGAAGACAGCTATACAGATTAAGAACTTAAAAGACTTCGAGAAAAAGAAAAAAATCAAAACAAACACAAACAAGTTCAATTTGATACCGATAAATCGAAGAAAAACAAGAACTTTTATGGTGATGGTGAGGCATACCCTTATAGCATCGAAGGCAAAGTCCTCGGCCTCAAATTCACGAAAAATGGATATACATCTCATTTTGACACAAAATGTGGCAGAAGCAAAGGCGACACTAACATCGCTACAAAGATTCCGTAATCTATCAAGCAAAAATTAGAAAAAACTATATACAGCTCTCGTTCGATCCAAGATGATATAACCTATGATTCCTCTCATACGCTGAGCAAAAAGTAAATATGAAATGCCCAGGAAATACAAAACTGGGCCACTAGATTCATAGAAAACAAGAGAAGGCAAGATCGCATAACATCAGAAGATCTACACCCGAGAACCGCCCTCGAACACATCAATAATGTACTTCACAAACGCGCCACATAACTAAGGGTAAAACGAAGCAAAACGCAACCACAGGAAGAAATTAACAAAATAACCGTACCTGACAAAGAAATCCGTCAAAATCAGATACAGAAAACGATTTGATGGAAGCAGTAAAAACACAATGAGAAACATAAACCCAATACATAAATAAAGAAGTGACAACTAAATGAATAGGACTACCGATATTGACACTTGAAATCGAAAACGAAACGGACAACCGAAATGAAACAAACCAAAATTGACACACTGATGAGAAACCGGAATAAGAAAGAGGGATAAAGAAATAATATATATAACTACTGCAAAACTGAAAAAGGGAAAAATAAATAGAAAAAATACAAATGCTCAAATGAGCAAGCAAAAACAAAGGTTCGAAGTCTTAAAATACAAATATAAAAGAAACTGCTCCAAAAAAGGCAAAGTAAATTTGTAAAAAACTAAAGCGTTTGCGAAGGAAACTTGGCACAATTCATTATCATCCACACCATATCATCTACATATATGTATATCACTCTATACTCATAACCATTCCATCAACACACACACACACATCATACACAATATTTCCTAACTATCCTATACTCTTTTCTCACAATCACCCCTTTACTATCCCAATCCCAGTCTTGTTACTCTGACAAATCTCCATGGAGCCAAGCGTCAGTAATAAAGAAACTTGAACCAAGTGTGGTTTCTCTTATAATCCCTCCCCATATAATATATATATATATATATAAATATATATATATATATATATAAATTTATAACCTTATGTCCGCATAAGGTTACTACCTATATTTATGTATGACACTCACTACGATCTTTTACACCGCACTTCTAACAAAAACCTTTGCAAAGCTTACATTTTTTTAACCTCTAAATTCTCAACGCTGTATTCAGCTCCCAGAGTAACGTTTCAACCTTACTTTATTCATTCTTTTTTTCACTTTACTCCAATTTTAGTAGAAATCACATTCGTTATGCTACGTATAAGTCTCTCCATCTCCGCCTCTTCCTCTCAGCCACATTTCACTATCATATCCTTAATTTTCTCTACCTTTATCGCTCCACCTATTTATCATACTAATTCCCTTTAATGTCTCATTTCTCCCTTATACCTTGAATGTTCTTGATATTTTTATTTTACTCAATTTTTCACATTTTAAATCGCATATATGTTTCGGATAGCATACTTATTTTCATTTATTTTTCACTTTATATCATATATAATTATATTTATAGCCCTACTCATATACATTCCAGTTAAAGAAACATAAATTTATAATGAAGAAATATGTATATCGGTACCCCTTTATTTAATTCTTGTCATTAAAAATCTTTAAAACAGAGATCTGTGGTAAGTTAACCAAATTGGTGAAACTGGTTTTTCGTGAAAATACATATTCATCATTTTATAATCCTTCATTTGCAATTTTTTCTTGAGTTTTAAAGAAAAAGGGGATGCAACTTAAAACCATATCCTATTCAATAAGAAAGAATTAGATCACCAGAGAAATGTTGTCCAAATTAGAGTGGCTGGTAGAGAGAAACAAAAATGAAAGATAGCATTAGCTGTGAGAAAGGAAAAACTAGCAAAAGGTCTTATTTGGAATAATTAGCAAACTGCACTAAATTCCAAATGTATTTAATTTAATTCAGCATTCATCTTTTGAGTAGAGGAATCACAATATTTCAGATTAGTGATAATTAATATGGAAATATGTACTACAATCTAAAGACAATCAACCTTTTGCATTACGATAATAAAGTAATCTCAAATAAACTTACTTAAATTAACATCTTAAAAAAACATTGTTTTTTTTGCAAGCTCTCTCCAGATTGAGTAAAATGCCCCTCAAAAAGGAAAGATATTGGGTGACTATTTCTCTGTTCTTCCACGTTTGTCAAAATACGCTGCAGCATTTTTTTATACTTTTCGAACCCTATCTATGTTTATAAGCGAGTGTTGACCGAGGCAAAATACACAAAGTGAACTATCCAGCTCATCTAGTCTCCTAACAATCAGCGTTTATCCAACGGATGTTGACCAAACTACCAGACCACCGACTAAGAAATTCAATACTTGTTCAGTTCAGTTCAGTATCGAGAGTCTTGCCATTCGCATCAGCAGTATTTGCGGCTAAATTCTTCTCTTAATCGTTTTTTCTTATTTTTTTGTTCTACATTTTTAAATTTTGAGCATTATTTCTTTTGTGTTTTCGATTTTATCTTCTTGAAAGAGCAGTTTTCTAGGAATTGTATCCTCAGATTCAGACTGTTCTATATCCAAATCACTCCTCAAACAGTTGTACGATGAGCAGTGCAATAGAGAGTGCTTAAAATTCTCTATCTCTCCTTTACAAACTAGGAACATTCTATTTCCATTTGAATGTATATTTCTGTCATAGAGTGGCAGAGTATTTGTTCTTGCTTTATACAATATAACTGATGAATAAGAGTTGTCATAAATATTTTCTTCTTTTATCTCTTTTTTTAAAATTCTCAAGAATTTATTTTGTTGAGATTTCTTCCTTAAGAGTTGATTTTGTTGAGATTTCTTCCTTTCACAGTTTTAGGTCCCATTCATATATTTTTTGTTTTAATTCTGCTTTATAATGAATTTTGATAGTTTTGTAATGTCTTTGATAAATTTATGTTTCTTTCTATCATATCACTCAATATACATTTCAAAGGATCATTTTCTTCTTCCAAAATACTTTTTATATACATATATTTTTCTTTTAAAATCCTTGTCTTCATTAAAGATTATCCTATTTCTGCTCTCAAAGTAGAGTTTGGGGCATATTTTGGGGCTCCCAAGATCTTTCTATATACACCATTCTTTATACAGTTTTAGTCGAAGATTTGCCTGTCAGGAATAAAATAAGCCATAACAATTAAGTTTTTTGTAAGGTCGCACAAATTTCGAACAGTCTACATAGTATTTTAATAATCCTTTGCATCTTTTTGCCAGTCATAAAGTGTTTGAAAATAAATAACTTAAATAGTCTTAGAACTTTATCTTATCAAGAGATATTCTTAAGAAAATTAATAAAATATATCAATTCCGAGGCAGGATTATTAAATTTGGTCCCAATTTATTGCCTAATTAACTTAAGTTAAGAAACTTAGTGTATCCTGATTGAGCTAAAATGGCTTGAATTTTTTAATCGGCTGAACCATTTTTAATCTTTTTTGAACAAGGTGAAGGTAAAACCCCAATCCGTAAACTTTTTAAGGGAGGAGCTGGCGATGAACAACCATTTAATACACCAATGTATAAAAAAAACTAAAATGAGACGATAAAACTTAGTTAAACAAATATATATATATATATATATATATATATATATATATATATATTTAGATCAACCTATGCTTACTCCATCTCCTCTTGAATTTGCCGCTGGATTCTTGTTATTATAATTGTCATTCTATTGCCTATTATTGTAATTCGCTGTCTTTTGATCGTTTGAGGTTGGTCACTCAATCGTTTGTTCTTTTGCCGCCCGTATCTTCTGTCAGTATCTACAAACTATTTCGAAGTGTTCATAGTTCAGTGTTTTTGTCTATAAATAGATATTATCATCGGGTTCCATTTGTTCTTGTGTCTTACGACAAGAAAACTTAAGAAGTTTTCACTTTTGAAGAACGATAAACTTTATATGTGGCTTATAACCATTACCTGCCGTTTCAAATGTGTTCCTAACTTTGTGGAATTCGAAATAAAAGTTGACAAGAAGGGAACAAGAAGAGTGGTCCAAAAATCCATTAAAATTCTGTCAAATAGCGACAAAAGTTATATATTACTTATTTGAAAATCATAAAACTCTATTTTTGTCCAGAAACAAACATTTGAAACGAAACGATACATCGCAATACAGTCCTAATTGGTGGACATAAATTGCCAAATTGCCATTGCAATCACATATGTAGAGTAATTGTTATAAATATCAACAGAAGACTTAAATATATATAAAAATAAGTATGAAAGCTGCTTTCGGCTTTTATAAACCCTCGCAAAGCCACTATAATAGACTCCAATTTAAGATGACATTGAGTTCGGATTTGTGGAAGAACACGCCGTTAATTAATCTTATACAGTAGAAAATGTGAAATCCCTATTTTAGACCCATATTTCAGAGATGCGTATAAACTATTTTTCTTTAATTATAACTGATCATTACTGGTTAAACATAGAGTTACCTCTAATTTTCATTTTTATGGGCTGCCTCTTTTTCATGTACATGAAATTTATGGCCTCTATTTCTAACTGTAAAATTCATCATCAAACAAATGGCCGTGGTAAACATTTATTTAACCGAGCAGAAATCATTTACGATGAAAAACAAATTAAATAATGGAGATGTGACACAAACCTGTTTCTTAACCTAGAACGCTAACCATGGGTAGGAGGTACCCAGAGCAACGACGTCATTGTCAGTTTTTCTTAATGTTAAGTCCAAGTTCAAAGTTTGAAGCGCCTTCATGTAAATCTAGTCCATTAAAGCTTTACATTTAATATATTTTTTTCAAATCGGGTATGATATACCCATGGTGAGTTGTGATTTGTAGTAAACTGATGGTTAGTGTTGCAAGGTTAAAAAGTATTGCCTCTCATGTCTACTGTTCAAATATAAAAATCTTAATAAGAATTATTGGATGTAATAGACAGTTACAGATTCGATATATCTAAAACCCTGCAGTCGCGCAATCTTCTAATTCTAACCATCTTAACTAGGACCTTTTGATATTAAACTTTTTCCATTGCCGAAAAAAGTTTTATTTCTGTCAATTTACACACATTAAAACTCATAATCATTTACCATAGTTTTTATCCTTTAAATCCCTCTATTAGATGAAAGTACCACAATTTTACTATCTAATAATTCAGAGTAAAAGATTAGATGAATTAGTTCTATACCGTTCAGGGCAGGAATTTTTTCCACCGCTATTGTTACCACTCATCTATGACCTTTTTTAATCTTTTAAGTTTGCCTAAATCTTTTATTTTCCAGCCACAAATTTATCGGCTTTTTCGCACCTATTTTTAAAACTGCTCTTCTTTTTTCTTCCTTTTTTTTTGCCATAATATTTTGAATTTAGAGAAGATCGCTGAGTTTTACCGGAGGCGGCAGACTTCGGAATTGAAAAGGAAATTACTGCAAATCAGTTGGCTGAATTAATAACTACTTTGTTTTTTACATATTAGGGATTTTCATGTCGATCCAAACATAAAAAATTCCCCTTCCCTCTTTCAAAATTTACATACATAGACCACAATGAGCCTTATCGCGTTTTATTCTTGTTATTCTCCTCATTGTCGCTCTTGTTAAATTCCTTCACCCATTCAATTAACCAACTAGAGCAGAGCTTTTCAACCTTTTTTTGTCTCATGGCACATCAATCCAGGGAGTAATATGGTCGAGACATACCATCAGTACTTAAGAATATTTTTAATCATTTATTAAATTAGTGGCCAAACGTATTATAGTATAAACATAAGTAAAAATTAAAAGCCTTATCTTACATACCTAAAAATATCAATGAGAAATTTGTCCTTTTCGTTGCTTCATAACTTCCCTCCTCCAGTGTCTGGAGCCGCGACCTGTTCTTATTTTTTATTGTGTTCAATGCAAAGAATCCAGCGTCACACAGATATGAAGTTGAGAAAGGAAGAAGAGATTCAATTGCTTTCCTTGTAATTGAGGGGTATTCATCTTGAATGTAAAACCAAAAAGCAGTCATATTTGTGGATTCTTGCTTCAGTTTTAGTTCTATGTCGTTCCTGATTTCCGTCAGCTCATCCTCTTCGATAACAGCTAACTCTGCTGACTCGCAAGCACTTGCCACAAACGGATTTCTCAGCCAGTCCAAGGACGATGTTTCAAATAATGGAAAATACTTTGAAATGCTCTTACTCAGTGACGACAAGCTTTGTAGAATTACAGTAAAAAAAAGGCTTTGTCCAATCTGCAAGCTTTTGTTAATTCAAATATTTCAAATTTGTTCCTTTTTATATCCTAAATCCCCACAATGTCAGTTTTTTCTTAAATGAGCTCATTTTTTTCGGTACAAATAAGAATGTTTTCCTTCTTTCCTTGCATACTCTTAATAAGAATGTTCAAGGCTAGGAAAATATCAGCCAGGAATGCAAATTTATGGCACCAGGATTCATCATTAACTTGTTCAGCCAGATCAGATGAATCGTTTTATGTTTCCTGACATAGAGGGGGTACCATTCGGGCACAACTAATCCATGATTTCCAAGACAAATCGTTAAGCTGAAATAATTATCGAAAACCTAAAAAATGTCTTGATCTCTTGTTGTTTCTGGAAGTGGTTTGTAAAATAGAAATTGTTCAATTTTGTCTTTAGTGCAAACCAGCTTGATGAATGCTAAGAGTTGAGTTTTTCCAGTGATATCAGTTGATTCATCCAACTGGATGGCAAAATTTTTGGCTTATTTTATTTTAGCTATGATCTGTGACTCAACGTCTTGGTACATATCAGAAATACGACGACTAATATGTTATTTGACATGAGGATTTTCAAAATCTCTTTTTCATACTTTTCGCCTAACATAATGTTCACAATTTTACATCATGCTGATAATACTACTAACTCTGAAATTTTATGTGATTTAATATTTTTAGCAACGATTTCTGCAACAGAATAACTTGCTACTTGATTTTTCTCAGATATAGTGTTATTTTGGTCAGTTGGTTTCTCACATAAATGAGAGTGCTTTGCTTGAATGTGTCTTTTCAGTTTACTTAGAACTATTGCTTGGTTTTCCAGTTTATCGCCACAAACAACACAAACAGGACGTGGATCTTCTTCTCCAGATGAAACGAATCCAAAGAACAAGTAGACTTCTTTATACTGGCGCACAATTTATTTGAAAGTAATACTGCAGGTCCTAAGTGATTTAATTCCAGAACTAGCTCCAGCCACTTTGCTGTCATCATTTTCTAACTTATGTTTCTTTGTAAGAAATCTATCCATGCCTCATAAGACCTGGAAAAAAGAAAATATGACTAAATATTGATTTCAAAAAATGCAACTAAAACGAGGTAAAACTAAGTCCATTAATATGAGAATAAAAAAAGTATTTTAAAGAAATTAACAATAAGCAGACACTACACGAAAATAATAAAAAATAATAGTGCAAATTACCTAGCAGGAGATCAAATACACTAAATTTTAAAAAAAATAAATAAATATAAAATGCAGTAAAGAAAATATTCATACTGCATTCCCCCCTAAAAAATACAGTAAAGATTTTAAGACATAAACAGGACAAAAAACTTTCAGAAAATAAAAACATTCAGTGTACAAGAAAAATAAAACAATTTCTAAATCCAAATACCATTAAACAAACCTATTAACTTATTTAATTAACAAGGAATAAACACAACAATGAAAAACAGAAATAATATTTGCCAAACACAAAAAAATAAGGATTAAACTTCTTAAATTTCTCATTTATTAAGCAATTAAATATCAATTGTAAACATCAGCCTTAAATCTCCCTTAAAACACTTGCAGTCGCTTTAAGAATTAATTTTCTTAAATTTTTCACACTCAATAAGAAATCATCTATCAAATCTAAATACTAAACTTATAAATCTTAATATGACTAAAGACAAAAATAATTAATATATTGGATTGACAAATTGAAAGATAGAAAACGAATTTCTTGATATTAGTAAAAATCTGGCAACTATAGCTGTGGAAGGACACTCTGTTATGGCAGGACACTTTATTGTCTCACAAGTACGATAATTCTATCATACATTCGTACACTACCGAAATTTGTTTATTGCTCTTTCTTGTTTGAGGGAGAATCAACTTTTCTCAAATATCCCACGGCACACTTGCAGTAACTTCGTGGCACACTGGTTGGAAATCGCTGCACTAGAGAAATCCTCCCAGTGTAGACTCCATAGTTAAAGAGCGTTGCGAACGGTCCAAGTTCCTAGTGACCTAGGGCATTTATTTTCGCTACTAGATTTATGTCCGTTTCATACGGTTCACTTTCCCTAACTTCATTTTATCCACGAACCTTTTTCCTCCAAATCTATTTTACTCATCAAATTATTCACAAAGAGGTGAGTTTTCCAAATGATAGAAAAAAAAGTTGAAAAAAAGCAAGCTAGAATTTCGATTTCGGACGATTCTATCCAAATACTTCAGGAACGATAGCGTGCAACGAAAAAGAATCAAAAGGAAACCTACAATATTTAAAGATTAAAAAATAAGGTTACATAGTAAATAGTAACTACTATCAAGTATCATTGGGTTAGTCTTCGCATTCAGACAATAGAGGGAAAGAAGTTTGTCCCTTTTTCCTTGGATGTGTACTCAATCTATGAGATCCTATGTAATATGGCACTTGTTAATTGCACCCTAAAGCCCTGATGCACTCGGACCTCTCCAGGGACAAATGATCGTGCCTCCTAAGAAGTTGTTGTTTCCCCAATATCAGTGTCTAAATTATTATTGTTGTTTTCTTTATCCTGCTAGTGCTGTTGTTTTTTTATTATGGGTGTTTATTTCTTCTTTCGGTCTCTCTTTCTAGTGAATGGCCACTATATATCTCTAAAATAATAAAAATAAACTTAAAATACGCCACTTTAATGCAAGAAATTCATAAATTTTATTATATTCTCTTCTCACCATTGAACTCTGATAACTTTATTATTGATGATATTCTATAAATTTTCTTCCCCTGAAAACTGATCATTACTAATCGATTTAGTGGCAATCCATACAACATTGGTCGAAACTAAATCACCACCCAGCATTTATTTCTATATTTAACATATTTAATCAAATGTTGTAGAATTCATCATAATGTTCATCAATATGTATGTTATGTATGTATATTTTGCTAATATTCTTGATAATTTTGTTAATTTGTTTGAATTACTTAGTATTTTACTAAAAGGTGTGTAATTAATAAAAATGTACGTTTACTGAAATCAGAATTTAACCAATATTTCTTATGTCTATTCTTAAATTTATAACTAATGTGTATTTAATATCTTGCTAAATAGTTAATGTAACTAAAAGTAAATAACGTGCAAAAGCACAGAATGTTCAAAACAAAATTAATAACGAAGGGTTATCACAAGTAGAATTTGATAATAAAAATAGAATTTTCAAGATAATGTCTAAAACCACAATCAATTATTTCTAGAACAAGAGCTTTATATCAAGGAAGATAAATAGTCTTAGAAATTTCTCTTATCAAGAGATATTCTTAAGAAAACTAATAAAATATATAAATTCCAAGGCATGATTATTAAATTTGATATAAATTTGTTGCCTGTTAAACTTCAGTTCAAAAACAGTTATCCTAAATCTTAGTATATCCTTAATTTAGCTAGAATGGCTTGAATTTTTTAATCAAATGAACCATTCTTAAAAAAACGTCTTAATAAGTTGAAGGTAAAAAACTCAATCCACAAACTTTTTAAGGGAGAAACTGGCGATGAACAACCATTTAATAAACCATGTATCGAAAATACAAAAAACTAAAATGAGACAGCAAAGCGGAGGTATATATATATATATATATATATATATATATATATATATATATATATATATATAGTGATGAGGATTGCTTCTAGAATCTAGAGAGCCTGAATTTAATTTTTAACAGAAATCGCAAGGCAAGGAAAATTTCTGCCGACATTTTTCATATTTATCTTTATCGGCGACGTTTCGACCATAATACGGTTATCTTCTTAGGCCTATAACATAATTATACTAAAACACAATTCTAAATGTAAAAAATAACAGCAGTGATAGTTTTAGCTTTGAATAGGAAAAATTAGAGTTTAGATTTATAGTAAATATTACTTAAATTTCATAAGTCGGATTATGAGCTTAATATTTAATATTAAACTATTTAAAAAAAATTATTATCAAACTATATACTAAGCACTATTAACTTTCAAAGGCAACATTTTAATTTAATTAAGTAGAAGGGAATCGAAGACTAATCACTATTTAAGTCTGGTTTGAGCTGTTTTATATATGTTTTCAAGATTCAAAGTGTAATTAAACATTTATGTGAATTTAAAATTTCGAAATCTTCTAAAAAGAGATCACTTTTACATTTTAGTGCGTGTTCTCTAAACGCTGAATTTTCTTTAGTTTGAAGTATTTAGCCAGTTCGATTACTTATGCTGCTAAATAAATAAAAAAATGTCAGCAGTATATATATATATATATATATATATATATATATATATATATATATATATATATATATATATATTTATATTGAGATCAACCTATGCGGACTCCATCGCTTTTTGAATTAGCTCCACATAGACTTTCACGTACAAGTAAGAAAGGGGCAGAAGAGCAATGGATCTCAAATCCACTTTGAGCTTTCTTGGGCGAAATTTTTTGATTGCTTTCGTTTTTAGGGGAAAAAGTAAGGATGTCCTAAATTTCATTTAAGTCATTGGTTTTAGTTTTACAAAATCAATAATTACAATTATAACTATGTGTTTCTTACATTCCACTTCTAATTTACAAATAACTTTTTCGCATTGAAATCAAATTTCAAACGATATTTCGAAAGTTAGAAGCGGAATGTAAGAAACACTAAAATCAAAGCAGCAATCTTATTAAAATTTTAACTATAATAATTATTATTAATTAATTATTTCTAGGTGGAAATGAATCTCATTTTGAGGAGTAGAGTTAGGAAATTAAATTAATTCATACTTTTTTAGTATTAGTAGATTTATAATAATAAGTATAGTTGAATATTGCCGTCATTTTTGACGGCATTGGGTAACTTAGTTTTGTTAAGAAAATTCTATAAAATAAATTATCCAGACCATATATTATTTTATATATAAGGCCATTTTGCTTTGGAGATATTATAATTAATCTTGCATTATATGAGGGTTCCAGGGGCCATTTTCCCCCTGAAACTTAAACTGAAATCCAACGAGTGCATTTCTCGCAGAAGAAAGATGGAGGAAGATCGAGAAGATGAAGTAAGTGAAAATTGTAGAAGAAATAGAGCCATAGATGACCCTGAACCCATTGAGGTCCGGAGGGAAAACTGTGTCTGTTGGAGTCGGGTGGGCACAAAATCTAAATATCACCCGTAGCATGATTAACACGGTACACCTGGAATCCACTTAAGGATGTGTGAAAGGAATGGATAAGGAAAAGAAGGATGGAGGGGAATTGTGGAGTTAAGAGGGAGTGGCCAAATCTCTCGTTCCTGGAACTTAGCAGGGATGAATGAGTGAAAGCTGTTCGGCCACAAGCTACGAGTTAGCCGCCAGTCAAGAAAATAGGCGGTAGGAAGCTTGTAAAAATGTATCGAAACAAGTTAAAATAGAGATGTCTAGAAGAAATAAAGCCCAGGTAATCTCGATCTAGTTTGAGACCGCAGGTGGCGCTTGGGACTAGCCGGCGTATCGCCCGTCTAGGTACCAAGTGTATCAATCTAGAGTGGTTCCCTCTTGCGAGAGGCAACCTATTTAATCGTGATATATCTCGGTATTCACGCGAAAATAACTAAATCAATTGTTCGCATAAGTAATAATTTGCTTGTTATGTGGCAAAATATAATCAATTGATGTCATAACTAACAATGTGTTGTTTTATATTGGAATTTATTCAAGTGATCCTATCACTAATATTGTGTTTGCTTAGTGGCGAAAATTTAATATATTGATCTCGTCATTAATAATTTGCTTATTTTAATGCCAAACTTTAATAAATTCATCTCATCACTAATAATGTACTTATTTTAGTGGCAAACTTTAATCAAATGATCTCATCACTAATAATGTGCTTATTTTAGTGGCAAACTTTAATCAAATGACCTCATCACTAATAATGTGCTTATTATAGTTGCAAAGTTGCTTCATATAAATAAGGATGAGAAAAGAACAAATTTGAGAAAAATGCTTAATGGGCGAGGTAGTTTATGCTGCTATCCCCGGAACCTGGATGAGTGGCTCCTCCTATCCTAGTGCTCCATGAGTTTTAAACTAATTTGAGCCTACCTGGGCTTTATTCTATTTGGAAATTTCAATTTTACCCTTTTCTTGTCAGTTTATTTACATGCCTCTTATAATCTACTTTTATTTTCTTGGTAGCCAGCTGATTTTGTAGGCTAGTCGCTGACCGGCTTTTGTCCTTTCATTCCTGGTCCGGTCAGGGAAGGGAAATGATGGCTCAGCTATGGCTCTGGATGTTGTTTTTTTTTTAACATGTCGCTATTTCTCCTGCCATTTTTTCCTTCTACCCCCAATCTTTCTTTCCTTTTTAATTCCTTTTACACAACCACGAAGGGATTACAGGTGACATCTGTAGCTTACTTTGCACTCCTGGCTCAAATACCTGCAGGAGGATCTTCCATCTACATATCTTCCACACATTTTTACTTATTTCATATTCACTGCTTGCTTTCCGAATCTTTCCTTGCAAACTTTCTGCGTGATGTGCCCTCGTTGCTATTACGCTCTGTATTCAAGTATAAAAAACATACCTAGCAAAATCCGCCGCGAGGTAAATCGTAAGCCGTTTAGACCGACTATCAGGGAGGCAACGATGGCCAATGATCAAAAAATGCCTAGCATAAATGTGTAATTTTTAGTAGTGACTAAGTAAACTAACACATCCTAAAACCATGATTTTGTGGTCATTTCCAAGGAGAGCGCCGTACGATATTAGCCCGTTTTAGGGAAAATTTAGCCAGTTTAGCTAACTTAACCTAACTTAAACTAAATAAACCTAGAAACTAACTTAAAAAAAGCTAAAAATGGCTAAAATCTAGGCAAAAAACCCAGCTAAAATATTATGCGGCGCTCTCCTTGAAAATTACCGATTTTGATAATATATGACTGAATAAATTTGAAATACGCCTTCAAAATCTGAATTAGAATTGGTTACTTCTTTTTTTAAGGTTATCTCGGCCTAAAAGCTTGAAGAACACATTCAGCAACCAGGATATATTATACCCAATCATCTTATCAGCTCTCGTTGTCTGTGCGTCTCAAGAACCTAATTGATTACAGGAATATAATATTTATCAGAAATATTACGACGTTTAAATTCTATATAAGCTCTAAAAGGTTTTAGACTCAACGTCCTAAAAATGAGAAATGGCACACCATTACTCTATTTTAAAGCGTACTCAAAAATTCTCAATGTAATCAGAGAATATTCATTGTTAAGGGCATACCGAATTGTGGCCATTGCCCAAAAAAGAAGTTGCAAATGCAAATGAACAAAGTAAATTCATGGAAGAAGGGATTTTACTAATTGTTAATCATTTAACAAATTTTTAAGTATTATCTTTACTGAATACTCATATCCACTTTGTGTTTAAGGAAATTACCGATATTTTTTAATTCTAAAATTTTAAGGTTTAAGAAATAGACGATAATTTTTTTTTTGACAATACGGATAAATGAATTTATGGTAAATTCTATCCAAATTTGAGATCAATAGGAGGTCTTGACGTCAGTTATTTTTAGGTTGAGGGTGGTCACCAGTTTGGTGGAGTAAAAGGGAAGACCAGTTTGAAAGGCGTAGATAGGTTGCTTATTTTTGGTCTTCTAGACGAGTTTGTCCTGACTCCCAAAGTTTCCTACTGAGAATCCATTTCTAGGCTGGGTTCAAGAACGTAACTTGTTTATCACTGGGTTAAAGGAAAGCGGCGATAAGTAGGCCTTATCCTTGGCTTAAGTCTACCTTAGTTGGAGCAAGCAAAATAGTTAGAGTCCTACTCAGCTGTGTGTAATTTTTTTCCTCCCTATGTTAGAATATTAGATAGCTGGGGATCATGCGGCAGGACTTAGGGACGAGGAACGGACTCGTGACGCTAATAATAACAAATGAGGATAAAGGAAAATGAGTGATACTGACAAATGACTTAACTAATTCTACCCTTATAATGTTTCAGCTCATTATTTATAGCCTTCTCCCAGTTCAGGGGGCGTGACTTCATTTTCTCCTAATCTAAGCGCGGGGCGAAGCTAATAAGGTCAGAAGTATGTTTGTTTTTTCCTCTGTTGACTGTTGTGCGGAGTCAAAAGAGGTGTGTGCGTGTGTATTTAATGTATTCAGACACCTTTGGCCCTAACCGGGCCGACAAACCCTATCAGTATGATAGGACAGTTTATTTTTGTCGTTTCATAGATCCACGATAACTTTAACTGGTCAAAGCAGATACTCCCCTAATATTGTTCGGCTTCTTCCTATTATCTTGCTTTGAGGTCTTTCGTCTTTATTATTATTATTATTATTATCTGACTGACTACAAACACTCGATGGTATAACAGAATGCTATAAGCCCTAAGGCATCAGTACAGGAGACAGTCCCCTATGAAAAGAACTAGAGGAAAAGAGAAGGAGACAGGAGAAAGACACACACAACCTAACGCCTCAGCAGAAAGGAATTAGCACAGAGTTCAAAGTTTTGAAGTTCATGTGATTCAATAACAGGACTAGGAAGCTAATTCCATAACCTGGTAGTTGCTGGAATGAATCATCTAGAGTAATGAGATGTGTTACATCTCCCAACCGTGAAAGCTTGGCTATTTGCATTAGTGGCATTTCTAGTTAACCGAGCTGGCTGAAAAGGATCAGAAAGTTCACTGTACCAAGGAGGGTTAGGATTTTAATGTATCCTATACATCATACTCATTAAGCTCAAAGAGCGGCAGTGCCACAAGATCAGCTGTTTCCTCGCGTGTGTGTGTTTTGTGATCGCGGGGAAAAATCCAGTTATTAGCTTGCTTATCTTACATTCAGGTGTCTCTTAATACATTTACAGTTGTGATATAAGTATTTCGCTCTATTTTACATTCATTCATTACTTATTACGACATATTATTTCGGTAACTAAAGCGCGTGCCCAATTTTAGGATTTCATAGGTCCAATAGAGTGCTCATTTATGAGATTCCTCGTTGGGTCTACTCCACCTTGCAATTTGGGTGCCCCAGAACTCCCACACTCTCCAGTGAACATGGTTGTTGTATGTTAGAGGAAAAAGTAGAATTGTTTCAGATATTTTCCTCCTGCCTAGAGACCGCCTATGTTTCGAAAGGAAAAATGTTCAGGAAGCTAAATACCTTCAATATATTAACAATTTTCTTAACTTCACCATTTCTTTAATTTTCATTACTAAATAATCAAATAAATATTCTTTTAGTAAATGAACGAAAATGCTGCTAATAATAATTATTTTTCGTATCCCAATCGCTCTCTATCTTATCTTTAGTAAGATAATTGAGGATAATCGTCATTTACTGATATTACCTCTTTCAGTTCAATAAACAAACGGGATTGTAGTAATTTAAATGAATATTTCCTATTTATAATTAATACAACAGGACAATAGGGGACAAAGATTCTGGGGTCTTCAAGAAATCGGTCCTTCGAGCGATAAGGGTTTAGACGGTTATTTTATTCTTTAAAAATAAATTCTATAAATTAGAAGAATACCAGATAGTCTTCACCGCTTCTCTCATTCCGTTCAGGAATAGGAGATCCCTCTACAAAGGTTCCTTCCACCATTAAAATGGATATTGACCATTAATTCCTCTTCTCGGAAATCCTGACACTCTATCATGTCATCTGACATATAGGAGCAAATCGCTTGATGCCTTAGCGACGAGCTATATTTGGAACTCCTCAGGCAAGATTCACTCAAACATCGATCCATGCAAGAATATTCTCGTCTTTGGCATAAAAGAAAAGAACATGGATGTAATTAAAGGTAGAAAGAGATAATATACCTAAAATATACATAAAATGCAAATATACATGTAAGTGTGATGAGAACAGGTAAAAGGAAAATAATCAAAGGATTTGCCTACTGATTAAAATAAGGAAAAATTCCTCTATTGCAAATTTCCATTCTGAAAATTTTCCTAGTGGAAAATTTCCATTATGAGAATTTCCCTAGAGGTAAATTCCCCACGGAGAAAACTACCTTGAAGAAATCGATAGGCGAGTGCGAAGATGGAAGCTTATAAGCCTGGTTTGATCTTTTTCGATTGGAGGATACTCGAATGGCCTGAGTTCGAATCCCGTCACAACTCAGTGCCTTTTCTTTTTTCGACCGGCCAGTTCTCTCTATATATTCATTCCTCTTTAAAAATGTCCATACGAATCAAAATAAAACTTCTTTGCAAATAAAATTCGTTATTGTATTTATTTACCATTTTTCTCATTTAGGGGTTTTGTTACAAAAGAAAAAATGCCAATTACAAAAGAATATTAAAAGCGAAAATTGGTTTCCAGCTGCACGTGCGTCGTAGTCAAATAAATGTGACTGCAGTCACACGTAAAATGACCAGTGATGGGTTTGAAACCGGTTTACACTGGGTGATCCAGATAAATGGGGCCCCATAAGAAAAAGCTATATCTTCGTATTATTTTATTTTATTTATTCAAATTATACATCTCTTGAAAGAGCAGAGTTAAAAGTTAATTATAAAATATTTATTTTTGAAAAATGACCCCTATAAAGTCATTTTGAAAGCCTAGTTATTACTAGTTTATAAATTTAATTTAACGCCTCTATCATGATTTATTTTGAAAGGCTAATCTTTATTAATCTCTAAACTTAAAACTATCCTCCGTGATTTATTTGTAAGATTTTCTAGGAGAAATTATAGCTTAAGAGGTACATGGTTTTATTTTGGGTTCAATTCCCTAGATCACCCTATATAATAAGCCAATGAATGCGTTAAATGGTCTTAGGCTATGTGAGGATTCGCTAAGAAACACTTGAACTAAAGCGCGTATTTGAATTTTCTATAATCTGGTATCGATGCATCTAAATATCAAGGCTTTAGGATTTCTCATCATGGTGATACAACTAATACGGTAAAAATTGCCAATAAAGACTTTGCAGCTTTGTGGTGAGTTGATATCGCAGCAAGAAGATGCGTCTAGGAGGGTCATTGATATAAAATACGGCATAGTGCGATCAAATTCACTTCATCACCGTTTCAGCAATCTCCACGCCTTGCTTTTGGAGCCCCTATTAACTGCCTCTATAAATGAATCTGGTGTCTCTCAAATGCCAAATGTTACATATGCAAAACTGCTCGCAACTGGATATGAAGGAATTATAATTTTACATTTGTGCCATCTGGAAGGACATGATATAGCTTTTAAACATAATTTATAACCAGTTATTACATCTTGTAAATGAATTTCCTATTTCTAACATCCATTATTACTAAACTAGCAACAACATCAAAAGATCCTGAATTGGGACAATTGATGTCATCAGCTTTAGATGCGTGATACCACGTTTTAATTATTCATATACATACTCGTAGTCTAGATTTAGTTATTCGCCCTACATTTGCCAGCTGTGAAAATAAATACCATTTGATGTCATCAACTTTAGATGCGTGGTACCGCGTTTTAATTATTCATATACATACTCGTAGTGGGGATTTAGTTATTCGCCCTACATTTGCCAGCTGTGAAAATAAATAAAAAATTAGCAAGAGAAAACTACAAAGAAAAAATCAGGGAATTGCCTGAAACAGTCAGGTGCTACTTTGAGTGATTTGGAAGGGACTCTCTTAATTCAGTGACGTGTTTTATACCAAATGCTTCCTCTAACAGCTGCCCTGCTACTTTTACAATCTTCATATTAAATGGTTGACCTTACTTTTTATTTGGAATTTATGAGAAATAATTTAATAGGTACCGTGACTTATAGGTAGTAAACAACGATGTTCTCACTGCCCCTGGGGAATATTTGCCACCGTATAAAGAATCTGTACCTCTTAGAAACTATAGGAAGTTATTCATGATATCTTCATTAGAAGTTAAAATAATTCTTTTTAAATAGCTGGAATTTAATTTTTCGGTTATCCTCGGCCAAGTAACCTTTATATTCAAGTGTACATTTTTCAAACTGGTAGATTCGTTTCCAAAAAGAATAAAAATTCAATATAAAAAAGGAACAATAATTTTCGGAACTTTATCCTGTATCAACTTTCCCATGGGTAGTTTTTTTCATGGGTTTCCCATTGACAATTTTCACAGACAAAATCATAAAACCACAGTAGTGAAACAGAAAACACGCTTTGAAAATTATATTTTAAAATGTACAGAAGTAGTAACGCGAAAAATTTACAGACTTTCGTCAGGTCGAAGGAAAAGATTCCTAAATACACGATCTTAAATCTACATTTTGACTCTTCCACAAATTCGGATGTCAGTCCCAATTGTCAATGGAGAACCATCCATACAACCAGTCACTACCTTTAATGGTATATAATCGAAGCTGATAGGAAAGAACCGTTCAAAACAACCATTCACTACCATTCCTGTAATATAATCGTAGCTCATGGACAAGAACATTTCCATACAACCTGTCACTACCATTCCTGTACTATAATCGTAGTTCATGGCCAGGAACCGTCCCGTACGGCCAGTTACTACCTTTCATGTAATATAATCGTAGCTCGTTGACAGGGAAAGTTCCATACAACTAGTAACTACCACTCTTGGAATATAATCGTAGTTCATGGCCAAGAACTATTCGAATGCTAGCTCCATTGCATTGGGCAATCCAAACCGACTTCGATAAATCTACTGCCGAACACCATCACCAGGAGGTATCAAAGTCGTACTGTAAAACACGTGCCTTCTGAGCGTTTTTTTTTATTTTTAAAGCTATATTAGCGCCTTCCCACTCCTCCCTTTCCCTTTGCAATATATGGGAATGAAATCTTAATCTTTGCAACTACAGTTGCGCGCATAACTATTGGCAACACATCTCAAATTTAGTTTTACAAATTCTTATACGTTACTACTTCGAGATGCACATATTTATATTATATTTAATTATATTAACCTAAAAGGAATATATTATAATTTATAAATGATAATGAAACAAATTATTAACATTAAAAATTTTGTTTATTAGAAAAACACAAGAAGCAAAAGTATTGGCAACGTTTACATAATACTGATTTAACAAATCAAATTATTAAAATTCATGGTAAAGAATGTTCGAGAATGACTGATAAAATATTCGACTAATCCAGAACAGCAGATTACTTGCAACGTCTAACTTTTTGGGGTGTTTATTATGGTATTAGATACGGCTGAAGAATCACCTCTACAATAATTTTGAAATAGCAACATGGTGAAGCCATCGAACACTAGGAAGCATATAGGAAGCGTATAATTGAGCTGCACAACAAAGGAAATGGATATAGATAAATTTCGGCAAGTTTAAATATCCCAATTTCATCTGTAAGGAATATTATTGTAAAATTAAGGGCTGATGAGACCACTTTTAATCTGCGTAAAGGTCGAACAAGAAAATTAACTGTTAGAGATGTGCGTTCATGTGTTCGAATTGTCAACAAGAATCCAAAAGTCACTTCCAAGGAATTGAAAGCAAATCCGGCTAGCAGTGGAACAATCGGGGACGTGTCAACAGTGTGACGTTACCTGAAGCGTGAGGGGCTCCATGGATGTGTACCAAGGAGGATAACACTTTTAAAGACGGTTCACAAAAAGTGACGTTTAGAGTTTGCCAGAGAACATCTTGATGACACTGCAGCAGAACCTAGTAAAATATTATAGTCAGGCGAGACTAAGCTCAAACTGTTTGGCATAAACGGCAACCATTACGTTTGGCTGAAATCTGGAGGAGCTCTGCTTGAAAAAAACATCATACCTACTGTAAAACATGGAAGTGGTTCCATCATGTTGTGGGGGTGTTTTTCGGCTGCAGGTACTAGTTAAATTTAAGTAATAGAAGGCACTATGAATTTAGAGGGATATCAGCGAATTTTGGACGAACGTGCGAAACAATCGGCGAAGAAGCTTAGTCTTGGCATAGGGTTCGTCTTCCAACAGGATAATGATCCCAAACACACGAGCAAATCAACGATTAAGAGTGATGAAATGGTATTCTCAAAGTCAAGATTTAAATCTGATTGAAAATTTATGGAAAGAACTGAAGTCACGTGTTCATAAGAGGTCACCAAGCAGCATCTGTAGGGGAATGGTCACTTTCCCCCCCCCCCCCGTTCACTCGTGATGCAGTCCCAAGGCGGTTACCACAACGACATCCGTCGAAGGCATCGGCGGGTCAGTGCTTAACCACAACGTGGCACAACCCAGTGCCATGAAAGACCCTAAAGGTCAAAAAGGTAAGATCTTCCCCAGGAGAGTGAGATCTAGTTTCACGTCGAACAAGAAATTGGAGACGGGTTTCTCCCAATCTCGATGGCTAACGAGGAGCCGATGTTTGACTTCGTGGGAAAGACCGTTTGGAAAAAGAACTCTCCTGGGGCCGTCCTCAAGCCCCTCTCCCCCTTACCACTCCCCCAGTGGGGGTGCGAGGTATAAATGAGGAACTCTGAGGAAAATCGAGGTAGTATACGTCAGGCCAGGTGACGAAGTCCTCGGATCCAAAACCAAGCTACCTAGACTGGATAGGTAGTATACGTCAGTCTCTAGGTGACGAAGTCCTCGGATCCAAAACCGAGCTACCGAGACTAGAGAGGTAGTTTTCTTGGGTCGCCAGACCAAGAAGTACCCTGCAAGAGAGGCAGGGCTACCTACCTTAAGGGGCTAAGAAAAAGCTCATCCTTGAGCTAAGTCCCTGGTTATCAAACCAAACGATAAGTGAACTTTGGTAAGTTCGACTTACTCTCACCAGAGAGACTCCTCATATCCTGGTGCACCTTAAACACCAGGGGTATTCCTCGTCCTTGAGGAATTAAGAAAAGAAGAAGAGGTAGTATACGTCAGTCTCTAGGTGACGAAGTCCTCGGATCCACAACCGAGCTACCGAGACTGGAGAGGTAGTGCACTTGGCTCGCCAGACCAAGAAGTACCCTGCAAGAGAGGCAGGGCTACCTACCTTAAGGGGCTAAGAAAAAGCTCATCCTTGAGCTAAGTCCCTGGTTATCAAACCAAACGATAAGTGAACTTTGGTACGTCAACTTACTCTCGCCAGAGAGACTCCTCATATCCTGGTGCACCTTAAACACCAGAGGTATTCCTCGTCCTTGAGGAATTAAGAAGAAGAAGGAAAAGGCTCCCCCTCGAGCCCGTTATTCGGTGGCCACACCAAACTTTAAGTAACTTATTCTCGCCAGAGAAACCCCCCTCCGTTATCCTCGCCCGTTAAGAAGACCCTCCCCGAGTTCAGTCCTTGTCCATAAGGAAATAAGTAACGAAGGAGAAAAGCTCCTCCTCGAGCTTGTTACTCGGTGATCACACCGCACTCCAAGTTAACTTGATTTAAGAAACAAGTTCGACTCACTCTCGCCAGAGAGACCACGACTGCCTAGGTGTTGCGTAAAGCACCGTCTTGGTTCTCGTTCTTAAAGAACCCTTCCCCCCTGGAAGAACGTGTGGACCCCCCAGCTGCTACCCTCACCAAAACGACCGTGGAATTTCGCCCATCTACAACTGGACATCCGGCACGCGTCGTGAGTCAATAACATTTCTGAGGCCTTTAAACTCCACATGAGTCCGTAAGCCTAATTCTTATATTATTGTTTTGTCTAGAGAAAACGTTAACCAATTTTTGTGGGGAAACTAATTTAATTAATTCTTGTTTATAATAATATTTAGAGTATTGCTGTAGTTAATGTATAAAGGTTGTGTATTCAATGGTTAAAGATAAAATATAAGTTTATTTTGTGAATTAGTGGGCGTTTCTTTTATATCCTCACGTGTTTGGTAACGGCTCTGTTCTTTAAGATATTCCTATAATATCAATATATATTAGACACTCTTAGCACTCTTAGAGATAGAACAAAAAGGAGGGGAATTCTACGACACTAAATAAAAGTGGTGTCAGGTAAGTAGGGTTCTTATCAGAAAGAATTCTACGACAGCATCGAAAGGTTGAAAGCTTTTGCAATGGAAGAGTGGAGCAAAATTTCTACTAAAACTTGTAAAAACTTGTTCATACCTACAAGAAACGCCAATTGCTGTGATTGCGGCAAAAAGATGTCATACTAGGTATTAATCTATAGATGCCAATAATATATATGTAATATTTATGAACGTTGCTAATACTTCTGTTTTTTGTGTTTTTCTAATAAACAACATGTTCGATGTTAATAATTTGTTTTATTATCATTTATACATTATAATATATCGCTTTGAGGCTAATATAATTAAATATAATATAAATATGTACATTTTGAAGTAGTAACGTATAAAATTTCGTAAATTACAAAATTTGAGATGTGTTGACAATAGATATGCACACAATTGTATTTCTTTTCTTTTTAAATTATCTTTTTCCTTAACCTTTGCTTCTTTCCCCGTAGGTGAATTCTTGTTTACATCATTCCCATTCTTTTCTTAATAAAAGCTATGCACCGCAGTATTTACAGGTGACAACTAGTCTTTGATACTTATAACCTTCTTCGCTATTCTTATTCTTTCTATTTATCCACATATATTTTACCTACATATCCAACACTCTTTATACATCTCTCATTAGTGACAGTTTGTTACTAACAATAAATTGTTAAGCGGTTTTAATTTTACTTTGAACCACAATGTCTAATGACAAAATATGAAGTCACTTCGTTAAAATATGCATTACTCATTGGCAGGAATTCAGGGAAAGAATCTAAAACTAACCTTAAAGTTATTTATAAATTTTCGTATTTTAGTATTAACCTACTGCTTCTTACATTTTCATGTTAAGTTTACCCTGTTTCCACGTTATTCCAATACATTCAGATCAGTCCACTCGGTTATCCCCGAACCTAAAAAGACTCAGATCAAACCGGACTTATGATCCCACCACTTCACACTCGGTTAATTATATTTTCTTCAACTAAGTTTTGTAACTCTGGAATTTTCCCTCCAGGAAAATATGTTTCATTATCTACCTTATAAATGTTAGAAGTTTTAGAGGTAAAATCAAATGATCGTTTTTTCCAGAAACTTTTGAAATGTTTAGAAAAAAATATTGTGGAATGGAAGTAATATATGTGAGAGTAGCATACGAATATTACACAAAATAACAGACTATTTGGAGGGATAAAGTGTTGATTGTGAAAATATGGATCATTACGAAGATTATCTGGGTCTTCCGCTCAGTACCGAACTTTTTCTATGAGCAAAAAAGCCTTAGTTCAAAAGAAAACTTTATTCCGATACGAGTTTCAGGAGCGACTGGTTTTCATCTTCAGGAGAATAGTTTCGAAAGTGACTGGCTTCCATCTTCAGTCATAAAAGTGTGATAACAAAAGCAAAGGTGTTTGACAATCGACCCTATATAAAGTCAAACCACTGGCCTTTATCATTGTTTTTAGACTGAAATGGAATCCAGTAACCTCCTAAACTAGTGTCCTGAAAATAGAAGCCAGTTACTTCCGAAACTAGTATCCCGAAAATGGAAACTAGTCTTCTGAAGATGGAAGTCAGTTACTTCCTAAACTAGTATCGTGAAAATGGAAACCAGTCACTTCCGAAACTTGTCTTATGAAGATGGAAATCAGTTACTGTCGAAACTAGTATCGTGAAAATGGAAACCAGTCACTTTCGTAACTAGTCTTCTGAAGATGAAAACCAGTCATTCCAAAAATACTCTCCTGAAAATTGAAGGCAGTTACGTCCGAAACTAGTATCCTGAAAAATGGAAACCATTCACTTCCAAAAATAATCTTCTGAAGATGAAAATCAGTCATTCCGAAACTAATATCCCTAAAATGGGAACCAGTCACTTCCGAGAATAGTCTTATGAAGATGGAAACCAGTCCTTCCGAAACTAATATCCTTAAAATGGAAACCAGTCACTTCCAAAACTAGTGTTCTGAAAATGGAAACCAACCCTGTCGAAGTTACTATCCTGAAAATGGAAACTAGTCACTTTCGAAACTAGTCTTCTGAAGATAGAAATCAGTCCTTCCGAAACTAGTATCCTAAAAATAGAACCCCAATACTTCTAAAACTAGTCTCCTAAAGATGGACACACGTGGTATCTAAAGAAGTAGTACGACCTTCGACGACAAACAACGAGGCTGTATCACGACGAAAGTTTGTAAGTGTGTAAAGAAATTGATGAAGATTGAGAAAGCAATGATGTGTGGAAAATATATAGCCGTAGATCATCTTCTACGCAATGGGGCCAGGTTGTCAAACTGTGACTTGTGCAGTGGCGGGGGAAGGGGGTGCACAAACCTCCGCACGTCACCCGTCATCTACTTGCGGCAGCGTAAAATTGTAGATAAGGAAATGACAGTTCAGGGTCAGTCGAATGAGAGGAAGGTGAGGGGAATGCCGACATGGTACCAGCCCAAGCGGAACCAAGAGTGAGGAAATGATCAGCCCCCTCTTCCTCGCTCGGTCCCGACCAGGGGATGAATCGATAAAAATTGAATGGTGACTCACCTGTGATATTGACCGCCGACCAAGAGTGATAGGTAAGAAGAGTCTGGCAAAGAAAGTCTCCAAAAAGGGTAAAACGCCGGAAAATAGAGAATTTTATTTGTATTCTCGCTGGCATAAGAATTATCTTCTCGTCATTGTAACAGACGCTTCTTTCGAGGCCTTGATGTAAAGCTTATCAGGCTGCAACATGGCCATTTTAACTAACTAACTAACTAACTAACTATATATAATTTATCGAGGGAAGACTTTTCTGAAGAAATTTGGTTTTAAACAAATTTTAATTACTAATCGGTTCTCCAATAATTGATCACTAAACTATATTTCTCTTATATAAATGCTATAGTGCCCAACAACAATGTGAATCATCATTACCTAATGACAAAAATATTTTATAAAAATCAATCTAGTTCGGCTAATAAAACTGAGGAAAAATTATTAAAGAAATTATCCAACAAAATGTTAACTGTAATAACCCAAACGATAAAATTAATCTAATAATCTACTATAAACAAAAGAGAGTCAAGAATCTCATTATGAAAAACAATATTTGTACCCAATATAGCAAATTCAAATTAACCAACAATATTTACGAATTCTCGTAACCACCCCAAGACCGTCAGCTTCGTTCAAAATCTAAATCACATTAGACATGTTTTGCTCTATGAGGTTCATAAATGCAAGTAGAGTGGCAAAATCCATTCGGAGCACATATGGAGATGATACAGTCAATAAAGAAGTTTCAAGAGGTGATTTTCCCCTTTCCAAAGTAGGGATTTCAGTCTAAAAGACACCAAAAGAAGATCGTCCAAAAGTACTCGATTCTAAAAAGTTGGAAGCTTTTGTCACAACAAATCCTGCTACATTCTCTAGAACACTCGGAGAATAATTTACGTGGCCCATATGACTGTCCTGCGCCAAAGAAAAGGATTGAAAGGGTCCAATGATTTGAAAATAGGTTCTGCGAATCCGCAACAGCTTGCTGTGCGTCATCGCTTTCATAACATTTTCAGGCACCGTTTTTGCACAGGTTTGTTACTGTTCGTGAGAAGTGGACCCTTTATCGTAATTTTAAATGTGGCCGTTTGTGAATCGAAGCAAACGAGGAAGCAAAATTACTAAAAAATCAAGAGGACTTCATCCAAAAGAGATCGTGTTGATTTTATGGTGGGATATTGAAGAAATCGTCCTTTCCGAACTGTTAAACAACATTCAAACAATTATGCTCATCGTTAAAGCAATCAAATTGTCGTTTGCAAGCAGTGTTGGGCCAAAGGCGACCATCACGATAATGCCCATTCTCATACAGATCAAATGACCAAGAGCTCTTGAAGAAGCTCGGTTGGGAAATGTTGTTTCATCCTCCCCATTCTCTTGACCTTGCTCCTTTTGATTATCACTTGTTTATGGGATTACAAAACCATTTGGATCTTAAGTTAACACCAAGAGAAGAAGCTAAAAACGAATTGTATTCATATTTTTCATCAAAACCTAAAGAAGTTTACAAGCGTGGAATATATGTATCTATATATATAAGATTGTTGGCAGATGTAACGAGGTCCTAGAAAGCAATATAGGTTATATTTATGATTAAATATCTTCATAGTTATAAGTTTGCCATCTTAAAATATACCAAAAAATCGAAGATTGCTTTCGTTCCAACCCGTTACTTTGATATTTACCAAAGATCACTTATTGAGACCCTTAGTATTCTTTGTCTCCTGTTTCACACACTCTTTGATATATAATCATCATTCCTCTCCCATAGCCTCATCTCTCTTTTTTTTATTCTTTTCTTTCTCAAAATCATAACCAACTTATCTCTTTAATCAACAAAAATCCGTCCACATTTGTTTGATGTCATTTTTTTTACCCTAAAGAGGCTTACTCTGACTAGTTTCGACTTTTCTAAGTCTCTCATCCATGAGGATTGAGGCAGTTTAAGAAGTACTCAACTACTCATGTTAATACATTTAAACACATTTTCACTTCCTATTATTTTCATATAAACCTCTTTTCAATTCCTTATCACCCGTAGTTATGCATTTTTGGTATAAAAAACGAAACAACTGACGATCAGTTTTGGAACACTAGAATATTAAGGAAGCGATACTGATTTTCTTCCTGTCTTATTTAATATGAAGCAGATTGTTCATTATTTCTCCCAAATAAGAAAATTTTATGTATATAAATTTCCATTATATTCCACTATTGGGATTAAAACGTAAACTCACTTACGCAGCGAAACCATTGAGATATGTCGGTATTAACGGGTAACGTCTGAATATTTTTCAAATGAAATTGCCACCTGGTTGCTCTGGAATGCTCAGATTCGTGTTCCTAATTGTTCACTGGTATTCTAGACATTCCTTACCCTCCATTTTTCCAGCTTTGGCCTTAAGACTTGGTTTTAATCAATGAATAACACACCA
Source organism: Ceratothoa steindachneri (assembly GCA_963969495.1). Lineage (NCBI taxonomy): Eukaryota > Metazoa > Arthropoda > Malacostraca > Isopoda > Cymothoidae > Ceratothoa > Ceratothoa steindachneri. The sequence goes on along the minus strand of OZ018323.1, from coordinate 160,557,308 downwards.
TCATTATACACATTTGCAAACATTCAGCGGAGACTCCATCAGAAATCCAGTTCAATGTACATCTTGCTTTTGCTAGTACAAAGCTCTGGCAGGGCGTTTCCAGTATCCAATGAGTTCAAATAGCAGTGTTTTGGAACTGAAGGGAACCAGTAAGTAATTCGTACTAATGCTCTTTCGCCACACTAGATTAAGACTAATATATTCTCAATCTATTATATCACATTACCTCAAACCACTACGTATACAACCTGAGCGACGGTTGGGCCTAGGATACACCATGACCACCTATTTTGTTCGCTATCTTTCCCGGAGATTTATGCGCAACCCATCTGCTCCAGATTGACCCAACACCGCGAAGCGGTTGGTTGTGTCGAATACTTTTATTATTTGTTAAGTTATCCGTTTTCATTTCTTTATTTATCACCATTTATTATTTTCCATTTTTTATAAACTATTAAAAATACTTAAAACATTGATTTACAAGCAAACCAATCCTCTCCCTCATTATAAAGTTTTCAGGGTTTATATCCTTCCAATCCTAATTTTGTGCCATCTCTTTCCCTCTCACTGAAATCTAGACACACAAACAAATGAACAAACATGCTACCAAACGGCAACATTTCTGTTCGATTATCTAATGCAATACTTGATTAACTTCCTCAATGTTCCTGTCACTTAACGTCATTTCGTACTTACTTGCATGATAGAAAACGAGCGATCATTCGAGAGAAATGTGGACGTATTCCAAAAATTGCGAAAATGCACCTAAAATCTTTGGTAACATTGATCAAGTAACTGCGTTTCCCCATTTAACCCTAACATAACCTTTTAAAACTCAACCCTAAATGGAAGACTATTTCTGAACTTTGGGTGCCAACATGCGATATTCATTTATTTTCCTTAATGGGGGTATTTTTTAATAATTTACCGAAAGATTTAAAGCTAATATTTATTTATGCCATCGCAGCCTCCTCCTCGTTAATATAATAGTAGTAGGTTAGAGCTTTTGGATTCTTTATAGAGGGGGAAATTTCGTGGGTTTTATCTAAGTAAATTGCCTTAGAAGATAATGGCTCGGTCGCATATAAATATCGGCTTGGGAAACGTATCTTAACGTATTCGGATTTGGAGTTAGTAAGAGTGTTGTGTTCTCGTTTATTTGATTTAGTGAGAAAGAAAAAAAGACGCGGGTTAGATGTGACTGTGATAGAAGAAGAATGTGATCGATAAAAAGACACAATGCAAAGCATAATTATAAAAAGAGGGCAGTGTATAATAACTGATCGTACCGAGATCATAGTGGAAATAGACGGAGAAGATCATTTTATAACCAAAGTAAACTAGTAGGTATCAACAGAGCCCAGGTGCTCTATTGTGTAAATTTATACTAATTATGAAACTATTGATAGAGGACAATGGGTCAGTAAATGATGTTCTCAGCTGCTTATCTTTGTTTTAGTTCTTGGAAAATATTTAATATGGATTTTTCTTTAGGAAGCCTTTAGTCCTGGCTCGAGTACAATTTTTGTCCATTGACTCAATGGGAAACAATCTGTTCGTATGAGGTAAATATGACGTCTCTACTTCTTTTAATTTAAAAAGAAATTGTAACCAATGAGGTTTTTTCACGTAATAAGGTATGAAATACAAAACTTATAGGAAAAGCTGGATAAAAATTAGAAAATGAAAGAGTGAAAAAAAACGTTAAGAATATTCACTCCAACTATAGAGCATCACAACAAATCTAAATAATAGGAAAAATCTTACAATAATAATTCAAGAACAAGTTTATATAAGGACTGTGGACGCGCAAAAGTAGGAAATAATTAGCACCTATATAGATGGTTCAAACTCAAACCAAATCAAGTAACCCCATACACACTTCTCTTTTTCCCGCTGGCTTTTTAGAAATACAGGATTAAGGGTAAGAAGATACCAAACTTATGGAAGAGTTTACGGTTCGCGTGGACCCCACAAGCACATGACCAAGAAACATGTGTCAAATGGCGCCTAAAAACCTGATAAAATGTGGGAAAAAGCTTTTCTAATGAAGCAAACCATCGCGATTGTCACATTCTGTCACAAAGATATCAACTACAGAGTCAGAAGAACATTTCAACTTGACAATTAGACCTAGTGGGATAACAAGGCCAATTTCTACTATAAAGGCTTTGCTTTACCGCTCTTAAATTAAGCTCCTCTTCAGTATGAACAATTTCAATGTACGTACTGATGGCATGCAAATAATATAAGAACGAGTAGCCTCTTTTACAATTGCTTAGCATGGAGCACGTGAGGCTGGTGATAGGATTCCCATTATACTTTTTTACAGCTACTTTGTTCGCTTTAAGCTAGACAGGTGACACGAGTTTAACGCATCTGCAGAAGAACATGGATTGGGAAAGACGGATTCGATCCACGACATAGACCTCCGTTTGGCGACCTGTGCCATTTACCTATTCTCTGTGGATATCCTTTTTTTCGATGCGGGAAAGATATGCCCCTCGCTTTACGGTATACACACTCCATTATGCGCCTGTATGCGCGAACCAAGCATGTTCCGCACCCGATATTGACATTGCCCATGCCGCTAGTGGAGACCAATGATACCTTAAGCCTTTTTTGAGTTTGTAGCAAGGCAACTCATTAAAGAGTTCGACATAGCTCTCAAGACGGTAATACAGCTGTTTTCCCACCAGGCTACCCTGGAAGTTACAACCTCTGAAAGTTAGTCGCCGCACCTCTACTACTAAAGCCTTGGGAGTGCTGCGTTCGTACTTCTTGAATCACATGTCTAGTCACGCTGGTGCCGTACCAGGGTACAAATATGGCTCCAAATCCGTAGAGGAGATCGGCTTCCACACCTTTTTTTCGCTTGTTTGTCTACGTTTGGTCATTCTCTTGCCAGCTGTCATTCAGGTAACATGCCTAAAAAATATGTCATGGCTCTCTCTTTCCCAGACCTGATCGTAAAGCTGCGCAACAGAGATGGTCTTTCAATTGAACCATTGAAGAGACTGTCAAACGCTCCAAAAGTGTACTTCATAATATTCTGTTAACCTATGTTGTGAAGAAGGAGCATTTCAAGACGGCTGCAGCAGATTCACGAGAGATTGGTGAAATTTTAGCTAACCATGCGTCCATGCAGCCTGTTTCACATCAGCTGAAAGAAGACTATTTTCACGCTAGTAAACCCACAGTGAAGCCATTGAACATTTCGATAAACCATAAGACTCATCTTGCATTATCCACTGAGCAAGTTGTATGGCGGATGTCCAATGGAGCAAAGTCCACTTCTGTGACGAACATAAGTTCCATTTATTCGGATCCGATGGCAGGAGGTTCGTTCGTCGCACAGCAGGCAAAATATTTTCTGTCTATTGCACCAAAATGTGTGTGAAGTTTGGTAGAGAAAGTATTATGGTCTGGAGTGTGATTTCAAAGGACAGCACTGGGTCACTTGTACCCTCACGGAGCGCAATGAATGCACAAGTGTGGAAGCCTATTTTGCCCCATCTGTGAGCTTCCAAAGCACAACCTGTAATTTTCCTCAGTCTAACACTCTTTAACTACGCGGCACGGTTCGTGAAGACCTTCTTGGAAGACGATCATTTTAATGTTATGAAGTGGCCTGCATCGACTCGGCACCTGAATCCGATTCAAATTTGAGGGAAAAGAAGAGAGATGTCAAAGCCTCATTAAGAATAAAGGCCTCCACACTAAATACTGATTACTTATAACTTTTACAAATGTTTTCCACAAATGATGTAATCAATATATTCCAAAAGAAATTCTGTTCTGCTGTGGTTAGAAGAATTTTAGACACTTAGGTTTTTTAGGTAAATTGCTTATCCCCTGATAATTTTCGCTTTCTTTATCCAACCAAATTTGAATAACCTTTACTCATACGTTGGTTATACCTGGAGGTTACCATACACCAATTTTCGAAACCTTAGATTGTATCTGGCAAATGTTGTGGAAGATTATCTGATAGAAATACAGGCGTTCTGATCATTTTGAACAGCTCTTGTCTCTCCAGTAATAATTCTTTGTTTTTCATAATGAATTTAGTCAGAGAAATTTAGGCAATAATGCGAAGGATTGTTGAAAGAGTTGATAAAGATAGAGGAAGGGAATATAATAGAAATAATGAGCAGATTTATTTGTTAAGAGATTTATGCATCCTTATAAAATCTCAGGTTTATTCATAGCCACTTTCCTCTGATAAAATTAGATCCATTATTATAATGCATAATGGTGCTAATCTACCATGCATTGTCGTACCCATCGACATATCAATCTACAATTTAATTATTTCATACCTCCATCACCCTCTACCAATCTTCCATCTATTCCCACTTTCCTTTACACCGGAAAGAAATGATATTGGTAGAAAGCGTCTCTCACCCTCACTCTATAAACCTAAGTTCCCTCAAACACATTTCAAGTATTTAATAATATTCTAGAGGAGAAAATAAAAGTAGCAACCAATCACCATCCCTAACCATGCCTTAGTTAACAGTTGGAGGATTGCTGGCCCTCCCGTTGATAATGCCTGCAGTTGCGTGCTATCCCTATACCAATGTTAGAAGTTTTCACCTCTACCATCAAAATTTTCTTTACAGATCTGTCCTTATAAATTGTCGGCGGTAGAGGCCCTCGTTGGCTTCACTTTCCATTAATAAGAATTTAGGCAAAAAGTGGGGTCGGTGTGGTTGAGTTAGAATAGACTTCAAGAATGTAGCTTCCAGAACAGTGGCCCTTATCTTGACTTAGCTACCTCATATAAAACGCGCCAGCTTATTTTATGTGAAATATTTAGTCTCTCGTACAAGAAATTATATTCTCGATATTTAGGGAAATATATTTCCCCGAATGGCGACGATAAATAATTATTTATCGCCGCCAATTTTAGTCATAGATTCCCATTAAAGGCTGTTTTTATTGCAAGATGCTAATTCCGCATATGCCAGCAATTTGTCTATTTTATTTCTCATTGTTTGAGTAGATAATCGTTAGGCAGTTTTTCCCCATCTTCCAAACTTCTGCAAAAACAATAGCTAAAATATAAGAAACAAAAAATACTCCTTCAATTCCCTCAAGGCTGAAATAGATTAACTCTATTAATCTCCTTTATAACATTAAAATATAACCATTAAATCCGAACTTAATAATATCATTTGCGTCGACCATTAAAGAAATGAAATTACGTTCCTGTCTAAAGGTTACTAGATTTTTTTTTAAATATTTAGACCTTAAACTTTACGATAGAACAGGATTCGCCTTAATGGTTGATAAATTCGAAAAATTGAATCGTTTGGGAAAGTCAAAAAGGTCGAGAATTTTTCATTTTCTTGTAATTTGGGAATTTAACCAGAAATTTCGGAACATCCCTTGTATGCACTTGTACCAAGCGTTTTTTTTATAGGTGTTTTGATTTTCAAATTTTGACTCTCACTAGTCAAGTCATGGAATCTAAGTAAAACCATTGCCCCCACTCTCCTAGAGGAGGTTTAAATTTAGATAGTTTTGCTTATTCCATGCTGATGAAGTTTCCTGCGGCAGTTATTTTCAGATTTGATTTTTTGGGGGTATTTCATTTATCAAATCCCTTAGTTTCTTAGAGGAAGCCTTCGTTGGATTACTGTGTCCCGTGAAAGAATTCGTTAGCTTCGCTGACTTATGATCCCATGGTTTCGGTTTGAACTTTACATGGTAAAACACTGCACTGCCATTCTTCCTTCTCCTGTTCCTATTTGTAGGACAGGTCTATGGTGTCAACAGACTTTCCAATGATTGTTGAACCTATCTTTATGCTGATTTCATTGTCTAAGCTCAAGCTTTCTTTGGCGTGATGCGCCTCTTAGAATTCGATAGCTTCGCTGAATTCTGATTAAACTGTGACGGTTTAAACCCCACTTGGTAAAAAAATGTGCTACTATACTTCCTTCTCCTCTTATCTCAAGGAAAAGCCCATGGTACTGATTTGTTTGTGATTGTCGAACTCATCTTTATGTTGATTTCATCAGGTTGGCGGATCCCATCAAAGAAAAGATGTGTGCAGTAGTTATAATAATAATTAGGCCAGCATATAGGTATCCTCAGCTGTATAAGGACAGTTACTGGAAAACCGGTGTTCGAAAAACAATTGCTCGTCAATTCAATCGTTCGAATCAACAATTGTTCGAATTAGCATTTTTTCCGAACTATATCTACAATAAATAAAGATTCGAAAATCAAAAAATTAAAATCATGTTCTAGCTCGTAGGCAACCTTAAAAATAAATAAGGATTCGAAAGTCAGAAAATTAAAATCATATCTTAGGTCAAAGGCAACCTTAAAAATAAATAAGGATTCGAAAGTCAGAAAATTAAAATCATATCTTAGGTCAAAGACAACCTTAAAAATAAATAAGGATTCGAAAGTCAGAAAATTAAAATCATATATTAGGTCAAAGGCAACCTTAAAAATAAATAAGGATTCGAAAGACAGAAAATTAAAATCATATCTTAGGTCAAAGGCAACCTTAAAAATAAATAAGGATTCGAAAGTCAGAAAATTAAAATCATATTCTAGGACGTAGACAACCTTAAAAATTAAAAAAATACCAGATACACTGCTAAAAATATACTTCATTTAGATTTAAAATTCAGTTAACTTCTGTTTACCATCCTAAATGGTTGAATTAGGTTAGGACTTTATCACATAATATCACTTACATTTTATCATCATCATCATCATCTTCACTAACTCTATAATTTGAGAAGGAGATTTTTTTAAGTATTTGAATAATAATTTAATCTTAGTTTGGTTATGACTTATGTTTTTTTTCAGCAAAGTTATTTCTAATAATTCTTTTATAATATCAAAAAACAGAATGGTGAAATTCAGAAATAAATATAAGTATCGAAATTTTCTGAATTTTTTAAAAGCCAAATGGTGAAGTTCAGAAAATTTATTTTTTATATATCTTCTATAACTCTATATTTTCATCAACGTGATATTTTTAAATCGGGTAAATTTAGTTTAGAGTTCCTTTTTAAAATTATTATAATTGGTGAAGTTCAGAAAATTTATAAAAATTTAGCCATGGCTGCTTTGGGGGGGATTTTAAATTTTAATGTTAGTAACGAAACGCAAGCTCCCCCGTAGGGAGGAGTGACGAAATCATTGCCTGGTTTTCTGATCATTAAATCACTATTTATTTTAGGTATAAATAAAAAAAACCCGCTAATTCTAACACCTTGATTCGAACGGTTGTATTTTCTAACAAAGCTTTTCAAAAAATTCACACTAAATCTCATCTTCAGCTGGTGTGTTTGAAGTTCCCTAAAAAATGATGTTCCTTACTATGATGACTAACATATGACCGGCAGTAGAAAGGACAACAAAATATCTTGATTTAGTCTCACTAATTAGCATCATTAATTTAGTAACTGTCGTAATTACCACGAGCGTTAAATCATCTAAAAATTTATACCTCCAAAGCGGGAATGGATAATCGCTTCCTTAACGCTTGATTTTAAAGGATGAAAGCCCGAATTTTCTCCCCTCTCAATTCTCAGTCTTGATGCGATTTAAGCGGGAATTACAAACAGAATCAGCACTATCCTTTCTCCATTTCGTGTCCATCCAGGAAAAGTGGTAAACGGAAGAATACGAGTAAAAATGAGCAAGAAACAAATTTGCCTCTCAGTAACAACTTAATTGTTCTTATGTCTTTCGTTACTTTGAAGGTAGGAGACCCTATTAAATCAAACTGTCTCCCTCCACTGAACAGAGTGGGCTAATTTCTACATCTGGCAAAAGCGGAGTTAGATCAAGGATGTATCTTTGACAACTTCTATGGTCAAACTCTAACAAACAAAGAATAAAAAACACACAAAAAATGATCAATCTATTTTTGTCACAGGGATTTATTTCTTAAACTAAACTTTTAAGTAAAGCCAAGTGGATCAATTGGACGTCGGTCAAGAATTTGCTTTGAAGGATTAAAGGTTAATTATGTACAACTTTGAGTAGGCAAAGTGATCGCGAATGAGAAATACAGGATCCTACGGAGAAATAATGAATTTGGGAATTATTTGCAACGCCAGCAAAGAACGTCCAAATATCCAAGTACTTGTCAAGTCAGGGTTAATTTTCATTGCTGCTCAGTACAAAATAGATAACAATTTATTCCGTTAAATCGTTTAATCATCTGAGGTACATAAGAGTATGTAGCGTTTTTGCCTAATCAGAGGCAGCCGCTTAAGATTTCTGGACCTTTAGAATCGATGTTTACTAGATACCACATATTATATATATAGACTCATTAAAAAACATGCTAATTTGTTAAATTTCACTTTGGTAGGGGGGGGCGAGAATAAAATCCACTGTCAATTATTTTCCTTCCTATTTTTTAGAAATTCCTTCGTTGTTTTTTTTCTCCGTATCTCCAATATAATCAATTCGTCTCAAAATTGAATATTCATGTTTCACAATTTTATTACCTGTGTTAACTTTTTAGGTATATATTTAAGTCTGTATTTTGTATTCTTTCTTTAGCACTGATGATGGGATTAGTTATAATACTGAAACGTTTGAAATAAATGTTACGAGGCATCTACGACTCTGTCCTGGTCATCCTGCTTAGAAATATATATATATATATATATATATATATATATATATATATATATATATATATATATATATATATATATATATATATATATATATATATATATATATATATATATATGTATATATATATATATATATATATATATATATATATATATATATATATATATATATATATATATAATTTCTCGTGTTCTTTACAACCTCAACATTCTGAATTTTTGTATGAAATTGATTGTAGTGCAATGATATATTCCTTTTTTTTCAGAATTCAGGTATGTGTGACAATAATAAGGTTAGGTTTTTTGAAGGTGTTCAACCTACCATAAAAATCGGAGGCCCGGGTTAGCACTGATCACCATTCTAATCTTTATGTTGGTTTCATATCTTGTGTCGGGGTCTCTCCGTCTCCAAATGAAATGGACGCGTAAGTTATATAAATAAATATTAACATAACTGTATAATAGATAAAATATACAAAAACTATGTGCTTAATACTAGGAAATATGGCTAGCAGAAAACATCATATTGTCCTAAGAATCTGTTTATTGGGAAATTCCTTTTCCAGTTTCGGCTTTACATTGACTTCCATCTTGAGTTCTCCAGCCTAGTACCCTTTCAGCCCCTACCAGGATAAGGTGCCTCCGCTTTATGTTTCCCGAGATATGTACTATCTCCAAATTTTTAATTAACCTAACTTGACCATTTTCTTTCGAGATTCTCTTAAAAGTTCCTTGCAAAACTCCTCCATTAGATCACACCCGCTAATTCAATGGTGAATTGATTCTACTTTATTCGTTATTTCTACTTCTGGCAACCCCGTAAGGGGCACGGCGATTTTCCATCCTGGCCGTCGTGCTGACGGGACTCAGCACCCCGCCCGACCCCAGCTTAGCCTCTTCTCCTCCCTTCAAAACACTTGTTTCCTCGCTTTTCATACAACCTCTCCCACAACTTTCTCTGGTCAGCCTCAAATTTCACAGGGTAGATGCTGACCTTCTTCTCAAGCCAACCGTCCCGGATCGGGGCTGAGGGAAAAGGGCACAACGTTCTCTAACCCCTGAGCTTCGATTCGGGATGTTTGTTTTTTTTAACAACCTGATTCATCCCAACCCATACCTTCCTCACATCCCCTTTTCCTCTCCTCTTCACAATCTATCTTTTTACGCCGTGTTCAAGGTGGAGCCGCCATGCCGATGGACTGCCAGGCCACCAGGCGGGAGGGGTGGTCTCAAATGGCGGTGCCTGGCTCTGCCGGGCCTGTAAGCACCTCTTGCAGTGTGGGCTACTGCGAGAGGTGATGCGCTATTGCGTCCCGCAGAAAATTAAGGTTCACCATGCCCGATGATGAACATTTAAAAAATCAACCCTCAGCTTCACCTTGCTCATTAACGGAGCCGCCCTCGGGCAGCTCTACCTAAAAAATGGAGGTCCCTCCCCCCTGTGCTTGCGCAGGGGACCCTCCATATTTCTCTAACCGGACAGGAGGCTTACTCCTCTCCTTCGATTACGGGTGTAGGGGAGTCCCCCTCACCCCCTTCTCTGGAGGTGCTTTCGGGCACTTCCCTTTTTCTAGCGGCAGTCCCCTCTGTTGTTTCCAAGAAAACTGCCAAGAAAGCCAGCAGGAAGCCCTTAGCCAGCCGCTCTAGATCGAAGCGGATCGGTATGGCAAACCCCCTAAGTGGGGAGAGGGTAGCCAGGCCCCTTCGGTCGCTTTCCTCAAAAGACCTGCTGGCAAGAATATTGAACCTTGCCGGGGTCAAGGCCTGTGCCTCCCCACACAAGACTAGTGAAGATACTGCCAACGGGAAATACGAGGTCTTGGGGAGGATGGCTAACTGGAGGCCCTCCCCTGAGATAGACATGGTCCTTGAGGAAACCCAGTCTCAGAAGGTAGGGCCTTCCATGGGGGGAAATCCGGGATCAGTTCCAAGCACCAAACCCGAATCCGCCCCTATGCAAGGTCCTCCTCAAACGGCTAGGGTTTCCGAGGCAGTACAAGGAGGGGAGGGATCTCCTCGGACCGGTGCCCCCCTGACTACCAGGACCTTCTCCATTTCGGAGAATAACCTGGCAGAGGCCGGCCCATCTGGCCTGGGGGCTCCTTCCGGCAGAGGTAAGAAGCGGGTTCATTCCCCGCCTCCTCTCCAAAAAAGAAAAAGAAAAAGGCTAAAAAGACAAAGAAGACTGGGGCTCCTCTCCATCTGCTGGGGCTACGGGGATGGATGGGTCTGCTGCCACTTTGGCAAGCGACCAAGCCAAGATTGGCACATCCGGCCCCTTTGCCCCCCGGGTCCGGAGCCCCTGACTATGATAAAGACCAAAAGTGCACAGGGCAGAGCCTCGTTGACATCGGGGCCCCTCATTCAGAGGTTACCTGGCGTTTTCGAGCCCGCTGGCTTCAAACGCTTCCTCGTTATTCGCTCCAGTGATGGCACCATGTTGGCCAAGGGCAACATGATCCATCAGAGGAGAGGATTAGCTAGTACAATTGGTAGAGAGCCAAAAGTGACGTGTTTCTCGGAAGGAAGCCTTCTGGCGAATGCAGCGAATCCCGCCGAGGTGGCCAAGATAAGTGCTCTTCGGACACTTCACGGTACCCCGGTGAGTGTGACGCCGCACTCTACCATGAACTTTGGAAAAGGAGTAGTTTATGTGAGGGAACTCGTTGACTACTCCATTGAGGACATCACCTTAGAACTGGCCGACAATGAGGCGGTCAAGGTCGAACGTGTGATGAGAAAATAGGGAGGGGCCTTGATACCCACCCCTAGACTCTTCCTCACGTTTGACTGTGACAAGCTCCCTGAGGCGGTGCGTGCCGGTTGGTACCGCTACCGCATGAAGGTATTCATGCCACTGCCACGGCGGTGCTATTACTTTCACTGCTTTGGTCATACGAATCGTTCCTGTAAACGTGCAAATGCTCCAATGCCGCACACGATAAGTCTAAATCCTGTGTGGCCAAGTGTGTCAATTGCGGAGAGCCGCACCCCGCTCCTTCGAAGCAATGTGGTGCATATCTCCTCGAGAAAAAAATCCTGGCCGTTCAGGCCCAGGATCGACTCTCATTCCTCGAGGCTATGGACTTGGTCCTGGCGCGCCCGGCTCTGCCTGGGACGTCATATGCCTCGATAGTTAGAAAGGCAGTCTCTTCTCCTGGCCCATCCAGGCCAACGAGCACGGTTGTTTCCGCACCCATTCGGAGCCCTTCTGCGGGCTCTACTCAACCCGGGTGCTCCCCCTGGTAAAGCTGGCGGCAAAAAGGGTTCCTACCCAGCCCCGGCTAAAACCTGGGCTCCTCCCCTCTTCACCCAGCGTGACCGTTTCCCGTAAGGCGAAATGGCCACACGCCTCCACCGAGTCGTTAGACTCACAGGGGGCAACACTCCTGAAGTTGGACGCCAGGCCATCTTCCGGGGTTTCTAAAGCTGTCCTTCGAAAGGAGGACAGCAACAAAGGAACCTAGGCTCCTTAGCCCACGCCTAGTGGTGGAGCGAGTGGCTTGGAGACGGGGGTTCCTCGAAAAGAGGGTTTCCCGCCTCCGAAGCCGCAACACCCGCCTAAGGTTTCGAGGCGGAGGGAGAAAAAAACTCGCATGGCAAGCCCAACCTCCCCCAATAAGTCCTCAAAGGCTACAGCGCCTTCAGCGCTTTGTCCAGCCAACAGCGCCCGGGGTTCTGCCTCCGGGAAGCGAACGGCCATTCCTGTGAGGGTCTTTAATTCGAGGAGGGCCCCCGCCTCCCCTCCGAGCTACGCCTGGAGGAAATATTCCTTCAATGGAATTGCCGTGGACTCCGGGCCAACTGGGAGGAGCTGCGGAGGCTCGTCTCGTCCCGTTCCCCGTTAGCTATATTTTTGCAGGAGACCATGCTAGGAGCGTGCCCCCTGCCCACCCTCCCAGGGTATAAGGGTCTTGCGACCCCACCACCGCGGGATGGCCGGGCTGGGGGATGCGCGGTTTACACCCGGCATGATGTCTCCTTTCTTTCTTTCACTTTAGATACCTCCCTTCAGGCAGTGGCTGTGCAGCTGCACCTGGATAGGAGGTATACTATCATTTCTGCGTAAATTCCACCGTTAGCTGACTTCGACGCGGGGGACTTCAGCCGCTTCGTGGCACGGTTGCCGAGGCCCTTTCTCCTGCTTGGAGATCTGAACGGCAGGCATCCTCTCTGGGAAGATTACTCCATAAATCCCAGGGAACAAGTCCTTGCCGATCTGATCGAAGAGCTTGAGATCGGTGTTCTAAACGTGGATGAGCTTACGCATCACTGTCCGAGAACCGCTTCATTTTCTTGCCTTGACCTATCTTTGTGCTCTTTGGATGCACAGCCTGATTTTGATTGAGGGGTGGTCGATGACCTCCATGGGAGTGATCACTTTCCTATTCAAATATCCTTTTCAGGGCAACTGCCGCCTGATAGCCCACCTTAGGGGTGCTTGGCGCGGGCGCGGTGGCCTGCATTTCAGGAAAAGACTGAATTCTCTATCTCAGTCGAGGAGTTTAGGTCGGTAGATGAGGCCGTTGAGTTCTTCTCCGACAACCTCATCGCCGTGGGCCTGACTACTATTCCTAGGATGTCTGGCCATTTTGCACGCCGACCACTCCCATGGTGGTCAGCCGAGTGTGAGACGGCCCTCAAACAGAAGCGTTATGCCTGCATGCGCTTTAAGCGCCGCCCGAACGATTTCACTGTCGCTGAATTTCGTCGGGCTAGGGCTAGGTTCCGGTATATTTCGAAGCACGCACGCCGCTCTTCTTGGCGGGCATACGTGTCTTCACTTATCGGGAAGACCCCTTCAGCAGAGGTGTGGAAGCGAGTCAAAAGGATTCAGGGCAAGTTTTTGCAGGACCCCCCTCCCGTTCTCCAGGAGAATGGGACCTCAATCTCGGACCCCGCGTCCGTGGCAAAATCCTTCGCGACCGCTTTTTCCGCATTTTCGAGCCGGGATGTTGCTCTGCCAGCATTCAATGCACGTCGTCATGTCGCAGAAGGCCACCGGCTGGACTTTACCTCCAGAGGCAGAGAACTCTTCAACGACAGGTTTACTGTGAGTGAGTTGCGCTCCGCTCCTGCTTCGTGCGCGGACATCACCCATGGCTTTTTTGTTAGATTTGTTCAACAGGATCTGGGTGGAGGGTCTTCACCCAGGTTCCTGGCGAATCGCTACTGTGCTCGCCTTTCGCATACCGGGGAGATATCACTCTACTTCGCCTGGTTTCCGTTCAATCTCTCTAACCTCTTGCGTGTGCAAGTCGATGGAGAAATTGGTAAATGTTCGACTAGCCTTTATCCTGGACAGCGGAGGCCATCTGTCTTCTGCACAGTGCGGCTTCCGCAAGTTCCACTCCATGTCGGATGCTCTGCTCCGACTAGAAAATGCCGTCTGCGAGGCTTTCCTTCGTAGACAGCACTAAGCCACGGTGTTTTTTGATCTGAAGAAGGCCTATTATACCGCATGGCGATACGGTATCATGGAAACTCTCCACACGATGGAGGCGAGGGGACGCCTCCCAATGTTTATATCTAAATTTTTATGAGGAGGGTGTCCCGCAGGGAAGTTTCTTTAGTATCACACTCTTTGCCCTGAGCATCAACGGCATCACCTCGGTGCTGCCGGAAGATGTTCTCGCTATGCTCTACGTGGACGACCTTTCGATCTCTTTTGGCGCGGCCCAGATGCCAACTCTGGAGCGTCGACTCCAACAGGCAGTGAACCGCGTCTCTCGCTATGCCGAAGCGCACAGGTTTCGGTTTTTCTTGGCCGAGAATAAGGTGGGGCACTTCTGCTACCATCCACGGCTTCACCCCGACCCAGACTTGTTTCTTAATGGAGTACGCCTGGAAGTGGTTGAATCGCACCGTTTCCTTGGTCTTGTATTTGACCGACGCCTCACCTTTTTTTTATAAACTAAAATTTGGGAATTTACTAATAAAGGTCGATTCAATGATATTTCATGAAATTGTATCGGTATTATGAGAGATAATTTTAGCAGAATTCCAAACAATATTGTGATTGAATAAGACATATGAACATAAAATGAGCTGCTTTCTTCGCCACTACGGACATTATATTTATGCAGAGAAATTCGTTTTTTTTAAACATTTACCTGATTTGTCAATGTAATATTTAGAGCAATCGATACATTTTACGTAATATACATTACCAATAGGGAAATTGGTGTTCTTGACTAATAGTTTAGAGATAGTATTATTATAGTTAAATACTACTACACAAATGCCTAGAGATTTAAAAATATGAGGACAAATAAGCAAAGGATGGATTAAAAGGAAGTACAAGAGTATTCTTGTAAGTAAAAGGCGCGCGTGAGGTTCAAAACTATAAAAAGACTTTTTAGCTAACTGAAGGCATCTATCAATAAAATGAAAAGGATAACAAAGTTTATGGCCGGTGTCAAAAAATTGGAAACTTCAGAGTCAAAGAATTCAGGACTAACGACACGAAGTGCACAGAGAAACATTGAAATAAAAATAGATCTTTTGACTTTAATATTGTGAGAGGAGTAAAATTATATATAAGAAGAAGATTTAGTTGGTTTCCGATAGACAGAGAATTTAAAACCATATATATATATATATATATATATATATATATATATATATATATATACATGAACTGTTGAGCCTCTTCCAAATAGGAGTTTCAATAGGAAGGTGAAAACCAAGCACGCTGTTGATTAAAGCATCTTTATTTGTCTGGGGTTCAACGTTATCAGGTCCTAGCCTCATCATGGGTACTAAGAAACTAAGATAGTAAAAGGGTAGAATTTCTAGTTTTCATAAAATACTAATATTGAATAGTGCAATTCAGGATAAGCTGCATAATACAAGAATACAAATTTCAATAATTCATGTCACAATATAAAGATCGGAAGCAGTTTGATTTATATTTAAATTAGGTTTAAGTTTTAGGATGTAAATTGATTCTAATATTCGCAGTTTGTTGGGATGGGAAAATGACTAAGTATTTTAAAATTATCCATATTAATTTCAGACTTGCATACTTTGATGTGATCTCGAATGGGCGAAGGGTTTGGTTTGTTTAGAATCAGCCCCGTGCAGGTCGACCTTTTTCGATGCTGCTCGATGCTGCTCGATGCTACAATGGATTGACCTAATGGTCGAACCAATATAAGATAAATCGCAAGATTCACAAGTATTTTTATAAATTACAGAGAAACGGCAAGGGAATTAAATTCGGTCCTTATAGCTGAAATAGGATCCCATATTGCGTCCATATTTTAACATTAATTTTGGGTCGAGATATGGATAGAATTTATTTAGAGTTTTATTAATTTAATTTACAAAGTCGTTTGATTTTTTACTAAGGAAAATTGTGGAAAACTCGTAAGAAAACGCGTAAAATTTGGCTTTAGTCAGAATGAAAAACTAACTACAGAGATACTTGATAAAATTGACTATATTGAAACCTGAGAAAATAAACTACATATATACCTTAGAAAATTGGCTACATTGGTATTATAGAAAATTGACTAAATAGATACATAAGAAAATCGCCTACATAGGTACCTGAAAAAATTGGCTACATAGAAGGCTGAGAAAATGAACTACATATATACCTTAGAAAATTGGCTACATTGGTATTATAGAAAATTGACTAAATAGATACATAAGAAAATCGCCTACATAGGTACCTGAAAAAATTGGCTACATAGAAGGCTGAGAAAATGAACTACATATATACCTTAGAAAATTGGCTACATTGGTATTATAGAAAATTGACTAAATAGATACATAAGAAAATCGCCTACATAGGTACCTGAAAAAATTGGCTACATAGAAGGCTGAGAAAATGAACTACATATATACCTTAGAAAATTGGCTACATTGGTATTATAGAAAATTGACTAGATAGATACATAAGAAAATCGCCTACATAGGTACCTGAAAAAATTGGCTACATAGAAGGCTGAGAAAATGAACTACATATATACCTTAGAAAATTGGCTACATTGGTATTATAGAAAATTGACTAGATAGATACATAAGAAAATCGCCTACATAGGTACCTGAAAAAATTGGCTACATAGAAGGCTGAGAAAATGAACTACATATATACCTTATAAAATTGGCTACATTGGTATTATAGAAAATTGACTAGATAGATACATAAGAAAATCGCCTACATAGGTACTTGCAAAAAATTGGCCACATAGAAGGCTAATAAAATTTACTACATAGATAACTGAGAAATATTACTACATGAAAACCTCAATAAATACGTTTCAGTTCCTATTTGGATTGTTATTGTTTTCATCCTCCGAGAGATTTTGTGAACTTACAAATAAGATTTAAATCCGAAACCGAGATAACGGAAAAAATCGTGAGATTTGCAACAAGATTCAGGATTTTTAAATAATCAAGGGAATTTGGAGCATAGTTCAAAGCGATCGAAAAACAACATTCGGGTCGCAGCATTCTTTTAACACCAAACTAAAGGTGTAGTAATCAGGAGTTCTCTCTAGGGGATAAGGTGTTGAACTTCCACCCCTAGTTAGCGAGTTAGATACCCAGGAAGAACAAAGGAAAACAAAATAGGCATTTGTAAGGAGCTAGTCGCATATTGGCGGTGTTGTGAGTCAGGAAAATAGCCAATCATAACAGAGCTGCTTCTTCATCCGGCTTTTTTCATTGGCGTCTACAATACATCCCCTGTGCCCTAAAAAATGGCGAAAAGGTGTTTATGTCCATACTCCCCTGAAGCAGAACGGGTAGCTTTCCCTTAGGCCATGGAGAGTGGTTCTTTGTTAGCTGATTGGTGTAAAACCAGTACTTGCGCTCTTAGCTGCACCCTTCTATTCAACTAAAACCGGTCCCTATTGCCCTCACTTTTGCCAATATTTGTCATTCTGATCATTACGTGAATTACCTTGTCTACGATCGAAAAGGTATGGGTGGCGCAATTAACTAACTAGGGAAGGTGGAAAGGGAAGGGGGCGCTTACTAGGGAGATAGTCTCGACTATCCCGCTAAGAGCTATTTGCCATTATATTTCTAAGCCATCAAATACGCTAAAATTCGTACTTATGCGTGGCTGTTGTACGAACTTGTTCCTCATGATGTGGCGGCATCCCCCTGGCATAATTATTTGGGCGCATTCCCCCACCCTTCCGGTTCCTAGTTATCTGATTCCCTTGAATTTATCGCTTCCTCAATTAACCGCTTTTATAATATTTACCAGGCAATGGCTTCGTTACTCCCCCTCCCCCTTTCAAAATATCACCTTGCTAAAATATAATTATAGAAGAAGATATATAAAAAAATAATTTTAACTTCACCATTTGTAATTCTTTGGGTTTTAAAAAAGTCAAAAAATTTCGATACTTATATTTATTTTTGAACTTCACCAATTTTTTATATTATAAAAGAATTATTAGAAATAACTTTGAAAAAAACATAAGTCATAACCAAACTAAGATGAAATTATTATTCAAATTCTTAAAAAAATCCCCTTCTTAATTTATAGAGTTAGTGAATATAAGAAGATATATAAAAATAAATTTTCTGAACTTCCCCATTTGTAATTCTTGGGGTTTTAAAAAATTCAAAAAAATTCGATACTTATATTTATTTCTGAATTTTACAATTTTTTTCATATTATATAAGAATTATTTAAAATCACTTTGATAAAAAACATAAGTCATAACCAAACTAAGATGATTTTTTTTTTTTTTTTTTTAAGACTCATGTGGTGACTGCCTACTTGGGCATTAGTCGCCGTATTAAAACTGGCCTAGTTCTAGGCTACTTTAAAATAAAATTAAAGAGAGAAAAAAAACAACAAAACAACACCCCAAAAGGGGGAAAGGAAGCAAGCTGGTGCGTCGGGGAGAGGTCCCCCCGGCGCAGGAGCGTGCAACTAAAGAAAAAAAAACAAAGAAAAATCAAAACACACAAAAAAAAAATGCAAAAAACAAAAAAACAAAAAACAAACCTTGCTTAAATAATAGGGAGAAGGCCGGCCTCCCCCAAGAAGTCAACAACTCCACAAGTCAATGTGCACGAATCTGTCCCGAGCACAAGGGACAGGCGGTAGCGACCCCGCCAATCCCGGTACTGGGACAGGTATCGTGCGCGAAGATCACCCAGACTGGGACATTCGACAAGAATGTGCCGAACAGTCTGGGGGACGACGCAGTCGTTGCAATAGGGCGCAGGCGAGCGCTCCATCAGATAGTGATGCGTCACACGAGTGTGTCCGATTCGGAGACGACAGAAAGCAACCTGAAGCCGCCGCGGCATTGGGGGATAGGTCCATGGGAACAGTCGCGGCGCAATGGCACGCAACTTTAAGTTCCCTTCAACCGTCCCCCATCTTCTTTGCCAAGCAGTCCGAAGAGCTGCCCGTATTCCTGCCATGTAGTCGGTGTGAGGAAGAGCGAAACGCTGGTCCGGTCGCAGAGTCCTCGCGGACTCTTTGGCGCCCTCATCGGCGCGCTCATTCCCCGCAATTCCTACATGTCCAGGAACCCAGCAGAAGATAATCTCGACATCTGCCCGGCTCGCCAAAACCGTGGCGTCACGGATATCGCGAACCAGGGAATGCGGAGATTCCAATGCCCCGAGAGCACTCAGGGCGCTTTGTGAGTCGCTATAGATCACAATCCGGTCTCCGAACCGGGCACGTCGCGTAATCTCCCGTACCGAGTGGTGTATTGCCACCAGCTCGGCCGTGAAGACAGACGCAGCGCCTGGTAGCGCCCCGCTGACTTCAAACAGAGGGGATACGGCGTGGAAGCCGACCCCCTCTTGGGACTTGGAGCCATCCGTATACACTGGCACGGTACCAGCGTGACACGATGTGTGCTCCAAAAAGGTCGAACGCAATACTCCCGGCGCAGTACAAGCTTTGGGAGCAGAGGCGTGGCGACAAATAGCCAAATGTGGTACCCTCCAGGGTGGCGTCCTGGGCAGAACGAGGGGCGCCACCGGCCCGAGAGCTATATCTACCTCTCGAAGGAGTTTCCTGGCCCTAAACCCAAAGGGCTTAGGGTATGACTGGCGTCTCTCGGCGGCATAGGCACCATCGAGATCAGCTGCGGATGCAGTGAGAGCTGTTGGCGACTGAGGTAGGCGCCGGGCTCGCGCGTACAGGCGAGTGATGCACTGCACGCGGCGCAGAGCGAGTGGCATCTCCCCAGCATCGACCAACAGGCTCTCAATGGGGGAAGTGCGGAAGGCACCGGTCGCAAGGCGAAGGCCGGTGTGGTGGATTGAATCCACCTTCCGCAATAAACGCTCGGCTGCGGATGCATAAAACTCGCATCCGTAGTCGAGCTTCGAGCGAACAAAGGATCGATAAAAAAGTAAGGCGGTAGCCCTATCAGCGCTCCAAGCGCTGAACGTCACGGAACGGAGAATGTCCATGGCGCGGGTACAAGAGACCCTAAGGCTGCGAATATGAGCCTCCCAGGTGAGGCGTCGGTCGAATACAAGACCAAGGAAATGGTGCGACTCAACCACATCCAGGCGCACCCCATTAAGAAACAAATCTGGGTCGGGGTGAAGCCGTGGATGGCGGCAGAAGTGCACCACCTTAGTCTTGGCCAAAGAAAACCGAAACCTGTGCGCTTCGGCATAGCGAGAGACGCGGTTCAATGCCTGTTGGAGTCGACGCTCCAGAGTTGGCATCTGGGCCGCGCCAAAAGAGATCGAAAGGTCGTCCACGTAGCGCGTAGCGAGAACATCTTCTGGCAGAACCGAGGTGATGCCGTTGATGCTCAGGGCAAAGAGTGTGACACTGAGGATACTTCCCTGCGGGACACCCTCTTCCTGCTCCTTTGGGGCAGAGAGGGCTCCCCCCACCCGTACGCGGAATCGACGATCTCGCAAAAATTCAGATACAAACATTGGGAGGCGTCCCCTCGCCCCCATCGTGTAGGGAGTCTCCATGATACCGTATCGCCATGCGGTATCATAGGCCTTCTCCAGATTAAAAAACACCGTGGCGTAGTGCTGTCTACGAAGGAAAGCCTCGCAGACGGCATTTTCCAGTCGGAGCAGAGCATCCGACGTGGAGTGAAACTTACGGAAGCCACACTGTGCAGAAGACAGATGGCCTCCGCTGTCCAGGAAATAGGCTAATCTAACATTTACCAATTTCTCCATCAACTTGCACACGCAAGAGGTTAGAGAGATTGGGCGGAAACCGGTCGGAGTAGAGTGATCTCTCCCCGGCTTGCGAAAGGCGAGCACAGTAGCGATTCGCCAGGAGTCTGGGAGAAGACCTTCCACCCAGATCCTGTTGAACAGATCTAACAGAAAGGCCATGCCTCGCTCACCCAGGTGTCGAAGCATGGCGTACGGGACATCGTCCGGACCATGGGCGGTGTCCGCGCACGAAGCGAGAGCGGAACGCAACTCACTCACAGTAAACTTGTCGTTGAAGGGTTCTCCGCCTCTGGAGGTAAAGTCCATCCGGCGGCCTTCCGCGACATCACGACGTGCATTGAATGCTGGCGGAGCAGCATCACGGCTAGAGAATGCGGAGAAAGCGGTCGCGAAGGATTCCACCACGGACGCGGGGTCCGAGATTGCGGTCCCATTCTCCTAGAGAACGGGAGGGGGGTCCTGCGAGAACTTGCCCCGAATCCTTTTAACTCGCTTCTACACCTCAGCTAAAGGGGTCTTCCCGTTAAGTGAAGACACGTATGCCCGCCAAGAAGAGCGGCGGGCGTGCTTCGAAATATACCGGAACCTAGCCCTAGCCCGACGAAATTCAGCGACAGTGAAATCGTTCGGGCAGGGCTTATAGCGCATGTAGGCATAACGCTTCTGTTTGAGGGCCGTCTCACACTCGGCCGACCACCATGGGAGTGGTCGGCGTGCAAAACGGCCCGACGTCCTAGGAATAGTAGTCAGGCCCACGGTGATGAGGTTGCCGGAGAAGAACTCAACGGCCTCATCTACCGACCTAAACTCCTTGACTGAGATAGAGAATTCAGTCATTTCCTGAAATGCAGGCCACCGCGCCCGCGCCAAGTACCACCGAGGTGGTCTCTCAGGCGGCAGTTGCCCTGAAAATGATATTTGAATGGGAAAGTGATCACTACCATGGAGGTCATCGACCACCCCCCAATCAAAATCAGGCTGTGCATCCGAAGAGCACAATGATGCGTAAACTCATCCACGTTTAGGACACCCATCTCAAGCTCTTCGATCAGATCGGCAAGGACTTGTCCCCTGGGATTTATGGAGTAATCTCCCCAGAGAGGATGCCTGCCGTTCAGATCTCCAAGTAAGAGATAGGGCCTCGGCAACCGTGCCACGACGCGGCGAAAGTCCCCCGCGTCGAAGTCAGCTGACGGTGGAATGTACGCAGAAATGATAGTATACCTCCTATCCAGGTGCAGCGGCACAGCCACTGCCTGAAAGGAGGTATCTAAAGAGAAAGGAAGAACGGAGACATCATGCAGGGTGTAAACCGCGCATCCCCCAGCCCGGCCATCCCGCGGTGGTGGGGTCGCAAGACCCTTATACCCCGGGAGGGCAGGCAGGGGGCACGCGCCTAGCATGGTCTCCTGCAAAAAAATAGCT
Source organism: Ceratothoa steindachneri (assembly GCA_963969495.1). Lineage (NCBI taxonomy): Eukaryota > Metazoa > Arthropoda > Malacostraca > Isopoda > Cymothoidae > Ceratothoa > Ceratothoa steindachneri. Next base: position 160,535,100 of record OZ018323.1, on the reverse strand, counting down.
AACGGGAAACGGGACGAGGTGAGCCTCCGCAGCTCCTCCCAGTTGGCCCGGAGTCCACGGCAATTCCATTGAAGGAATATGCCCTCCAGGCCTAGCTCGGAGGAGACGCGGGGGCCCTCCTCGAATTAAAGACCCTCACGGGAATGGCCGTACGCTTCCTGGGGCAGAACCCCGGGCGCTGTTGGCCGGACAAAGCGCTGGAGGCGCTGTCGCCTTCGAGGACTTATTGGGGGAGGTTGGGCTCACCATGCGAGTCTTTTCCTCCCTCCGCCTCGAAACCTTAGGCGGGCGTTGCGGCTTCGGAGGCGGGGGGCCCTCTTTTCGAGGAACCACCGTCTCCGAGCCACTCGCTCCACCTCGGGGCGTGGGCGAAGGGGCCGAAGCTCCTTTGTTGCTGTCCTCCTTTCGGGGGACAGCTTTAGGAACCCCTGAAGATGGCCTAGCGACCATCTTCAGGGGTGTTGCCTCCTGTGAGTCTAACGACTCGGTGGAGGCGCGTGGCCGTTTCGCCTTGCAGGAAACGGTCACGCTGGGGGAAGAGGGGGGAGCCCTGGTTTTAGCCGGGGCTGAGTATGAACCCTTTTTGCCGCCAGCTTTACCAGGGGAGCGCCCATGTTGGGTAGAGCCCGCAGAAGGGCTCCGAATGGGCGCGGAAACAACCGTGTTCGTTGGCCTGGATGGGCCAGGAGCAGAGGGTGCCTTTCGAACTACTGAGGCATATGACGTCCCAGGCAGAGCTGGGCGCGCCAGGACCAGGTCCTTAGCCTCGCGGAATGAGAGTCTATCCTGGGCCTGAACGGCCAGGATTTCTTTCCCCAGGAGATATGCACCACATTGCTTTGAAGAAGCAGGGTGCGGCTCTCCGCAATTGACACACTTGGCCACACACGATTTGGACTTATCGTGTGCGACCTTGGAGCAATTTACACAGACTTCGGGTGACCCCGACTTTGCACGTCTACATGAGCGATTCGTATGGCCGAAGCGGTGACAGTAATAGTACCGCCGCGGCAGTGGCATGAATGCCTTCACTCGGTAGCGGTACCAACCAGCACGCACCGACTCAGGGAGCTTGTCACAGTCGAACGTGACGAAGAGTGTAGGGGTGGGTCTCGAAGCCCCTCCCTGTTTTCTCATCACACGTTCGACCTTGACCGCCCCATGGTCGGCCAGCTCTAGGGTGATGTCCTCAATGGAGTAGTCAACGAGTTCCCTCGCATAAACTACTCCTTTCACAAAGTTCATGGTAGAGTGCGGCGTCACACTCACCGGGGTGCCATGAAGTGTCCGAAGAGCACTTATCTTGGCCGCCTCGGCGGGATTCGCCGCATTCGCCAGAAGGCTCCCGTCCGAGAAACGGGTCACCTTCGGCTCTCTACCAATTGCACTAGCTAATCCTCTCCTCTGATGGATCATGTTGCCCTTGGACAACATGGTGCCATCAGTGGAGCGAATAACGAGGAAGCGTTTGAAGCCAGCGGGCTCGAAAACGCCAGGTAACCTCTGAATGAGGGGCCCCGATGTCATCGAGGCTCCGCCCTGTGCACTTTTGGTGTTAGTCTTGGTCAGGGGCTCTGCACACGAGGGGGTAGAGGGGCCGGATGTGCCGATCTTGGCTTGGTTGCCTACCAAAGTGGTAGCAGACCCATCCGTCCCCGCAGCCCCCGCGGATGGAGAGGAGCCACGAGTCTTTTTCGTCTTTTTAGTCTTTTTCTTTTTTGGAGAGGAGGACGGGGAATGAACCCGCTTTTCACCTCCGCCGGCAGAAGCCCCCAGGCCAGATGGACCGGCCTCAGCCAGGTCCCTCTCCGAAATGGAGAAGGTCCTGGTTTGCGTGGGGGCACCTGTCGGAGGATATCCCTCCCCTCCTTTTACTGCCTCGGAGCCCTCAGTCATTTGAGGAGGACCTTGCATAGGGGCGGATTCGGGTTCGGTGCATGGCACCGAGCCCGAATTCCCCCCCATGGAAGGCCCTACCGTCTGAGGCTGGGTCTCCTCAAGGACCATGTCTATCACAGGAGGGGCCTCCAGTTGGTCATCCCCTCCCAGGACATCGCAGGTCCCCTTGGCAGTGTCGCCAGTCTTGTGTGGGGAGGCACAGGCCTTGACCCCAGCAAGGTTTAAAATTCTTGCCAGCAGGTCTTTTGAGGGAAGCGACCGAAGGGGCCTGGCTTCCCTCTCCCCCCTAAGGTGGTTTGCCCTACCGAGCCGCTTTGATTGTGAGCGGCTGGCTAAGGGCTGCCTGCTGGCTTTCTTGGCAGTCCCCTTGGAAAGAAAAGAGGGGACTGCCGCTGGGAAAAGGGAGATGCCCGAAAGCACCTCCAGAGAAGGGGGTGATGGGGAGTCCCCTACACCCGTAGGCGTAGGAGAGGAGTAAGCCTCCTCTCCGGTTAAAGAATTATGGAGGGTCCCTTGCGCAAGCACAAGGGGGGGACCTCCATTTTCTCGGTGGAGCTTCCCGAGGGCGGCTCCGTTGATTTTCTTGGGGAAGTTGGGGGTTGGGTTTTTTGTTTTTTTTTGTCATACATGGGCATGGTGACCCTTTTTTTAATACGGGACGCAATAGCTCATCACCTCTCGCAGTTGCCCGCACTGCGAGAGGTGCTTACAAGCCCGGCAGAGCCAGGCGCCGCCATTCGGGACCACCCCTCCCGCCTGGTGGCCTGGCAGTCCTTCGGCATGGCGGCTCCACCTTGAACACGGCGTAAAAAATATAGGTTGTGAAGAGGAGAGGAAAAGGGATGTGAGGAAGGTATGGGTGGGGATGAAGCAGGTTGTTAAAAAACCCCCATCCCGAACTGGAGCTCAGGGGTGGCTTGAGAAGAAGGTCAGCATTCTACCCTGTGAAATTAGAGGCTGACCAGAGAAAGTTGTGGGAGAGGTTGTATGAAAAGCGACGAGGTAGGGGAGAAATCGAGCTATCTGAAAGAAGGAAGAGAGACTAAGCTGGGGCCGGACGGAGCGCTGGATCCCGTCAGCACGGCGGCCAGGATGGCAAATCGCCGCGCCCCTTACGGGGCCAAACTAAGATGAAATACTCAAAAAAATCCCCTTTTTCAATTATAGAGTTAGTGATGAAAAACGGATTCAAACTTAACTTATATATATATATATATATATATATATATATATATATATATATATATATATATGAGGAATTAAACCACATTCTCCAAAGACAAAATTTAATTCAGAGCAGTTTCGGTGTATCTCACACCCTTTTTCAATTGACACTGGATAGAAAATATAAGAAAAGTGCTTACAAACATAACACAGGGTCAGGTCGTGAAGGATCCCCTCTTTTTCCCCCAATCCCCTACTTGTGGCTAATAAGGGGGGGGGGTAGGCCTATACATATTGAAGGGCTGACATTTTACTATTTTGTTTATTTGCTTTCGTATTACAGGATTAAAATAAAATTGACCCTACAATAGATTTAAATTAGGAACTGACGATATCAAGCTCGATTCTACGATTCTTCTCTTAACATAGTTAGCCGATTTAAATACCATTTTACTTCCATTGAAATCGATCGAATAATTCAAGTCTTTAACATGGCAAAATATTCCACTGCTTTCGCTGCCCACTCTAATATCTCTTTTGTGTTCATACAATCCCTTGTCTAGATTTCTCCCCGTTTCCCCTATATAAAATTTATGGCAATCGTTGCATGGTATTGCATATACTCCTATGTTATGATGTTCTTTGGGTTTCCTGGCAATCATCAATTGGTTTAAGGAATTATTATATTTCCAATTATGTCCTTTAAACTATTTAATTTATTATTAAATGGCAATGTTATACATTTGTTGAAGTCATTAGTGCGAGAAGGCTTATTACCATAGAATTGTTTCCTAGCTGCAAAATGGGCAGACGATATGAACCAATCGGGGTAATACAAATTAGAAAAAAATCACTTGTCATTATCAGGACGATTTTTTATAATTTGTATTACCCCAATTGGTTCATATCGTCTGCCCATTTTGCAGCTAGGAAAACATTCTATGGTAATAAGCCTTCCCGCACTAATGACTTCAACAAATGTATAACATTGCCATTTAATAATAAATTAAATAGTTTAAAGGACATATTTGGAAAAGCGGGTATTAATCTAGCCTTTAAATATAATAATTCTTTAAACTAATTGATGATTGCCACGACATCATAACATAGGAGTATATGCAATACCATGCAACGATTGCCATAAAGTTTATATAGGGGAAACGGGAAGAAATCTAGACAAGAGATTGTATGAACACAAAAGAGATATTAGAGTGGGCAGCGAAAGCAGTGGAATATTTTGCCATGTTAGAGACTTGAATCATTCGATCGATTTCAATGGAAGTAAAATGGCATTTAAATCGGCTAACTATGTTAAGAGAAGAATCGTAGAATCGAGCTTGATATTGTCAGTTCCTAATTTAAATCTATCGGAGGGTCAATTTTCTTTTAATCCTGTAATACGAAAGCAAATAAACAAAATAGTAAAATGTCATCCCTTTAATATGTTTAGGCCTAACCCCCTCCCCCCTGATTAGCCACAAGTAGGGGATTGTAGGAAAAAGAGGGGATCTTTCACGACCTGACCCTGTGTTATGTTTGTAAGCACTTTTCTTATATTTTCTATCCAGTGTCAGTTGAAAAAGGGTGTGAGATACACCGAAACTGTTCTGAATTAAATTTTTTTCGGAGAATGAGGTTTAATTCCTTATCTTTTCTTGCGATATTGCATTAATTTTCATTATATATATATATATATATATATATATGGGTGCTTACATTAAACTTCTTGTCTGACTTTGCCTATACAAACGTCTCTATATGCAGAAGGGCCCAAAGTCATGGATTACCGGTATGTAGATATAAAGGTGGGCATCGCGACCGTACTGGGACTTTATTGAAATTCTTAGATCTGTATTAGTTGTGATCTGTCACCTCGTGGGTGAGTTGAACATAGACTAGGCTGCTCATGGCCAGTCGACATGAATTATCGGAATTCAAAGGGGGCATAATACTGGGTGCTAGACAGGTGGGACAACCCATTTCTGAAACTATGCGTCTTTTTAATATCCTGCGATCTGCTGTGTCACTTGTGTACCGAAAGTACCTAAGGGAAGGCATTGCCGGCAACCGTAGGTGTTGCATTAGTCGAACACGGACGCTTACTGATCGTAACCAGCAATGGCTGGCTAGAATTGTCAATGGTTAGAGAAGTAATATTGGCTCAAATCACATTCACACTCAATGCAGGAGCTACCAGATGTATATCTATCAGGTCAGCCGGCGCTTTTTACCTACCATGGGATATGGGAGCAGAAGACCCGCCATAGTGCCAGTGGTAATGCAAGACACCGCACACAGGGAAGTACCTGGACTTGTGACATCACTATTTGGATCGTGCTGGACTGGCAACATATGGCGGGGTATCACGATTCATGGTTCCAGTTGTTTCGGGCTAATAGTTGAGTTTAGGTTTGGCTCAGATCCAATCAGGTCATGGATCCAAGTAGTCGTCAAGGCACCATGCATGCAGGTGGTGGTTCTATACTGGTGTTGCAGGGGGGAGGGAGATTTCACGTGGGTAGATTGGGTCTGCTGGTCCACTGGTCCACCTAAACATATCATCGAGCTTTGACCGCGACGTTGCACTGCTTGGTGACTATATATTTGTATCCATTCATGGAACTCATGTACCACTAAAAGATAGATTATTCTAGCAGAATACTGCACCGTGTCATCGGACCCAATTTACCGACATTTGTTTCGAGGAGGGTTCTAGAGAGTTCTGATGAATGGTTTAGCCACTGCGTTCAGCCGACATGAACCCAATCGAGTATTTATGGGATTTAGTGACAATATCTATTCGAGCATTTATGGGATTTGGTGACAATATCTATTCGGACCCAAGATCTAGCACCTACAAATATCAGGGAATTATGGATAGTTATCGAGACGGCAGAGGTCCCTATCTATCCAGAGGCCTTCCATTCACTTGTAAAATCGATGCCCCTCGTGAATTGATGTATTTCGCTGGGCTAGAGATGTTACAAGATACGACGTACCTATCCTATGAATTTTATTACTTCGGTGTATATAGTATCTTAAATATGGGCTGAGAAGTAAATCCAACAATTTACAATGATTTAATCCTAGAGGAAATTATATATTATTAGAATCTATATGATTTATTATATTACACGATCTATTATAAGATTTATTATAGGATTTACTTTCGATTCATTATAAGGTTTATTATAGGATTTATCATTATTTATGCTGCAACTTGAATGTGAAAAGATAACTGTGATGAATTGTTTGCTTTATTCTAGGAGTGATCGAGGTTGGTCCTTTCTGTTTATATCGCAAGCTCCCTAGAATAGGTTAATGATTTAAGGGGTGATGCAGTTCAATTAAGAAGTACGATTTTAAATTAAAAAATCATCTTAAATTTTAATTTTATCTTTTTCCAAAGATGGAAGTATTTTTAGTAGAGTGCGAGTCTAGTCGCGAGCAACTCTACATCTCACTATATCGGTCGGACGGTCGCTCCCCGTTTATCTTCTTTTTTTTGTTGTTTTTGTAATAACATCATAACTATTCGGCCGATTCTTTCGAAATTTGAAACCCTTATGTTGTTTTATATTCTATTTCGAATGCTATAATTGCCAAAATCTTCCCAAGGTTAGCCTTGGAAGTATTTTGTTTTGGCAATAACATCATAACTATTCGGCCGATACTCTCCTATACTAGACTAGGTTATAAAATGCTATAGTCTGCTAGGCAAGCCTATAATATGCTATACTTTCAAGGCTATTATAGGCTAGACTATACTATGCTAGAATATAATGTACATAGGTAAGATATACTCTGGTAATTTATGCTATAAAATGTTATGCTAGGATGGTATATTGTATGTTAGGCTAGACAATACTAAGCTATGCTTGACTAGGGTGTAATAGGATAGTATAGGCTATACTTGTCTAGGATAGTTAATGCTAGGTTAGGTTACACTAGGATAGGCTAGGCTAACCTATGCTAAGCTATACTAGGCTAGAGAGGGATATACTATGCTATACCTGGGTAGGCTTAAGTATAGTAGGCTAGGGAGGGCTATGCTCTGCTATGCTAGATAATACTATGTTAGGCTAAGATAGGCGAGTTAACCAAGGCTATAATAGGCTAATCTATGCTAGGTTATTCTAGTCCAAGGTATGATATGCTCTACTACTCTAGGATACACTAAGTTCGGCTATAATATGATACGTTTGGCTATATTATGTTAGGTGTGGTTATGCTAGGATAGGTTATACCAAACTAGCCTATAATATGCTAGGCTACGCTAGGCTATCGTATGCAAGGATATGTTGGCTAGGCAATAGTAGACTATTCTAGCTTAGCTATACTAGGCTAGACTATTCTAGGCAACGCTAGGCTAGGCTCTGGCATGTAATGCTAATGCCCTCAACTTATTCTAATTTCTTTAAAATATTTATTATAAGACTAAACAATGCACTAATTTAATGTTATAATAAATTTGTATTATTATTACGTGTTTTGGAACCCTTGATTATAATATTACATTCCAAAAGGAAATCACTCCATACATATCGCCCCTACATCTCAATATCCTTGAGATTTTGTCCTAATTAACAGTACTCTCTAGTTATCCTCCTAGCCCCATATGTATTCCATTTATCATTAGGACATTTCTACCTCGCTAAACATACAACTAAATTATGTTGTCCCACTTACCTTATTACCTACATATATCAATTTTGTGCCACCGTATCTTAACCTCCCTTTATCAATCTTCTGTATTTTTTTTTTATTTCCTTTTTGAAAATGTACCACGTTTTTTTCAATCACAATTCCACCCCCTTTTTTATCTTTCTAAAACCAAACGCTATATTTTCCCCTTGGCACTTATTAATTACTTTCAGCAGCCAGTCTGAGAGCTCAGAAGAAAATATATTTATATAAAAATTTCGATTTATTAGGGTTTCTTTGAACCTGGTGTTGGTCTCTGGTATTAGTCAACTTCCAAAGGGATCTTGTTGATATTGATTCCAGGGTCTTTGCCAATTGATAAGACCTTTTTTTATCAGGCACGCAGTAAATCTCGTGTCACTTCTTAAAGTGAAAATAAAAATAGAAAATTGTGATAAATCTAAATATTTATTTATACTTGCAGTTCTTACCTTATTGGTATGCTATTACACAGAAACATAATGTAAAGAATTCATTCAATTTTAAATTTTGAATGGTAAATTCTTTCCCTGTCCATCGGAAGTTTCTACTGTGTAAATTTCAGGAATTATAATCTCTCATGCTCCCAATGTAAAACCTGAAAAGAGATTATAAATTCATCATTTAACTACCATTAATCTCACCCATTAGCTGCGGCAGGCCCCAAATCAAAGTCGACACTTTTCAAATCGTCTATATATAGTAATTCCCGCAAAACGGACTCAAAAATATATATAGCGGCGCCGCAATTTCACCATATGCTTTTATGACTATATTTAGTTTTTGCAGCAATTTCACAATAGGCTTCGTGATTATATTTAGTTTCTGACACAATTTAATATATATATATATATATATATATATATATATATATATATATATATATATATATATATATATATATATATATATATATATATATATATATATATATTGATATAGTCCGCAAAAAATGAAAATTGGCATCCCAACACTAAGGAAGGTAACCATTGAAAGCTTAAGAAAGAAAATTTGAAATATAGAGAATATCGTGAAAACTAATTTTAACTGTTATATTAAAAATGAATAAGGGAGTAGTATTCGAACCTGTGTCCTCAAGCGCTCATCGCTATTGTAACCACTACGCTCATCGACTGAGCCACCATCCTCAACCCCAAATTTATTTCTTAAGCTTTCAATGGTTACCTTCCTTAGTGTTGTGATGCCAATTTTCATTTCTTTCTAATATAAATGCATCTATTATATCACGTATTATGTGATTTCAGTTATATATATATATATATATATATATATATATATATATGAAAAAAGCTCACAAAGTGCACACGTGAGTCAAAGTTATGTAGATACACCCACAAAGGAAAAGTGAAAAACGATTCCGAGTGCTTTCGTCCTTATTCTTAAAGACTTTTCCTTTGTGGGTGAATCTGCATATATATATATATATATATATATATATATATATATATATATATATATATATATATATATATATATGCGAATTTGGGCAGTATATTCTCATTATGGCATGTTTTATTAAAAGCGACCGCTAATTTCGAATTAATAATTCTTTTTTCAATCTTCTCGATTTGTCTTATATTCGCCTTTTCTTCATTGTTTAACCTGTGGATAAGCGTACCGAAGTTCATCGGGAACTGATGTTTGTTATTTTGCCAAAGGTAGAAGTAATTTAATGTAATTAATTTAGCACTTTCTTAAATTTAATTGACGCGTTTCGATATATCGAGTACTATCTTCCGAGTTACAATGGGGAATTATTACAAAGTATTCAGTTTATATATGTTACAAAATGTATTAAAAAAATTACGAACGAAACTTTTGACGTATAAGCAGGTTGAATCCATGTGATAAAAGGTCGGAGAAATAGGTAGCCAGAGAAGGGGAGAGGTGGTTAAGCTGCTTGCCAGAGGAGATTAGTGGCTAGGAGCAGCTCTGAGTACACCTGTCCCTCTGTTTACTTTTCTTGCGCTGGGCAGGATTGCATTGAAGTTAGACTGTATGTTTAAATTCGGTTATTTCTTTCGGATATATATAGCTTCAAGGAAGAGCAGTTGGCGCCTGTTGGGAGCATAGTCAAAAATTTTGGTGTTTTCTTCTATCATTTTTCGGTTGAGGCATGTTTCGTGTATTTCCTGTGTATGTGTTTTAGGTGCACCGTGTTCAGATGGCATGACATTCTTCTTGAGAGATTGGTTTGCAGTCATTTTATAATATATTCTATCGACTTCTTTGTCTAGGTATTCTGGTGAGACAATTCTAAGGGCCCGCAACAACATAGAAGACAAAACACTTTGTTTGATGTTATTTTGGTGGTTAGAATAAAAATGTATATAGGAGTCTATGGCTGTGGGTTTCTATATATTTCATATTTGAAACGATCGTTTGTCCGATGAATTAGAATATCTAGGAAAGGGACTGTGCGATCTTTTTCAACTTCTAAAGTAAATTTGATCGAGGGCACTAAGGTGTTAATTTTAGTAAGAAATGTATTAATATTTAAATTATTAGGCAAAAGACAAAGGATATCTTCAACATACTGCATCGCATCCAAGCTATAGGCGTTTCATTAATTTGGGGAAGTATTCTAGATTCGAAAAATGCCATGTATAGGTTTGCGAGTACAGGGGAAAAAAAATTCCCCATTGCCATTCCAAAGGTTTGGTGATAAAATTTTCCATTAAAGGTAAATTTGCAATTGTTGATGCAAAGAGCAATGAGTTTAATGAGGGTAAAAGCGGGTATAGGGAGAAGAACTGTGTCGAGGTGTTCCTCAAGGAAATTCAAGAGATCAGGTACGGGAACTTTAGTAAAGAAGGAACAAACATCGAACTAACCAAGCTAAAATTATCAGGATGGGGAACTCATTAAGTTTACTAATAAGGTGCATATTATTGATAATATGCAAATTGGAAATGGTCCTCCGGCAACAAATCGCCACCACAAAAATTCAGTTTCAGCAAGCCTTCGCCGATCTTACAGTAAGCCGTTGCACCTTCTCTCATAACATACCCAGCATGTAGCTAAACCCTCTAAGTGATGGATTTTTTTACAAGTTAAGAATAAGCTGCCTAAATGAGAAAAATAGACACTTCGCCAAGTTAAAAAGTCTCATTGCAAACAGTAAATAGACAAAAAATAGCTCCCCTAACCATGTTATTAACCTTACAACTCAAGAGTTTGATACTGATACGGCTTTTTTTGTTCGTTTTTTTAAGGGGCTATCTGGCGACTAAGAAATAACAATTATGAAGCAATAAAAATAACAAAACAATAACAAAAACAACAACTAAACCTAGTTAAATAAAAGGGAGAAGGCCGGCCTCCGCCAAAAAGTCAACAAGTCCACCAGTTATGGTGAAGGCACTCGTCCCGAGTACAGTGGACAGGCGGTAGTCACCCAGCCCACCTCAGTACCGGGGCAGGTAACGTGCGCAGAGATCACCCAGACTGGGACATTCGACAATAATGTGCCGAACAGTCTGGGGGACAACGCAGTCGTCGCAATAGGGCGCAGGCGAGCGCTCCATTATATAGTGATGCGTCACATGAGTGTGTCCGATTCGGAGACGACAGAAAGCGACCTGAAGCCATCGCGGCATTGGGGGATAGGTCCATGGGAACAGTCGCGGCGCAATGGCACGCAACTTTAAGTTCCCTTCGACCGTCTCCCATCTTCTTTGCCAAGCAGTCCGAAGAGCTGCCCGTATTCCTGCCATGTAGTCGGTGTGAGTAAGAGTGAAACGCTAGTCCGGTAGCAGAGTCCTCGCGGACTCTTTGGCGGCCTCATCAGCGCGCTCATTCCCCGCAATTACTACATGTCCAGTTATCGCGACATCCACCCGGCTCGCGATAACCGTGGCGTCACAGATATCGCGAACCAGGGGATGCGGAGATTCCAATGCCCCGAGAGCACTCAGGGCGCTTTGTGAGTCGCTAGAGATTACAATCCGGTCTCCGAACTGGGCACGTCGCGTAATCTCCCGTACCGAGTGGTGTATTGCCACCAGCTCGGCCGTGAAGACAGACGCAGCGCCTAGCAGAGCCCCGCTGACTTCAAACAAAGGCGATACGGCGTAGAAGCCGACCCCCTCTTGGAAGTTGTAGCCATCCGTATACACTGGCACGGTTCCAGCGTGACACAAGGTGTGCTCCAAACAGGTCGAACGCAATACTCCCGGCGCCGTACAAGCTTTAGGGCAGAGGTGCAGCAATAAATAGCGAAATGTAGTACCCTCCAGGGTGGCGTCCGGGGCAGAACCAGGGGCGCCACCGGCCCGAGAGCTATATCTAGCTCTTGAAGGAGTTTTCTGGCCCTAAATACAAAGGGCTTAGGGTATAACTGACGTCGCTCGGTGGCATAGGCACCATCGAGATCAGCTGCGGATGCAGTGAAAGCTGTTGGCGACTGAGGCAGGCGCCGGGCTTGCACGTACAGGTGAGTGATGCCCTGCACGTGGCGCAGAGCAAGGGGCATCTCCCCAGCATCGACCAACAGGCTCTCAATTTGGGAAGTGCGGAAGGCACGGGTCGAAAGGCGAAGGCCAGTGTGGTGGATCGAATCCACCTTCCACAAAAAACTCTCGGCTGCGGATGCATAAAACTCGCATCCGTAGTTGAGCTTCGAACGAACAAAGGATGGATAAAAAAGTAGGGCAGTAGCCCTATCAGCGCCCCTAACGCTGAACGTCACGAAACGGAGAACATCCATGGCGCGGGTACAACAGACCCTAAGGCTGCGAATATAAGCCTCGAAGGTGAGGCGTCGGTCGAATACAATACCAAGGAAACGGTGCGATTCGACCACATCCAGGCGCACCCCATTAAGAAATAAATCTGGGTCTGAGTGGAGCCGTGGATGGCGGCAGAAGTGCACCACCTTTGTCTTGGCCAAACAAGTCGAAACCTGTGCACTTTCGCATAGCGAGAGACGCGGTTCAATGCCTGTTAGAGTCGACGCTCCAGAGTTGACATCTGGGCCGCGCCAAAAGAGATAGAAAGGTCATCCACGTAGAGCGTAGTGAGAAAATCTTCCGGCAGCACCGAGGTGATGCCGTTGTTTCTTAGGGCAAAGAGTGGGACACTGAGGACACTTCCCTGCGGGACACCCTCTTCCTGCTCCTTTGGGCCGGAGAGAACTCCCCTCCACCCATACGGGGAATCGACGATCTCGCAAAAATTCAGATATAAAGACTGGGAGGTGTCCCCTTGCCCCCATCGTGTGGAGAGTCTCCATGACACCGGATCGACATGCGGTATCATAGGCCTTCTCCAGATCGAAAAACACCGTGGTGTAGTGCTGTTTACGGAAAAAAGCCTTGCAGACCGCATTTTCCAGTCGGGGCAGAGCATCCGATGTGGATTGGAACTTTCGGAAGCCGCACTGTGCATAAGACAGATGGGCTCCGCTGTCCAGGATAAAGGCTAGTCGAACATTTACCAATTTCTCCATCGACTTGCACACGCAAGAGGTTAGAGAGATTGGGCGGAAACCGGTCGGAGTAGAGTGATCTCTCCCCGGCTTGCGAAAGGCGAGCACAGTAGCGATTCACCAGGAACCTAGGAGAAGACCCTCCACCGAGATCTTGTTGAACAAATTTAACAGAAAGGCCATGCCTCGCTCACCCAGGTGTCGAAGCATGGCGTACGGGACATCGTCCGAACCATGGGGGATGTCCGCGCACAAAGCGAGAGCGGAGCGCAACTCACTCACAGTAAACCTGTCGTTGAAGGGTTCTCCACCTCTGGAGGTAAAGTCCATCCGGCGGCCTTCCGCGACATGATGACGTGCATTGAATGCTGGCGGAGCAGCATCACGGCTAGAGAATGCGGAAAAAGTGGTCGCGAAGGATTCTGCCACGGACGCGGGGTCCGATATTGCGGTCCCATTCTCCTAGAGAATGGGAGGGGGGTCCTGCGAGATCTTGCCCCGAATCCTTTTGACTCGCTTCCACACCTCAGCTAAAGGGGTCTTCCCGTTAAGTGAAGACACGTATAGCCGCCAAGAAGAGCAGCGTGCGTGCTTCGAAATATACCGGAACCTAGCCCTAGCCCGACGAAATTCAGCGACAGTGAAATCGTTCGGGCAGGGCTTATAGCGCATGTAGGCATAACGCTTCTGTTTGAGGGCCGTCTCACACTCGGCCGACCACCATGGGAGTGGTCGGCGTGCAAAACGGCCACAGTAGAACTCAACGGCCTTACCTACCGACCTAAACTCCTCGACTGAGATAGAGAATTCAGCCATTTCCTGAAATGCAGGCCACCGTACCCATGCCAAGCACCAATGAGGTGGGCTCTCAGGTGGCAGTTGCCCTGAAAATGATATTTGAATGGAAAAGTGATAACTACCATAGAGGTCATCGACCACCATCCAATCAAAATAACGCTGTTCATCCGAAGAGCACAAAGATAGGTCAAGGCAAGAAAATGAAGCGGTTCTCAGTCAGTAATGCGTAAACTAATCCAAGTGTAGAACACCGATCTCAATCTTTTCGATCAGATCGGCAAGGACTTGTCCCCTGGGATTTATGGAGTAATCTCCCCAGAGAGGATGCCTGCCGTTCAGATCTCCAAGCAAGAGAAAGGGCCTCGACCATCGTGCCACAACGCGGTGGAAGTCTCCCGCGTCGAAGTCAGTTGATGGAATGTACACAGAAATTATAGTATACCTCCTATCCAGGTGCAGCTGCACAGCCACTGTCTGAAAGAAGGTATCTAAAGAGAAAGGAAGAACGGAGACATCATACCGGGTGTAAACCGCTCATCCCCCAGCCCAGCCATCTCGTGGTGGTGGGGTCGCAAGACCCTTATACCCCGGCAGGGTAGGCAGGGGGCACGGTCCTAGCATGGTCTCCTACAAAAAGATAGCTAACGGGAGGAGACGAGCCTCCGCAGCTCCTCCCATTTGGCCCGGAGTCCACGGCAATTCCATTGAAGGAATATACCCTCCGGGCCTAGCTCGGACGAGACGCGGGTGCCTTTCTCGAAGAGAAGACCCTCACAGAAATTTCTGTACGCTTCCCGGAGGCAGAACCCCAGGCGCTGTTGGCTGGACAACGCGTTAAAGGCGCGTTGTCTGAAGCCCCTATGTTATCGAGGCTCCACCCTGTGCACTGTTTGTCTTCGTCATAGTTAGGGGCTCCGCACCCGAGGCGGCAGAGGGGTTTGATGTGCCGATCTTGGCTTGGTCGCCTATCAAAGTGGCAGCAGACCTATCCGTCCCCGCAGCACCCTCCGATGGAGAGGAACCCCGAGTCTTTTTAGTCTTTCTTGTCTTTTCCTTCTTCTTTTTAGGAGAGGAGGGCGGGAAATGAACCCGCTTCTCACTTCTGCCGGCAGAAGCCCCTAGGCCAGATGGATCGGCCTCAGCCAGGTCCTTCTCCGAAATGGAGAGGGTCCTAGTGGTAGCAGAGGCACCGGTCAGAGGAGATCCCTTCCCTCCTTGTACTGCCTCGGAGGCCCCAGCCGTTTGAGGATGAACTTGCATAGGGGCGGATTCGGGTTCGGTGCTCGGCGCTGAGCTCGGATTTTCCCCTATGGAAGACCCTACCGTCTGAGGCTGGGTTTCCTCAAAGACTATGTCTATCACAGTTGGCCATCCCCTCCCAGGACATCGCAGGTCCCCTTGGCAGCGTCACCAGTCTTATTTGGGGAGGCACAGGCCTTGACCCCGGCAAGGTTTAAAATTCTTGCCAGCAGGTCTTTTGAGGGAAGCGACCGAAGGGGCCTGGCTTCCCTCTCTCCCCTAAGGGGATTTGCCCTACTGAGCCGCTTACACGAGGGGCGGTCAGCAATGGGCTGCCTGCTGGCTTTCTTGGTAGTCCCCTTAGAAAGAAAAGGAGGGACTGCCGCTGGAAATAGGGAGGTGCCCGAAAGCACCTCCAGAGAAGGGGGTGAGGGGGACTTCCCTTTACCTGTATGCGTAGGAGAGGAGTAAGCCTCCTCTCCGGTTAAAGAAATATGGAGGGTCCCCCGCGCACGCACGGGGGGAGGGCTCCATTTTTTCGGTGGAGCTGCCTGAGGGCGGCTCCGTTGATGAGCAAGGGAAAGTTGAGGGGGGTTTTTTCTAGGTTGTGCATCATTGGGCATGGTGACCCTAAATTTCCAGTGGGACGCAATAGCTCATCACCTCTCACAGTTGCCCGCACTGCAAGAGGTGCTTACAGGCCTGGCAGAGCCAGGAGCCGCCATTTGTGACAACCCCTCCCGCCTGGTGGCCTAGCAGTCCATCGGCATGGCGGCTCCACCTTGAACACGGCGTAAAAAGATAGATTTTGAAGAGGAGAGGAAAAGGGGATGTGAGGAATGTATGGGTGTGGATGAATCAGGTTGTTAAAAACAAAAACATCCCGAATCGGAGCACAGGGGTTAGAGAACGTTGTCTCCTTCCCCCTCAGCCCCGATCCGGGACGGTTGGCTTGAGAAGAAGGTCAGCATATACCCTGTGAAATTAGAGGCTGACGAGAGAAAGTTGTGGGAGAGGTTGTATGAAAAGCGACGAAGTAGGGGAGAAATACAGGCTATCTGAGGGAAGGAAGAGAGGCTAAGCTGGAGCCCGACGGAGCGCTGGATTGATACTGATACGTACAACGCATTAGTTTATGGGCTAAATGTTTCTCTCCCATCCCCCCTGAATGGTGTTGAAATTGCCAACGCATTTGCCCAGTTAAAAATATTTAGTGACGTGTCCGGTAATGATATTTCCATTGCTAAAGGTTATGTTTATAATTGCTTAAGCCATGTGAACAATAATTATCCTTTTAGGTTTCAAAAAGCGATAAGTTCCTTTAGTAATAATAAGAACATTCGTGTTTGTAAGGCCGATAAATCTGCAGCCGTTGTACTAATTGACAAATCCCCATATTTAGATAAGATGAATATCTTACTTTCGGATACCTCCACCTATGAGACCCTTAGCAGGAATCCTAATGACCAGGTAAACGGAGAATTTCACTCAACTGTTCGCTCTTTACTTAAAGGATCCCCTGACCTCATTAGCAAATTTAAATCTTCAAATGCTTTACTTCCCTACCTTTATGGTGTTATTAAAACCCATAAACTTGATAACCCAATGCGCCCCATCATTAGCTCTGTTGGGTGCTTCCTATACCCTATCAAAATGGTTAGTCTCTCTCCTAAGCCCTTGGGTTGGGACCATTTCCAATTCGCTTTCCTAGATATTCAAATTCATTTGACAAACCATTGTTTTAAATATGAAATATATAGAAACACCACAGCCATAGACTCTTACGAGTATATACATTTTTATTCTAACCACCATAATAGCATCAAACAAAGTGTTTTTTCCTCTATGTCTTTGCGTACCCTTAGAATTGTCTCACCAAAGAAGTCGATAGAATATACAAAATAGTGATAAATTTGTGCTACCCTGTGTAATTTCTCGACAATTGTTATATGTCCGCTAAGCCTTCCTATAATCAAACTAATGTTAATATCCCTCAGTTTCAGGCCAAAAACCTATTAGTTTTACCCTATAACCATATTTTCATTAAATACCTCTGAACATAAATGTTATTTTTAAGTACGAGACTACAATTTATCGCATCCTTGTCAAAAATTCCCCCCGCCCTTCCCCGACCTGTCATTGTTTATTCGATATCCTCCAACAACTGGCAAAAGTGTTATTATGGACAAACCGGGAAAGAACTAGATGTCCGGGTTAAGCAACATCAAGCCAATGTACGTAATCACAGTGAACAATCTGCGCCTCTTACCTGTAAACACCTTCTGAATATCATTTATTCGGTATTAGTATTGTAGGTGATTTGTGTGACTAGTAATTATTCAGTATAACTTTGCAAATTAATAGTTTTTTGGGTAAAATTTTGGTTTGGTGACATTTCCTTACTAGTGGGTATCACACTCCTCGTGATTTCAAGCTGGAGTCGTATGAAAAATAGTAATTGAATAACCAGAACAGTAAATATAGTTATGTATGATGTTAAGACCAATCAATGATTAATTTTGAAGTAATAAATAATCTTCTTTGGTTTTGCCAAAAGAAAAACGCCAATTAATAGTTTCTTTAAATCAAAATGGCCTCAATCCAAGGGAAATTGTTGCTAAATGCATTGCATGTGAAAGAACTGTATACAGAATCATTAAAACTTTCAAAGAGACACGTTCAGTAACTGTAAAAAAGGCAACTGGTCATCAACCCTTGTCCTCTGATCGCCAAGACAGAGTTTTAGTGCGAAATTCTTTGAAGAATCGAAGTGCCAGTAGCCAACAGCTTGCTAATGAATGGAAATCATATGGTGTTAGCCCTTCAGCTCGAACAGTTCGACGCTGACCTCTTGTAAAGAATCTTGCTTCACGGAATGCGGCCAAAAAAATGTTTTTGTTCAAGAAAAATGTCAAGGACAGACTTGCCTTTTGCAACAAATATAATAATTGGTCACGTGAGCAATGGGATACAGTTATTTTTTCCGATGAGTCACCATTCCACCTGTTTGGCACATCTGGAAGAAGGCTTGTCAGAAGGAGAAAAGGTGAACGCTATAAAGAGGCTTGCATCGTCCCCCACGGTCAAACATCCTGAAACTCTTCATATGTTGGGATGCTTTTCTTCAAGGGGAGTCGGTTCTCTATCAATTTTGCAAAAAAAAACACTTCTATGAATTCAACATGGTATCAAAATGTTCTTAATTACCATCTTCTTCCAACCATTGAAAGGCAGTTTGGCGAGGGTAAATGCATTTTCCAACAAGATAGATGCACCTCGCCACACTGCAAGAGAATTAAAGAGTATCTTGGAGGTAAAGAGATCGAAAATTTGGAGCACTGGCCGGGTAATTCTCCAGATCTCAAACCTATCGAAAATTTGTGGTCCATTCTCAAAAGATGGGTTGATAGAGAAAAAACAACAAATGTTGAACAGTTGAAAGTGCTCATACAAAAATGGACGTCTTTAAACATAAAAACAGTCAGATCATTGGTTTCCAGCACGCCCAGCCGAATCGAGGAAATTTTACAAAATAGGGGTCATCATTCCAAATTTTGAGAGGAAAATAAATTCCTATGTAATACACAATAAATTATCCATATAGTTCCAATATTCTATTATTACTCCTTAATACACTTGTATGCACTCAACCGAATTAAAACTTTGCTTTTCCCATACATAAATTGGGTGAAAAATAATAATTAGCTATTTTGCCAAAATCATTGGCCGCGACTGAATGTAGAATCTTAACTATGCCATTAACTGGAATGTGCTAAACCACTCATAAAATGCAGTAATTATATTTGGAGAAATATTTCAGAATGTATCTCCATTAACGCGTTCCCAAATTTAAACCTTAGCCCTGGTTTGTTCATGCTAGACCCCATTATCACTAGATACATAAAATCAAAAATAAAGTTGTTTCAGGATTTTGTATCCCCTAATTAAAGTTCAGAAGTGGGTAGTCTAATCGCCACTTCCACTATTTAAGGACATGTTTGTCCAGCCTACTGTTCATTCCTTGAAAAGGTCTTTAAGGATAAAGACGAAAGTGCTCGGAATCGTTTTTCACTTTTTCTTTGTGGGCATATCTACATAACTTTGACTCACGTGCACTTTGTGGCCTTTTTCTTTATATATATATATATATATATATATATATATATATATATATATATATATATATATATATATATATATATATAATTTCACGGTGAAGGTAAGGACACATAGGAGGCTGAGGTACATATGATTTATTTATGGAACAACGTTTCGGGCGTATCACCCATCTTCAGGTTCTAAAACATAAATTAATCTAATACAGTTGAAGAATATTAAAAATAATTAGGTTATGACTATTTAGGTAAATCAAAAATTAGAAAATAACTCAGGAATGTAAAAGTCAAGAGAATCAAATTATCAATCTAATATAACACTATTGAAACGAAGAAAAAACACAAAAAACAAAAGTGAATAATTACAGTATAATATTGCTTACCGATAATTCAGGAATTTAAAAGGTAAGAGAATCAAATTATTAATCTAATGTAATCACTATTGACACGAAAAAAAGAAGCAAAAACACAAAAGTAAAAAATTACAGTATAATATTGCTTACCGATGAAGTTCAGGAGAAATCACAAAGTGAAGAAATTATAAAGGATGTGGCTTAAAGAAGGATAGGAATTTGATTGGTTGGTTGTTAAATAAGAGAAGGTTGGTTGGTTGTTAAATGAGGTAATTAAAATTAAGAAATAAGAAGAGGAACAGCGGTATTATCTATGTTGAGTGTAGGAGATTTTGTACGTATTAGTAGGGATTCCCAAATTCTTAGACTATATTCATTGTTATTATGACCAATTATTTTGAAGTTATCTATGGAACATTCTGTCTTGCATTGTATACTATGATTTCTAATTACAGAAGCTTCCTTCTTAGACAATATTTTTCCAGTGCCATGGCTTATTCCCATGTCAGAACAAAACCTCTCTTTCAATGAGCGAACCGTACTACCAATATAGGTTCCTTGCAAACAACAAGGACAAGTAAAAGCATAAACAACACGGCTGCTCATTTCTAGAGGAAGTTTGTCTTTTGACGAGAAGAAACTTTCTATGGAAAGTGGGTAAACAAAAGTGATTTTAAAGTTGGTATGAAAGAAATATTTTTTGAGTAATTTGTTGCATTTTCTAGTGAATAATTTATTGTAAGGTCCCATTTCTGGTACTACGAAAAAAAATTTATTTTTGGGAACATTATATGAGAGAAAGGATGGAAAGTAAATTTTGGTAAGAAAATTATTGATTAGTTTGTCAACCAAAGGTGGGGAGTAACAATTATTTTTAAAATAAGACTTTAGAGTTTGGAATTCATTGTGCATTAGGGAATAATTGGAGGAGAGATGGTAACCTCTATATATTAGAGATTTAATTGCAGTGGGTTTGTGTGACAAGTCACAATGGTTGAAAAAATTGATTCCTATGCCACTAAAGGTAGGCTTTCTGTATATTGAGGTAGTTAGTTTGTCGGTTTTTTCTATAATGACGTCTAGAAAAGGAAGTTGATAGTTACTCTCTAATTCAATGGTATACTTAATGTTGGGATGATAAGAGTTCATAAAATTAAAAAAATGGTGGGTATGTTCTATATTATCAAAAATAGCAAAGGAGTCGTCAACATACCTACGATAAAATATGGGTTTGAAATCTAAAGGGCAATGTTTCATAAAGTTATTTTCAAGATGAATCATGAAAATATTAGCTGCTATTGGAGCAATTGGTGATCCCATTCCTACTCCATCTATCTGTTGGTAAACAGATAGAGGTTACCATCTCTCCTCCAATTATTTCCTAATGCACAATGAATTCCAGACTCTAAAGTCTTATTTTAAAAATAATTGTTACCCCCCACCTTTGGTTGACAAACTAATCAATAATTTTCTTACCAAAATTTACTCTCCATCCTTTCTTTCATATAATATTCCCAAAAATAAAAAATTTTTCGTAGTACCAGAAATGGGACCTTACAATAAATTATTCACTAGAAAATGCAACAAATTACTCAAAAAATATTTCTTCCATACCAACTTCTAAATGACTTTTGTTAACCCACTTTCCATAGGAAGTTTCTTCTCGTCAAAAGACAAACTTCCTTTAGAAATGAGCAGCCGTGTTGTTTATGCTTTTACTTGTCCTTGTTGTTGGCAAGGAACCTATAATGGTAGTACGGTTCGCTCATTGAAAGAGAGGTTTTGTTCTGACATGGGAATAAGCCGTCGCACTGGAAAAATATTGTCTAAGAAGGAAGCTTCTGTAATTAGAAATCATAGTATACAATGCAAGACAGAATGTTCCATAGATAACTTCAAAATAATTGGTCATAATAACAATGAATATAGTCTAAGAATTTGGGAATCCCTACTAATACGTACAAAATCTCCTACACTCAACATAGATAATGCCGCTGTTCCTCTTCTTATTTCTTAATTTTAATTACCTCATTCAACAACCAACCAACCTTCTCTTATTTAACAACCAACCAATCAAATTCCTATCCTTCTTTAAGCCACATCCTTTATAATTTCTTCACTTTGTGATTTCTCCTGAACTTCATCGGTAAGCAATATTATACTGTAATTTTTTACTTTTGTGTTTTTGCTTCTTTTTTTCGTGTCAATAGAGATTACATTAGATTAATAATTTGATTCTCTTGCCTTTTAAATTCCTGAATTATCGGTAAGCAATATTATACTGTAATTATTTACTTTTGTTTTTTGTGTTTTTTTTTCGTTTCAATAGTGTTATATTAGATTGATAATTTGATTCTCTTGACTTTTGAATTCCTGAGTTATTTTCTAATTTCATTTACCTACATAGTCATAACCTAATTATTTTTAATATTTTTAATATTCTTTAACTGTATTAGATTAATTTATGTTTTAGAACCTAAAGATGGGTGATACGCCCGAAACGTTGTTCCATAAATAAATCATATGTACCTCAGCCTCCTATGTGTCCTTACCTTCACCGTGAAATTGAAGATTAGACTGGTCAGCAGCAACTCATATGACTATATATATATATATATATATATATATATATATATATATATATATATATATATATATATATATATATATATATACCGGTATATTACCAATAAAACTGTGCCAGGACTTTACTAAGATTGAGAGTCTCACATCCATATTACATAAACATTTATATTTAATTTTTTTTTATCTATAAATCTTTGTATAATGTGAATAAAACTTGACATGATAATTTTGTTTATTAGTGCATATATCTTCAGGAATTGCGGCCTGAATGTATGACCCCCTCCCCCCTCCCTCGAAATTTTCGTTTATCTATTGAAGATTTTCTTGGATGTGGAATACCTGAAAGCACGAAACTTATGCGGAGTGGAATCTTGCAAATGTTGCACTGGTATACACTTATTTTAGTTTTTTTTCTGGAGTGCACAATCGGTTTTTTTTAATAAAACTAAATATATTATCTACGACACTACTGTAACTAGATTTTGTGGATATCGTCTATATTTGGCTTCACCGCAAAATTGGCTTATATTTTGGAGGCCTTAAATATAGTTCCACCGCCTTTAATGGGTTAATTAATCTCAACCAGTCAGTTGACAAATTTGTTAGTGTAAACTTCGCCATTTGTTTTAATTGCCTTTTTCAATATCTGTGCAAAAGGAATTTTCATCTTTGTTGAAATTAGTGCGAAAAGTAATTATACTAAATTTCTACCCTTAAACTTGTCTCCTTCCCTGTTCTTATCCATCTAGTTATTTATATCTCCTTTGTTTATTTAGGCAAAATATATTCCCCTTTGAGAAAAGAAATAAAAGTGAATCGCCTCTTTATCTATAAATTTATTATTAGCAAAAGTGATGTAACGTTTTATTTAGAGATATATCTGTAAATTCTCATGTATATGCGATACCTCTGCCAAGTATACATAAGAAATGAGAACCCAATTTGCAACAATGAGAAAATATTCTTTACATTCGTTCCCGTTATGTTTAAACCTCGCTAAGGAAAAGCTCAGTCTCTCACTTCCCCATCAATTTACCTCCTTCACTATTTAGGTAATTGTAAAAACGTAATTTAAGCAAGGATCACTGTGATTAAACCTCTCTCAAGCATAGATTGGCCTTATCTGTCGTGTGAAAGCAAAATCACTGCTTTTTTTATTTGTCATTAACATTGTATTTTTGCCAAAAGTTAATAGACTAGAGCTATTTTCATCCTTAGAGTCCCAAATTATGCATCGCTTCCAGATTCGCCTGATCATCGACACCTCTTGGTGTCTTATAACTTAGAGCCTTAGATGGATAGAAGGATATTACACACACTGGATGGCATATTTAGTGAAAAGGTGGCAGGAGGTCACATGCAAATAATGTTAATATGTATATACAGTTATGGCGGATTTTATATCTATATTCACAAGAGACGAGTAAACTCAAACCTAAATTTTACGAGAAAGTAGAAGGGTACTTACTCTCAATAACATGGCCCGATAATGTAATTAATTTGGTCACATTAATGCAAATGAAGGAAAATGAACGAAAATAAATGAAAAGGAGAATTAAGGAGAGGCAGGATAATATGCGTTTACTCCACGCTTTTGAATTCACAGCTTCTAATCCGCCTGTCCCCTTTTTGTGCTTGTCTCTGTTTTCCTGGTGGTCTCTCTCTTCCTTAAAACTCTTTGAACCCTTGATTTCTCTCGATGCATTTTTTCTTTATTTAATTTTTTCTGCTTTCGACTTGTTTTAATAAGATTTCTTTTTCAATTAAGGTCTATTCTGCTGTTCTTAAATTACGTGAAATTAATCCGTTGTCGTCTGAGCAACAAAGATAAATGATGCATATCAGTCTTCGACATTTCCAAATCCTAAAAATCTCAAACACAGGAGCTGAAGAATGGCTTAAATCTTTCATATTCAGGCGAAAGGCCAATATTTATGCTCTCGACATGTCTCTTATAAAGTTTTCAAGCTAACAAATGTTCCCTTTGGAGAGATGATGGAGTAGAGAAAATAGTAAATCTGAAGATCGGCGACGCGCCCGAAAAAAGTGTATTTTTTCAGCCGATCTCTAACACATCAAGTTGCGTTTAGGTTTCGTTCACCCGCGCATGAATATTCATGCGGTTTTGAATCCTAGTTCAAATATACCCGGCGCCATTTTTGTAAAAAAATGCCCAAAAATAACAAAACGAAAAACGCGGCGCCATTTTTGTAAAAAAAAATTGCCCGAAAATGACCAAACTAAAAACGCTGTTTACTTACTTATTGCTGTGGATATACTTCAATTCGCTGCCTAAAAGCAATAAATAATTTTCAGAATAGTTTCTACAGAGATGCGGGGCTTTGAGAAAAAAACTCCCATTCAAAGCTGATTTTTTAAAATAATGGCGATTGCTTGAGTCACGTTTAGCTTTTGTACATCTAAATTCATAATTATATTTAATCTCTACTGCTTGACCACAAACTTCACAATCGATTGTAACTTTAATCAAATTATTATTGTCCAAAAATGTTAATAACTTTTCTCGATCCTAAAATAAAGCAGAAAGTTCGATAATAGACGAAGGGCAAATTGCACACAACGAATCCATGTTGAAACTGAAATTGCCGCATAAAAGTCGTCTCTCTTGCACCCAAAAGGCTCCACAAAAACTAGTTCCTCTAAAAGACCTAGCTAAGTATATTTAAATGTATAAAAAAATAATAAAAATATTAAAATGTGAAAAATATATTGACAAATAAAAATGAATACAAATGAAGATAATAAAAAGACATTAAGTGAAAAACAAAATAAAAATTCACTATTCATTCATTTCTGACGTCAGACACCCCCCCCTCCCCTCCCCATTATAATTCGCAGGAACGATTATAGTCACAGAAATGATTTGGTTAAATAATGATTATATAGTGGGGTGCTGTGACCACCAGACCCCCCAATTGATTAAAACTCAGGATTATCGTGGGGGATCCCCTTGCAGTGATATCTCACCACGAGCAGTCCCCTTGAATTTATTCAAAAAAAGGTCAAACATATTGGAACAGGGACGAAATATTTTGCGTCCTATCGGTTACGCCGCCGATTTTTAGGTTTACCGAGGAAATATTTTAGTGAGTGAGTGTCATTAATTGTATTAGAATAGTTGCTTATCGAATTAATCATTTTAAGCAATTTTAACAGTTTAAAACATTAAAAATAACTCTTACATTGCTTAGCGGAATTTTCCACTTCTTTAGAGCCTTGTGCAAGTCGGTCTGATTTCGTGGCGGGCTTAAAGCATTTTTAAGGAGAGAGGCTACTGTTGCTGCTTGTTGTTTATCTAGTTTTGCAAAAGTTCTGTTACACTCGGGAGTTTTTACCTTTTAAGAGTTTTACGTGTGTGGTGGAAAGTTTTCTATCAAACAAATTTAAAGTTATACTTTTCTAGTATATGTCATTAAAACGTCTTTTCCATTATATGCAGTTGTGTTGAATAATTTACCAACATATAATAAATCCAAAGTGTGAATTTCAGTCAAGGATAATAAAACACAAATGATATACAGGTAGAAATAGTGACAAAACTTTGAATTTAAGTAGTTTATTTTTTAAATGCAGGAAACTTTTGAGTAGTAGAAAAGATCTCTTCAGAAAAGACTCTAAATTTGAGAACTCTACTAAATTGTAATGTTCTTTAAGCTCAGTGTTTTTTCTATCAATGCTTTTCATGCAAAGTTTTTTGGCTTAGGTTGTTTTAACTATAATATCACTCTTTTTATACACAATTTCAAAATCCTATCAGTGTCAGAGGGAAATTTGTCAAACGTTTATTTATGCCATCAATCATACAAGCATATGTGAGTTTGCTGTGAGGTTGTCTTTTAAAATTACAAAATAATTTGCATAGCTCATTAAAAATAAAAGGCTTTACATCGTTCCTTTAAATTAAAAAGAATTACATCACTTATTAAAATTAAATAAACTTAGATTGCTCATTAAAATACAAAAAGAATTACATCACTCCTTAAATATAAAAATAACTTACATCGCTCATTAAAATAAAAAAGAACTTATATCGTTCATTAAAATTAAAAAGAATTACATTACTCATTATAATTAAAAAGAACTTAGATCGCTTATTAAAATTAAGAAGAATTTACATCGCTCATTAAAATAAAAATAATTATATCGCTCAACTCAAATGAACAAAGACATCAATTTGAGGCGTTCTCTCGTAATCGCCTATAACTTCCTTGTCATATCCGTAACAAATATACAGGTTAATAGCACTTCTAACAAATATATATCTAAAATGCTGGTAGTGTGTAGGAAGCATGAGGGTAGCGAGTAGGTAGCATGACGATAGAGTGGGTGGTTGAAAATCTTAAGACTCAATATTAGATTAAAGATCTTCACGTGTCTCTCGTAAATGTTGAGCTTGACTTCCAATATTGTGACAAATACAAGGATGACAAAAAATGAACTATCAAAGAGAAAGAAATTAGAGACAACAAATTAAAAGGAACATAGAGTGTAAAAAACAAGGCGTTCAACAAGGAATCGACAATAATATCAAATAGGACAAAATGAGAAGTAAAAAACAAAAATTAAAAGCCAATTATGTCGGTATTTTAATCCTCTTGTCAATCTTTAGTCTTTTGAATTTACCTGATTTAATGATCTTAGTTTGTATTTATCTTCGCTCCTCCTAAGGTTTCCATTTCTTATTAATTCATTTTGTTGAGTGGCTTTTTCCTTTTTTGTGGGCGTTCCCTGTCCTCTGTATCATCCTTATAAATATTACAATTTTCAATACTTCTGTTATTCCTTGATAAATAACTCGAAATAAAGTTCGAAAGTACTTGTAATCCTCGTATTAATTTTCCCTGTGGGCTTTGTTGTGTGTATATATATATATACATACAGGGTGTTTCAGAATTCTTTGAACAAACTTTGACCTAAGGTTCTTTCAGGTTAAATAAGCATAATTTACTCTATGGAGGGGTATACAAAAGTGTTTAGTTTAAAAGTTACGAAGATTTAAAATGTTAAAGTACGATTTAATTAAACTGTTCCCCTTTGTATCTAAATTCCCGGTTGGCAGGCTACTGCACTCGACGGCAAAGATACAGATGACCTCGAGGTGGTAGTTACACTGAGTAGTGAACGACAATGGATCATATACCGAATAGTGTACTTGCAGATACGCACTTAATTTACGGTATGGCAAACTGCAATTCTAGGAGGGCTGCGGAAAGTACAGTGAAAGATACCCTAACAGACATGTGTCTGTTGGACGACCTGATGCAGGTCGCCTTAGAAGTGTAAGAGACCCTGAGATGGAGGACAACATACTTCAAATGTTTTTCCTGCAAATCACAGTACGGTGTGGCGCGTGCTGCACGACAACATTCAACATCCATTTCACATTCAGTGTGTTCAGAGCTTAAATGCTGACGATTATCCGCGGCGTGTTCAATTTGCCACGTGGTTTTTACAACGATAAGTACCCGATTTTGCATCAAAAGTTATTTTCACAGATGAAGCAACATTCACGCAAGAA